>VMRM01000042.1:2295826-2473326 GCA_010277075.1 Poeciliopsis retropinna
AGCTTTGTAATGCGAAATTAGCATTTTCCAAAGGTCAAGGGTCAACCAGCTGCCCCAGTTTTTAAGAACGTGATCATTGTGAAGAGTTCAAAGTTGAAGAGTTGCTGCTTTTAGGGGGAAACGGAGAGCTGCAGCGTTTCCCTCCAGGTGAGAGCAGAGTGACTGCTGTGAGTCCAGCAGACAGGAAGTACCTGCTCTGGTACTTCCTGTCTGCCGGTGACATTCCAGGAAACGTCTTCCTCTGAGTCCAGAAGTTTGAACTGATGTTTTTCCAGGTTCAAAGTGAAACATGAAGTGATGTGACTCAGACTCACCTGTGTGTCCCTGCAGGTGTGTCTCCACCACCTGCTCCGGTTTTCCCAGAATCCTTTGTTTCATAACCAGCTTTCATCCACTTAGAAAATCTTTGTCACTGTTTGGATTCTGAACCTGAAGTAAAGTTTGGGATGAAAACATCCTGCACCTGGTTTCACTGCTGATGTCAGAAGAACAGGAAATAGTTCAGGAAGAGAGACGTTTTATGGAGCATGGAAACAAAACCTCACCTGTTTTCAACTCACCTGGTTTCCCAGAATCTGACCAACTGATCACATTTAAAGGGACAGTTCAGGATTTCTCTCTCCTGTTTGGTCCATTTATTCAGAATAAATCCAGCTTGACTGGGTGGCTGAAACTTCTGAGCATTTAACTGATTTTTCACACAAACTGATGATTAACAGGAAATGGAGGTTGGAGGCAGTGCAACACCAACAGTCCTCCTGTGTGAAACACAGACTGAGGGAGCATTCTGGAAACCAGCGGTGAAACGCCATGAAAATGTTTAATGGGGTTAACTGTAGGGTCTGTAACCAAACACATGCTGACAAAATCAGCAACATTTTCAATTCAAAAACATTTTTGTTGCTAAATTATTGAATCAACAACATAAAATATTTATATTTTAATCTGATCTTCAACCATCAGATTGCTGCAAAGAGTTCATGAAGCCCTGATCATTCATGGAGCTTCTGTAGTCGCTGACGTTAGCGTTAGCATGTTAGCACTGAGGTGCTATTTTAGGCTAGCAGGATTTCCCCAGAAACCTGCTCAGCCCGGCGGGCGGTCCACCATGATTTTATATTACAAGATGTTAAGTAGACAGGAAATGTAAAAATATTACTGGGTAATTATATGTAACGGAGAACATCACCAGTGAAACGATTTAAATCCACAACTAGTCTGAAAAACAACTAATCACAAAATACAATTACAATGAAGATCCATTATTTGCGCTTCTGTTTAACTCAAATTAATTCAGCGGCTCCATCGGGCCCCCAGGGCTTCAGGGGCCATAAATGATCATATTTTAACACAGATACATAAATGTAACATTTGTTCATTGACATGATCAATGCTGCTAAATTTGATTTTATAGTTTAAACATAAATTAAAATATTTTAAATTGTTTAACATTTAAATATAAGATTTGACGGAGCTGGCAAGTTTACTTTGTAAAAATTCAAATTGTGTTGTTACCATAGCAACAATCTGATGCTGGCGAGTTTAATCTTTGAGTTTGAGCTGTTTGTTCACAAATACAAATTAGTAAACTGCTTTTATAACTGACTGTTTTTATGTTGGCCAGTTAATCTCCTTTAATCTCCCAGATTAAATCCAACAGAAGCTGCTAGAGGTTCTGATGGTTTAGCAGCAAGAGGGGCCCCTCGGTCAGATTCTGCCCCAGGCCTCATGCAGCCTTGGACCGGCCCTGCAGGACGAGTTAAATCTGCTGCACTGCAGGATGAGCAACAAACCGAGATTTCATTTAATCCTGCTAATGAGGCTTTAGCAGCTCGAACATTTCTGTCTGTTGAGTTTTAATGGAGTCAGAAACTGATTTGGTTGCTGCAGTTTATGGGACGAGTTTCTCTGATCTCTGCGCTCATTAACTCTGACTGACGAAGTGGACGAAGCATTTGGTTTGGAGCTTCGTGTAACCGGAGAAATAATAGTAAAATAATATAAAACCAGCGTGATGCGTGACTACGAGCGAAACAGAGGCAACGCTCAGAGGCAACGCGCAGAGGCAACGCTCAGAGGCAACGTGCAGAGGCAACGCTCAGAGGCAACGTGCAGAGGCAACGCTCAGAGGCAACGCTCAGAGGCGTCAGCTGTGTGATTGGTCTGCGCTGCCAGCTAAGAATGTGTAAACCAGTGGTTCCCAAAGTGTGGGGCGTGCCCCCTAGGGGGGGGCAGTGACATTGTAGGAGGGCAGGAAGCGGTATGAAAAAAACAAAAACAGTTACACTAAAGTGTTTCACTGTAAAGATGGTTTGTGGTTTGTTTTGTTGCAACATGAAGTGTGAAATAACTTCAGTGGAGTTTGAAAACAAAATATGTGTATAGCTTTATGTCTGGTTGTGTGGCCAGGTGATTTTTGGGGGGGGATTTTATTGCTATCCATAGGGGGGAAATCACCAGGGGAGAAAATATTTTAAAACACCAGTGTAAACTCGAAACCTATCTTCTGTAAACCTATATTTTAGGAGTAATTCTGCTCCTCCACCAGTTAATCGTTCAGCGCAACAGAGACATTTGCAGTCTGGCTCAAAAAAATAAATATTAAACTATTTTTTTCCCCCTAAAAACAAAAACAAGCAATGCTTAGCCTGGCGGGGGGGCTTAGTAAAGCATGGCGGGCTGCCAGGCTTATGATACACTGGGGGAAACCTGGGTTAGCATAGCTTCACTGACAGGCTAACTGCTTTTAGCACAACTTGAACACAATAACAGTCTTTTCTGGAGAAATGAAGCAGAAATCAAACAGAGAGCAGCTACATCACTGCTATTAGCCGATGTAGCTGTGCGTCAGATTTACAGGCGTACCAGAAACAAGCAAATACAAAAGTTCCGGCTCAAAACTTTTGTATGTAAAAAAAAAAGCAAAAATGTACTTAACTCTGTCATAATTAAAAAGCTTTTCTGATCAGAATAAGTCATTTTATTGATTTTCACCCTTAACTGGTTTTCTGGAGACACAAGTGTCCGTCTGTCCTTCCACCACGGACGGATGGACGGACGGACCGGTGACTCTCTGGTTCTTTAGAGCTTCAGCAGCTCGTCCTTTCGTTCACTGGATCGGATCAGAACTCTTTAACGTGATGATGATGTTGTTCTGTTTCTGGATGAACTTTCCTCTAAGTTTTCCTGTATGGAGTCTCCCAGTGGGTTCTCCATGGGTTCTCCGCCTTCCTCCTGCAGTCCAGTCACTGGTTATTGATTGTCTGCGTTCAGCTTAATGATTATTGATCATTTCTCCCTGTTGCTCACTGGTTAGAAAACGTTTTAAAGCTTTGTTGCTAATAATAGTTGGTATGACGTGATGAGAGCGCAGGATGATCGGCTCCAGTTACAGGATGGAGGTTCTGTAAATAGCTGCAGCTTTGTTTAACCGGGCTGTTGGGTCGAGTTCAGAGCAGATTACACAACAGACTCACATTTATCCTTCACCAAACTTTCTTCTGAGGCTGCAGAAAGACCAGAGCAGCAGCTATGATTTCATATTTAATATGTACACACACACACTGCTTGTTTCCTCCCAGAGGCAGAAACTCCTGTTTCCCAGGTGGAAATGAGTCACTGCAGCGACTTTCATTCAGAATAAAATCAGGATAATAAACCAGGCTGGGGAGTTTCTGGGAAGGCCAAAGACATGAACTGATTTCTGTTTTATGAACCACTGAGGATCATTTTCTCCTCTGACTTTTCATCCACATCACATTTCCTTCTGCTCTCATTTACAACAATCAGTCCATGGCTGGTAAAATAGCTCAGTGTGTGTGTGATGTGTGTGTGTGATCACTTTGACGCAGCGTCTCAGTTGATCATCTGCCTCAACCAGCTGGTTTTCTGCAGAGGAAGTGAGACTGAAACAGGAGCCAATCAGGATCCAGCTGGTGGAGGACGCTCCATGGTCACGGTCCTTCTGTCCATCCGTCCTGCAGAGACGCCAACAGACATCCGTCCTCTCTGCAGCTGATTGTTCAGACTGAACTGAGGGGAACAGCAGACGCTCGTGAGCCGAGCCGACAACAAGAACACCGAGCTAGCATGATCAGATAAATGTATTAATACGAAATCATTTCTTTATTATTTCTATAGTTCTTGCACAAATAATAAAATACAACCAGTTCCTGCTGCGGAAATATGATATGTAACCAAGTTAAATATAACTGGTAATAATATTTAACAAGGTTAGGTTAACCAGAACCTGATGGGATCAGCCTCTTCCTTGGTCATAAATAGTATTTCACTATTCAAAGTACTTTTCAGTTAGTTTCCACTGAAAGCAGCCCAAACAACCAGGAGGCTAGCGCTAGCATGCTAGCTCCCAAACAACCAGTTCCCAGCAGTCAAACTGTGAGAAGGTTCTGATCCACGATCACATCTAAAGGTTCAGAGGAGCAACAGGAGCCTCTGACTGCGGCTAAGACACAGACAGAAACTGGACCGGCGAGCCGCAACCATCAGAGCAGCAGCTGTCCGTTAAGAAACCGGACGTACGGCTGGTCACGTGACGCTAAAACCACGCGAGAACAGACACACTGAACGGGATTTACTCTTGATGACTTTTTAAAATAAATCTCTAAATTAATAAAATAAATAAATGTGAATCTGACAGAAATAGGCAGAATTACCCTTCCTTTTATCATTTTAATTCTTTTTGATGTACATATTCTGGATCTACGGTGTTAGCAGATCTAGCTCAGAGCTCTGCAGAGAAAATCTTCACCGTGAATTCTCCAGGTTTGAATTCACGGTGAATTTTCCATTTATTTCCAACTGATTCTGATTGGCTGACCGCAGCGAATCAGTGATGGCCTGATCTGAGCGCGCTCAGTTACGCTCTGATCCTCTGGCACGTTTCCACCACACAGATTAGATTGGATTGGATTAGAGCTCTCATTCAGAGACACTGTCCATAATCTGTATTACAGTGAGTTCTCAGAACCTGGTCCGACCCGCAGAACCGGAACAGAACCAGATGAGGTCCGTCATGCAGGACTAATCCAGCAGAGGAAACGACTCTGTGTTCCCATTAGTCAGCTAACAGAAGTTCCTGCTCCTCTGGCCCACTGTGTGACCCCTGACCCCTGGTGGTGGTGGTGGTGGGGGGGTTCACTCTATCAGCTCAGTTCTGACCCACAGCATTGGATCAGAACATCCTGTCCTGGACCTCCCACCGACCAGGACAGTCTCACAGACTCACACACACACCTCCAGCTGTCATCATTACTGACAAACCAGAATCAGCTAACCCGATCAGAACCAATCAGAACCTCCCTGAGTACACTACCTGGTCCATCAGAACCAATCAGCTTGCAGAACTTTCTCCATGTATAACCACTAGCTAAAAGGCTCGCTGCGCTAACCCTGAAGCGCTAATTATAAACAGTAATTAAGCTAAAGTACATGTACACAGTGGTTAGCAGAAGCTAATGTGAAAGCGCTAACTTCAGCCATGTTGACGCCAGATGATTCACATGTTCACCTGTAGATATTTTTACTTCATGTTTTATTTCTTCCTGCATGTTTTGGGTTTTAAATAAACTTATTAGGAAAAAAAGAGAAAGAGAAGAGAGGAAACGGTGCTGCCGCATAAACAGACTTCAAAATAAGAGCATAAATGAATGAATCCTTCGGGATAATTACGTGAAGGATTCAAAAACCAAAACCTGTTCTTCCAACCCAGAAGAGGAATTAGACCAGCAGATACTTAGCAACCCTGAACAGAACCGAGCTGACAGACTTTACATCAACATCAGATTATTTGTTCTTTGCTTTATTTTGTTTGTATTTTCTTTTAATTCCTTTAAAGCACTTTGTATTGTCTTGTGGCTGAAAACGTGCTCTAGAAATAAAATTACCTTTACCTGGTCATAATGAATATTTGACATTAGATGAATATTGTTCAGTTTTTTCTGGATCACATGAGATGCAACATGGTGGCTGGTTTGAATCCCCTGAGAAATAAAATCTTTATCAGATGTTTGTGTTTTTCCTGAGGGAACAAGTTGAGCCAGATCCACTTCCCACTGTGGATTTTTCCACTGCCACGTTCCCAGCATGGAGCCATGAATGCTGCTGCTTCCCCAGATGGAAAAACACGTCACAACCAAGATGAAGATGAAGATGAAGATGAAGATATCGCTGGTATTTCTAGATCTAATGAAAGCTGCTGAAAGGTGGGGAAACGTTCTGCAGCTGAACCTCTGCTGCTGTGGAGATCAGGAGGAAGAGGAGGGTGGTGATGAAGAGGACAAAGAGGAAGAGGAGTGCTGAGTCACAATGAGAGGAAGAACATCCTGCATCAGGCCACAGCGGCTAAGACGCTGACTCAGCAGATCGTGTTCTGGAAAACGTCTTAGAGAGATTCACGTGCCGAACGCCAGGCACACCGTCTGCAGAGGGTTCTGACCCGGTTCTGACCCGGTCCTAACCGGTTCTGATCAGGTTCAGTCCAGGCCGGTCAGAGGTCTTCCCTCTGCATCCATCATCCATCCATCATCCATCATCCATCCATCATCCATCCATCATCCATCATCCATCCATCATCCATCCATCATCCATCATCCATCCATCATCCATCATCCATCCATCATCCATCCATCATCCATCCATCTCATCCATCATCCATCATCCATCCATCCATCCATCCATCCATCCATCCATCATCCTCATCCATCCATCATCCATCATCCATCCATCATCCATCATCCATCCATCATCCATCCATCATCCACCCATCCATCCATCATCCATCATCCATCCATCATCCATCCATCCATCCATCATCCATCCATCATCCATCCATCCATCCATCATCCATCCATCATCCATCATCCATCCATCATCCATCCATCCATCCATCATCCATCCATCATCCATCATCCGTCCATCATCCATCCATCCATCCATCCATCCATCCATCATCCATCATCCATCCATCATCCATCATCCATCCATGCATCCATCCATCCATCCATCCATCATCCATCATCCATCACCCATCCATCATCCATCCATCATCCATCCATCATCCATCATCCATCCATCATCCATCATCCATCCATCATCCATCCATCATCCATCATCCATCCATCATCCTTCATCCATCATCCATCCATCATCCATCATCCATCCATCATCCATCATCCAGCCATCATCCATCATCCATCCATCATCCATCCATCATCCATCCATCATCCATCCATCATTCATCCATCATCCATCATCCATCCATCATCCATCATCCATCATCCATCCATCATCCATCATCCATCATCCATCCATCATCCATCATCCATCATCCATCCATCATCCATCATCCATCCATCATCCATCATCCATCATCCATCCATCATCCATCATCCATCATCCATCCATCATCCATCATCCATCATCCATCATCCATCCATCATCCATCCATCCATCCATCCATCCATCATCCATCCATCATCATCATCCATCCATCATCCATCCATCATCCATCATCCATCATCCATCCATCATCCATCATCCATCCATCATCCATCATCCATCCATCATCCATCCATCATCCATCATCCATCCATCATCCATCCATCCATCCATCATCCATCCATCATCCATCCATCCATCCATCATCCATCCATCCATCCATCATCCATCATCCATCATCCATCCATCATCCATCCATCATCCATCATCCATCCATCATCCATCCATCATCCATCATCCATCATCCATCATCCATCCATCATCCATCATCCATCCATCATCCATCCATCCATCATCCATCCATCATCCATCATCCATCCATCCTCCATCCATCATCCATCATCCATCCATCATCCATCCATCCTCCATCCATCCATCATCATCCATCATCCATCCATCATCCATCCATCATCCATCATCCATCCATCATCCATCCATCATCCATCATCATCCATCATCCATCCATCATCCATCCATCATCCATCATCCATCCATCATACATCCATCATCCATCCATCATCATCCATCCATCCATCCATCATCCATCCATCCATCCATCCATCCATCCATCCATCATCCATCATCCATCCATCATCCATCCATCATCCATCATCCATCCTCATCATCCATCATCCCATCCATCCATCCATCCATCTCATCCATCATCTCATCATCCATCCATCATCCATCATCCATCCATCTCCATCATCCATCATCATCCATCCATCATCCATCATCCATCCATCATCCATCCATCATCCATCATCCATCCATCCATCCATCCATCATCCATCATCCATCCATCATCCATCCATCCATCATCCATCCATCATCCATCCATCATCCATCCATCCATCCATCATCCATCATCCATCCATCATCCATCCATCATCCATCCATCATCCATCCATCCATCCATCATCCATCCATCTCCATCATCCATCCATCCTCCATCCATCATCCATCATCCATCCATCATCCATCCATCATCCATCCATCATCCATCATCCATCCATCATCCATCCATCATCCATCCATCATCCATCCATCATCATCCATCATCCATCATCCATCCATCCCATCATCCATCCATTCCATCATCCATCCATCCATCCATCATCCATCCATCCATCCTCATCCATCCATCTCCATCTCCATCCATCATCCATCCATCATCCATCATCCATCCATCCATCCATCCATCCATCATCCATCCATCATCCATCATCCATCCATCCTCCATCCATCATCCATCATCCATCCATCATCCATCCATCATCCATCCATCATCCATCATCCATCCATCATCCATCCATCCATCATCCATCCATCATCCATCATCCATCATCCATCCATCCATCATCATCCATCATCCCATCATCCATCCATCATCCATCCATCCATCCATCATCCATCATCCTCATCCATCCATCATCCATCCATCATCCATCCATCCATCATCCATCCATCACCATCCATCATCCATCATCCATCCATCATCCATCCTCCATCCATCCATCCATCCATCCATCATCCATCCATCATCCATCATCCATCCATCATCCATCCAACCAACCATCCATCCATCCATCCATCCATCCATCCATCATCCATCCATCATCCATCATCCATCTTCCATCCATCATCCATCATCCATCCATCATCCATCCATCATCCATCATCCATCCATCATCCATCCATCATCCATCATCCATCCATCATCCATCATCCCATCCATCATCCATCCATCATCCATCATCCATCCATCCATCCATCCATCATCCATCCATCATCCATCATCCATCCATCATCCATCCATCATCCATCATCCATCCATCATCCATCATCCATCCATCATCCATCCATCATCCATCCATCATCCATCATCCATCCATCATCCATCATCCATCCATCCATCATCCATCATCCATCCATCATCCATCCATCATCCATCCATCCATCATCCATCCATCATCCATCCATCCATCCATCCATCATCCATCATCCATCCATCATCCATCCATCATCCATCATCCATCCATCATCCATCCTCATCCATCATCCATCCATCATCCATCATCCATCCATCATCCCACCACATCCATCCATCCATCCATCTCATCCATCATCCATCCATCCATCACTCCATCTCATCCATCATCCATCATCCATCCATCATCCATCCATCATCCATCATCCATCCATCATCCATCCATCTCCATCCATCATCCATCATCCATCCATCATCCATCATCCATCCATCATCCATCCATCATCCATCCATCCATCCATCATCCATCCATCATCCATCATCCATCCATCATCCATCCATCCATCCATCATCCATCATCCATCCATCATCCATCATCCGTCCATCATCCATCCATCCATCATCCATCCATCCATCCATCATCCATCATCCATCCATCATCCATCATCCATCCATCATCCATCCATGCATCCATCCATCCATCCATCCATCATCCATCATCCATCCATCATCCATCCATCATCCATCATCCATCCATCATCCATCATCCATCCATCATCCATCCATCATCCATCATCCATCCATCATCCATCATCCATCCATCATCCTTCATCCATCATCCATCCATCATCCATCATCCATCCATCATCCATCATCCAGCCATCATCCATCATCCATCCATCATCCATCCATCATCCATCCATCATCCATCCATCATCCATCCATCATTCATCCATCATCCATCATCCATCCATCATCCATCATCCATCCATCCATCCATCATCCATCCATCATCCATCCATCATCCATCCATCATCCATCATCCATCATCCATCCATCATCCATCATCCATCCATCCATCATCCATCCATCATCCATCCATCCATCCATCCATCCATCATCCATCCATCATCCATCCATCATCCATCATCCATCCATCCATCATCCATCCATCATCCATCATCCATCATCCATCCATCATCCATCATCCATCCATCTTCCATCATCCATCCATCATCCATCATCCATCATCCATCCATCATCCATCATCCAGCCATCATCCATCATCCATCCATCATCCATCATCCATCCATCATCCATCCATCATCTATCCATCATCCATCATCCATCCATCATCCATCATCCATCCATCATCCATCATCCATCCATCATCCATCCATCATCCATCCATCATCCATCATCCATCATCCATCCATCATCCATCCATCATCCATCATCCATCCATCATCCATCCATCCATCATCCATCCATCATCCATCATCCATCCATCCTCCATCCATCATCCATCCATCATCCATCCATCATCCATCCATCATCCATCATCCATCCATCATCCATCCATCCATCATCCATCCATCATCCATCATCCATCATCCATCATCCATCCATCATCCATCATCCATCCATCATCCATCCATCCATCCATCATCCATCCATCCATCCATCATCCATCCATCATCCATCATCCATCCATCATCCATCCATCCATCCATCATCCATCCATCATCCATCCATCCTCCATCCATCATCCATCATCCATCCATCATCCCGAGCTGCAGCTGTATCCAATTAGGTGGAGGTCCGAGACTGGAGCCAGAAGCGCCGTACCGGGTCCTGGGACAGCTGCCTCTTATGGAGGTCTGCTGCCATCTCGTGGCCGGAGTCTGAACTGCAGGTGGCTCCCGGAAATGTTCACTTTTATTGATAAACTCAGTAAATAATATTAATCCTGTGGGTGAAATGTTGAACTTTATAACCTCAGAAACTTAACCTGTGATTAACAACAAAAATTTTTAAAATACTTTTTAAAGTTTGGATATAAATTCGATAATTTCTGGAACCTAAACTGTAGATTCATAGATTTAAAATAAATAAAATAAATAAAAATCTTCAGTTTAATCAATTTTACATCATTACAGGAACTGATTGATTTAAGACAGTATGAACAGCTTCTTTAGGTTGAAATAACATTTTATTCTTATTGCAAGTATCGTGTATTAACTGCCTCCCTGGTTATTTTTATAACTGTATTGTGCTTCATTTATAAGGTTTTATTTCATTAAGGTTTTATTTCTTTATCTGTAAAACTGGCAAACTGACCAGTTTGTATGAATATGAATAAAGTGGAAATGCTCTGTGATGTTCCAGATGTCATTTTACTTTCTGGTCCTAAAACATTTGAAACTCTCCATGATTGCAATAATATTCTGTTTCTGCAGATGTCGTTTCCATGGTGATCTGAGGGTAAAGGTGATGAAGGATTTATTGACGTTTATGGATAATCTGATCATCTGAATTTTCATTTGGAGCTTCATCTGATCTGAATGACACTTTTTTGTTTCATGTTAAAACCGGATTATTTTCATTTTGACCAGATTATTTAAACCGTTTCCAGCAGGCAGATGTCCCGCCAAGGGTCAGAGGTCAGAGGTCAGCCTCACTGTGAACAGAACTGGAATTCATGATGCTGCAGGCCGCCAACCTCATTGTTATCTACTTTTTAATCTGCTTACACACACCCGCTGCAGCTTACATGACCATGTTTATGTGTGTCTGCCGGCAGTCACACATAAACAGACTGAAACTGATTATACAAGCCTTGAAGGGAACAGGCTGCAGAAAAGAAGAAAAAGCTACAGTGGCGTAGTGGTTTAGCACAACCCAAGCATGGAGGGCCTCGTCCTCAACGCGGCCGTCGCAGGTTCGACTCCCGCCCCCAGCAACATTTGCCACATGTCTTCCCCTCTCTCTCCATCCCCGCCTTCCTGTCAGCCTGCCGTTAAAAATACATACGGGCCACGAGAGCCAAAAAAATCCTCAGAGAAAGTAAATTACAAAAAAGAATAAAAGACTAAACATGGACTACAGTCTTTGTCTCACTTGGTTCCGTCCATCAGGAGCCCGGTGGCCCGGCTGGACGTGGATATAACTCTCTGTTCCATTTTTATGACATGTAGGTCTTGTAACATTTGATCATTTTCGGGATTAAAGCCTGCTTTTATATATAACCAAATCTCATTATTTCTCAAGGTACTTTACACTGAGAGGTTCTGGTCGGGTCCTGAAACGGGTTAACGGACCTGGTGGAGCACAGAGTCAGAAATGACTGAACTCCAACACTTGCTAAGGTCCTTAGAGATAAGAATCTGTTGGATACAGTGAGAGATGAAGAACAGAAAAACTAAGTGATTCCAGTGATCAGCCTTACAGGTGTGCATAATTTATATCCAACTTATGCAAAACGATAAATGAAAGATTAATATATTGTATGAAAACTAAGAGACTTGTATCGTCTGATCAGGTTTCAGGAGAAGTTCAATGCTCAGAGCATGAAATTAGAAAGGCTCAGGGGAATAAAGAGAGATTTTTTAATATTGAGAGAGTTTACGATATAATGTGGAGGGAAGGGTTATTAATCAAAATTAGAAGAATGGGTGAAAATCAGGGGCACCCAAAGAGGGCCGGTTGCATCCTGCATGTTTTATTCTCTCCCTGGTTTAATGCACCTGGATCAAATGAGGCTCATTAGAGGAAGAACATTGATCTGCTGAAAAGGTTGTTGGTACCACCAAGGAGAGACTAAAACATGCAGGATGCAACCGGCCCTCGAGGACCCACTTTGGGGACCCCTGCTGTAAATGTATGTTTAGATGGATTAAAAACTTGCTAGAATTTTGGGTATAATTAAACAAAAACTGAATTGGCAAACATTATATGTAGAAGAAAGGAAAGGTTTCAAAAAATCCAAAAGAGAATTGGACAAATGAGAAGAACAGACAGAAACAGGAGAGAAGATATAATTATTCACATCTTAGAATAAGACACACTGCAGTCAGTAGCTCATTATTTCTGATAGAAAAACATAAACAGGGAAATGAGACAACATCTTATCTTGCATTGCAGGAATTACCGGATTCGGACAAACAAGTTAATTAGGAACCTTGGAAATAAATGAAATTTGTTTATTTACTGCAAAAGGATTCAGGAAGCAGAAGATATCAGGCTATATTTGATTTTTTAAAAAGAGTTTAAGTTTTGTAATAGGACAAAGGTTTTTTTCTTTGTTTTGTTTTATTTTATGTCATGTGGTCCACACTCCTTACCGGTTGATGGTGGTAATACTCACCTATAATGTCTTACCAACTGCCAATAAATTTAAAGAAGAAGATGTAATTATATTACTAAATAAGTCTTTATTATTTATCATTAATTATGGTATTCCTGGGACTGTAGAAGATAGATTATCTTAAAAAACATCATATTTTTTAATTTCCTTAAGGATCTAGAGCTAATTAGATAATATCAGCAATCCTTTTATACATTATAAATAATATCTATATATCGCCATCAATTATAGGAGGAACAAAAGAAATAAGGAGACATGAAAAACAGCATGATCAACTATAATAAAAATACAATTTGGAATGTTTATAGAAGAAATTTAATTGAGCAAAAGTCAATAAACAAATGAATTAGGTACACAGGAGATTTAGAAGAACACAGAAAGCTACAGAATCTGTTAAAAACTGTGATCTGCACTGAAGTAAATAAAAGAGATAAATTCAAATACATGCTGAGAGTGAAAATCCTTCCTAAAGGTGACAAAATATCACAGATTTAAAAAAATAAATAAAAACGGGAGACCGCGGATAATATAGAAAATAGCGCCCCCTTCACTTCCGGAGTGCAACGGCTCCTTCCTGTTAGCTGCAGGTTCTTCTCTGCCGTTCAGTTGCTTTTACCGGTCAGACATGGCGGCGTGTGAGACGTTAATCCGCTGTCATCCTTCTTCTGCGGTTCTAAATCTGAACTTTGAAACGACCTGTTTTGTTTGCAGGAAGGTGAGTTTTGCTCCTGACCAGTTTTGTTCAGTGGATGTTATTTTAAATCCGGAGTTTCTAACGGATGATCAGCAGCGTGTTGCTGCTCGTCTCCTGTAAAGATGGCGCCATCCTCAGCGGTAAACGGATGGTGTTTAGTGATGTTTCCAGTGACTTTGCTGCAGCCGTTTCCAGCGAGGCTGAGCCTGCCGTGGTTCTGTCCTTTCCTACACGGTTTGCTACAGAGAAGTGAGGCAGTTTGAGGCCCCGCTACGGCTTTTCCCGGCAGGGTTTTAGGTAAGCCTCCAACAGAAATAATTTATTCTTAACATAAACAGTTTATATCTTCTGCTGTCGGTGGGTCAGAACCGCATGGAGGCGAGGGTCTTTCTCCTTTCTGGATTCAAACTCACTCAGAACCGCCGTGTAGTTCTGCTGATGACCTGCAGGGGGCGACATTTCAGCTGCAGCTGTTTGGGTTATGTTCCTCAAACAGGCCTGATTATTTAGGTTTTTAGATTTCAGATATGAGGAAAGATGTTGAACCAGTCAGAGCTCTTATAAAGCTGATTTATTGTCCGTATGAGCTGAAAAATACAGAAGTCTGAGTTGATGAAGGTCCAGCAGAATAATCACCATCAGGGATGTAATTTCCTCATTTCTGTGTAATTAAATCTGATAAATCAGAAAGACTGAGAGAAAACAGGATTGGCTGAAAAGTATTTTTTCATTATTTAAATTTCTGTGAATATTTTTCCACCATTTAATTTTTCTGAACTGAAATGTAATCTGTTTAACCCAGGTGATTCTGTTGGCATGCGTTGGAGTCAGCTGAACTCGGTAAGGCTGTCCTTCAACCTGCTGTGTTTGGTGCATTTCCTGCAGACTGGGGCTGCTGTGGTTCTGTCCTCTCCTGTTGATTCTGCTACTGGGAACGGAGGCAGTGTGAGGTCCTGTGGCGCCACCTGCAGGCTTTAGGTAAACCTCCAACACAAACACTGATTTATTCCTGAACTGCTCATTTTATTCTGTGTCTGTGTGTCCAGAACCTTTAGTTCACCTCCTGACATCAGCTGCACACAATCTGATGCCCGGAACGGGACTAATCTGGGTCGGAACCGTTCCTGTTCATCAGAATAAAGTATTCTGAACATTGACTAAAATCGGTGATGGACCAGGTTCTGGTTCTGTGTGTGTTGACGGGATTATGAGGATGCTGGGGTCGGCCTCATTTCAGTCAGATCAGCTCAGAAACAGAAAACTGGAGTAACGCTGCTTGTCCACATGGGGGCAGCATTTCACCATGTCGGAAGTTAAAATCAGAAGGATTTAAAGATGAGATTCTTTAAAGCACAAAGTGTTTTAGTTTAAGGTCAGTTTGTTGGGTTTGTGTTCCTGCAGTCTGAAAAAGAATGGGGGTTAAATTTTCAAGAATTCCAAACTTAGTTAGAGGATGCAGTGTTCTTAGAAGCTAATTTCCTGAATTTTGTTTCAGGCCTGAGGATGAAGATGGTGAAGATGAACTGGTCAGGCTCTTCTTCCTCCATGCAGCTGCTGTGATGCCATCTACAGGCTGATAGGTGTAAATGTTTCTACAGGAGGAGCTCCTTTGATTGGCCGGCTGCTCGGGTCTGGTTAACTTCCTGAAATATCAGACCTGATCCAACGATCTGGATGAATAAAGTTCATCTGTAACTTTGATGCAGTAAATGTTTATAGACAAGGCTGCATTAAACTGTTCATGTTGTGTATTTTAATACAAAACTATGTAGAATAATAAATGATGAGAAATAGAAAGTGAAATGATGGATTTTATTGTTGAAAAACATCTTTTTGCTGCTGTATGTTCATATATTTAAGTTTGAAATAAAGCATCTCAACTGAATGTATATATATTTTGTTCTGTAACAGCGTCTGTTGGGTTGGGCAGCATGAAAGGGATTACTCTAATAAAACATTTATGCCTTTCATTTATTTAGTCTGCAGGCAGAGACAAACAAACTCAGAGGTTAAATATTTTTGTAGGCATGATTTACATAACTGAAGTTGTTCGGTTGTACATTATTACATTTATGGAACAGTGAAAACTTTGAGTGTGAAGATATCAATTTTAACAGATCAAAAGTCAGTGATTGATTCTGGGGTTGTTTAATTTGCCATTAGTTTTCTCTGCATTTCTAAAATGTATTTTCCATAATCAATCAGTACATTTTCAGGAAATAAAGATCATGCTATGCAGCAGGTAATATACTTCGATAAATGTTTTAAAATCCAGAACCTGAATCTATGTAATGCTGCTGATATCCACTGGGGGGCGTGTTAACATCGTTTGGAGGAACTTTTCCACAAAAGACTCACTTCATTTCCTGTTTGGCATTAATTTATTTAAGCTAAAGACGTTGCATCTTAATAAAGCTTCCCCCGCCAAGCTGATTAATAGCCACAGGAAGTGATGAAATACTGATGAGGTCAGCTGGCAGCAGCTGATTGGACACAGAAGAGACCATGTGACTTCCTGAAGACGGTTCCTAACAGCATGATGTTGGACTCGTCCAGGTCGTCCGTAAACTGATTAGCAGTTTGAGGTCATGGAGGTCATCTACGCTAAGAAGCCCCACCCCCTAGCTGCAGGCGGCAGGAAGCAGCTGGATCATCCGAACCGGACCGGACCGGACCGTCCTCACAGGACTTCCCTTGGACTGGTTCCTGTAAACCATCCAGTGAGGAGCAACGACCCACTACGAGTTGCTCTCCGGGAAGGAGACTCTTTGGCGTGCGGTCCGGTTCCTGGTTCTGGTCGGGGCGCTGGCCGGGTGTTCGGGTTCTGACGGTCGGGTCTCGGCCTGCGGCGTTCCGGCGTCGCCGACCAGTTCCCGCAGGAACTTGAACTTGGACAGGAAGAGCTGCCAGACGACGTACCAACCTGAGGAGAAAGAGAGAGAACCGTGACTACAGAGACCCGATCCAGCCAGAACCAGAACCTCTAGTTCACCTCCTCACATCAGCTGCACCCAATCTGATGCCCGGAACGGGACTAATCTGGGTCGGAACCGTTCCTGTTCATCAGCTTTTGAAGGAATAAAGTATTCTGAACATTGACTAAAATCAGTGATGGACCAGGTCCTGGTCCTGGTCCTGGTTCTGGTCCTGGTCCTGGCCCAGGTTCTAGTCCTGTTGGAGTTTTCCTCTCTACTGTCGCCACACAGCAACAACTTGATGAAACCAAATCAGTTAGAAACTTTTAACCAAACAGAAACAAACCAAACCGTTTCAGAACTGGAACCAGAACCGGACCGGACCATTGCTCAGAGGTCCAAAGTCTGAGAACTGGAACCAGAACCAGAACCTGGACCAGGACCTTCTCATTTCAAGCTTAACGGATCAGAACCGGAAGCAGCAGCCATGACAGTCAGCCTCCGGTCCGACATTTCTGCGGGGGTCGGGCTCGGTTCCGGCCGGTTCTGAGAGTGAGCTCACCGAACAGCATGAAGAGCAGCACGCAGAGCAGCGTGGCCACGATGACCAGCAGGGTGAGGCCGAGGCTCTGCCACATGCCTGCGGGGTTCGGCGCTCCGGCGGCGGTTCTCACTCAGCTGAGCCCGGGCTGCAGCGCCAGCAGCGGGTCATCTCACTCTGCACGCCGGCCTGTGGCTCTGTTAGCCCGCTCACTAGCTCAGCCTCGCCTCGCAGACGGTCCGGACCGGACCAGGAGGACCATGGGCGGACACGAACCGGTTCCGGCTGGTCTCAGCAGGCCCGCGGTCCGCTGCTGGGTCTGGATCCCGAACTTTATTCAGCGACACGGAGCAGAACTGTGACCCGGTTAGACAACAACACCGGAGGTCAACTGAGGCTGCGCAGCTTCCCGCTGACTTCTGGGTACTGTAGTTACATCACTCTTACTCATCTGTGGAAAAGCGGTCCTGCCATATTTACCAATTTTAGAAAAGTGAGAAAATAAACAATTACAATATATTTATTACCAAATTAATTAACTGATTTTCAATTATACTCCCTATTTTTGCTCATTATCCATTTACAGTTTTACTTGATTTATTTATTTGTTTATTTGCTGACATTTTTATTTTCTAATGATTTTTAAATTTATATCCAAATTAACTAATTGGCATTTTTATTTCCTTGTTTTCTTAATGATTTAATCAGTTTTTCTTCTGTATTAGAAATTGCCTAGGGCTTATTTCATATGAACCTATATTTACATGTAAATAAATAAAAAAGAAAGGGGAAAAAAGAGGGAAAAGGGGAAAAAGGAAGGAAAAAGATAGGAGAACAGGCCAGAAAGAAGCATAGTGAGAATACAGGAACACACCTCAGAGGTCTACTTTGACAAAAAAAATAATATTTATCTGTCTGCTTACTTTTTATTTATTATCAATTCTGGCAGCATCAGTTCTCCATAGATTCCTGGCTTTGATAGTAAACAACTATTTTACAGCTGTTAAGGATTATGGACGCCTCCAGAAGGTTGTAGAAAGCGGAGCTAGATGTGATCCAAATATTAATATATAGGATGACATCACTGCCGAGTCGGCCGGCAGTGACCGAGGCTCCTGCAGGACTCTAACGGAGGTTCAGGTCTGCAGCAGAAGCTTCATGGTGGTTTGACTGGGATCATAGATTTATTTTTCTGAAACTGATCCCATAAATCAGAGAAGAGTTTTCCAGACAACATAAACTGCCTGCCTGGTTCTTTCTCCGCCATGTTTGATCAGCAGTTTTAATATTTATCAGGATTCAGTTTCCAGCTGAACCCAAAGCCTTACAGTTATTTTATATAATATTCTTTTATCATTACTGGAAGCCCTGGGAGACGTCCTTTCATTTTAAATCTGCTGAAACATGAATGATGTTTTATGAGTGTCGCTGGTGAACCTGAGGATCGGTTGGGTTCTGATCTGCGTCTCGTTCGAAGTTCCCGTCGCTCACGTTTCTGCAACTGCTGCTGCACAATTTGCATATTGCAGTGAAATTCAGCTGCAGGCTGAATGTGAGTTGTGCAACCTGTTTGCTGGAACCTGAACAGGAAACCAGATGATCTGATCGGCTCCGATTGGTTCTGATCGGAACACATTGATCTGATTGATCTGATTAATTTTCTCCTCCAGCTCAGCGAATCCAGGAAGATCCAGAGAAAAACTCATTGATTCTGTTTCTCTGAATATTTTCAGCAAAGATTCAATCAGATGAATCAACTATTGTCATGGTTACCAATAATAAAACTACAGAAATGACAGCAAATCAATTCAGATACAAATGATATGATATTGTAATCTGGTACAGAACGTGTCCATTATTATCATTATTATTATTATTATTATTATTATTATGTTTGTTAATGAGTGTATCTGAACATGTCAGTTTTCTTCATGTTCAGTAAATAAACGCTCTGCTAAACAGAACGTTGAATGTTTCTGGTAGTTTTTGTGGCTCTACGCTGTTTCTTTCGGCCCCCGGACAGGGAGGGGCCCCCGACGTCCCGCGGAGCTTTCTGTGGCTCCGCCCCTGCGTCACGTGACCCGCCTGTTGCGGAGCCGCAGAAGAAGAGCGGCTCCCTTTCCGCGTTCCTCCCAGATCTGACCGAGACGCGGACCAGGAGGGACAGACACACCTGAGATCAGGTGAGCTGGAGGCGGCGGGTTCGGCCCGGTTCGGTTCGGTTGGTACCGAGACTTTCTATCCGCTTTTTGTCCGGAACTGGACCGGAACCTTTACTGCTGGCAGCTTGTGAGACTTTTAGGTCAGCAGGAAAATGATCCTGAATATGAATAATAATCCTGAAAGTAGCAACTCGATGACGTCACAACATGAAAGGAGTTTCTCTTTTCTAAACGTGTGAAACTTTTTAGTTCATCAGGAAATGAACAAAATCAGAACCAATATTAGAACTGAGTTTAATTATGATCAATATTGATAATTAGTTTATTCTTCAGTCTTCTCTGTAATCTCTGATCAGATTATAATCTCGGATTATAATCAGTAATAACTAAATATGAGACGTTTTGCTTCCTGCAGATTGACCCCTGACCTCTGACCCCGACCAGCTGTTTTCCAGCAGGTCGGCCATGACGGTTCTGATATGAAAGCCGACGCGGGTCCAGTTCCAGCTGCCGAGCCGCAGAGCAGAACCGCCGCCACGCAGCCGGACGAGGGGGCGATGGCCTCTGACCCCCAGCTGGACTTCTTCCATAAACTGGGTTTCTCCACGGCTCAGGTCCGGGCCGTCCAGAGGAAGTTCGGCGCCGACACCGACAAGGTTCTGGGAGAGCTGGTCCTGGTCGGAGCCGGCCCGCGGACCGCCGTGTCGGGCCTGGTGCCGCGAGGCGACCCCGAGGCCCCGGGCCCCGAGCTGCTGATCCCCGTCCCCGACCCGCCGACCCGGAACCAGAACCGGGACCAGGAGGACGGAGACGCCCTGAGGGCCGTGGTGATCGACGGCAGCAATGTCGCCATGAGGTGAGAACCAGGAGGTCAGAGGTCAGGGAGTTCACTCTGTAGTTCATTAGTACCAAATGAACGATTGAACTTCATTCATTCATTCATTCATCTCCTCATGTTTCATCTTCATAAAAATCTGAAATTTTTCCTCCTTTAATCTTTAATCCTTTGATTATTGGACCCAGATGTTACACAGAACCAAAGAGTTCTGGTTCTGACCCGGTTCAGGTTCTGGCTGTTTTAATTAATAAGTCAAAAGGTTCTGGAGGAAACTTCCAGAACCCGTAAAAGTTTTCACACCTGCAGCTCCAAACTTACTAATATGAATCTGAAAAGTGTGGCCTGCAGCTGCATTTAGCCCCTCTGCTGCTTTCAGTTCTCTGACTTTAACTAGGCCGTTCTAAGACCTGAATCTGCTCCGATCTAATCGGGCCTAGTGGCTCTGACCCGATCAGATTCAAACCGGCTGGAGAAAACAACCTCACTGAAATCTGAGTTTATTTTTTAAAATTTATTTTCATAATTCCAATTTCCAAACTTTTGGGCAGAAGCAGCTGCTGATGTTCCTCATGTAGGCTGGAAACTGAAATCCAGAGGTAGAGCGATTTGCTCCTGAACCTCATCAGAACATCATGTTCTGATGACATACTGATGAGGTTCTGGTGAGGTTCTGATGAGGTTCTCCTGAGGTTCTCTTGAGGTTCTGGATCTCCTGAACTCTGCAGCAGCTCACAGAGAAACCGGGTCAATTGGTGAGATCGGATCTACAGAACCATGTGAAGTTTCACTGCAGATGCTGAACCAGAACCAGCTCCAGAAACTGATTCTGGAGCTGGTTCTGGTTCAGGTCCAGTGTTCTGGTTTGGACCCAGGTTGTTTCCTGATGAGTCAGAGAGCCAATCAGCTGCAGGTCAGAGGTCACGGATTGAGGGTTAGGGTAACCCTACCCTCTTTGTACTTGCTGTAACATTAATTGCCCATCTGGGAAACAAATAAATCTGAATCCGATTCGTTTTAAAAGCTTCTTAAAGAGACGGTAACCTGAACTCTGCTCAGCCTCGGCGCTGTGAATCTCCGCCTCTCCATGCAGGCTTTGACACGCCGCGCTTCTTCTGCTCTATGCAAAAGAGCAGAAGGAGCCGCCGGCGGCAGGAACCGGCCCGGCGGCTCCTCAGAAGGCTCCGCCGAACGCTCCGCCCATCGGGCCGATCGGGACGTTTCCCAGCGACCGGCTGGAAACGTCCGGTCGCTGTCGATTGTCTCTGTCAGCCGGTTGAGAAGCGATCAGCCTGAGGGAGGAACGAGACGAAACGCTGGCCGGTGCTTCAAACATCCAAACCATCGAATGTCTGAAACTCATCGTTACAGAAACTGGAACAAGTCTTGATCCGGGCTGGAGTTCCTCAGGGCTGAGTCTCCACAACCTGAACTTCTTATTCTTTACTCTGATCATGTAAACTGGACCTGCTCAACATGGACTGAAAATAGTGGTTATTGATTATTGGTTAATAATCATTGATCAAAAGGGCCAAAAATTCCATCTGATCAATGATAAAAGCAGAAACCGTTCAGGTTGGAACAGTTCTGGTTTTTCCTCAACATGAAGCAGGGAAACAATGTTAATTATGAATATTAACCCAGAGCAGCAGCTTGTCCTGCCTGCATTTTTCTGCTTTTATTGAAGATGTTTGGTGTTTTCCGACATTGACAGGAAGTAAGAACCCTCCAGTGTACGGAGCTCTAATAGTGCCCAACATTCATCCACAAAGCTTTGCTTCAGTTTTCTGCTGTTTCTCTGTAGTGATCCATGAGTCAGTCCAGCTGGTTCTGATGCTTCAGGCTGAATGGATCCTGGACGTTGGGCTTCATGAAAAGCTCTGGTCTCTTTTTCACCGGCTCAGTTTCTGCTCTTCACAGACGGCGCTGACCTTTGGGGGCTGGGAGCATTTAGCTCTGCTTTGCATAAATCTGAACATGAAAGAAACGGTTTGATGAACCAGATAGTTTCCTCTGGAGTTCACTCACGTCTGGGTTTCATTCATTTCACTCAGTTAGTGGTGATTTTTGAAGCTGTAGTTTTTGTTTTAGACAGATTCAGCAGCAAAGAATCCCGTCCGTCGGTCCAGTTATTGTAGACAAATTTAGCAGATGCTTCATATAAAATATGCTTTTATAAATCATGTTTTATAAAATATTAGAAATGTTTGGAAATGCAAATAAATATCACAATTAGCTTTTTATTTGTAAGAAAATGAACATTTTAAAAGGCAATAATAGCGTTCAGCTGCTGAACGTTTGAACATTTATACAATGGAAGGATGAGAAAACCTCAGCTGATCAATACAGGGTAGGATCAAATAATTGATTAACTGATTAATAACTGGAAGCAGACGGTAATTAATAAGAGATTAAACTAAAACTGAAAAACAGATTTAAGGTGAAAAAAATCAAAATGTTTTGATTTGTTAACTAATCGATTGATTATTGAATTAGTCATTGATTAATCATTTCAACCTTAATCCACACACACACACACACATGTTTGCGCAGCTATTTTTGCAGGGACTTTCCATTGACTTCCATTCATTTCTACAGCCTAAACCTGACCTTTACCCTTATCCTAACCTAACCCTATCCATTACATACCTAACCCAACCCTAACCAAAACTCAATTCACACCTTAGTCCTAAATCTGACCCCTGACCCAAAAACAGTGTTTCCCCTTGTGGGGACCAGGCCTCAGTCCCCACAAGGAGCAGTGGGTCCCCACAACATAGTGGCAGGAAAACGGTCCCCACAAGGTACTAGAAACAAACTCACGCACACACACACACACACACACACACACATATCAATAATCAGGATTTTTATCAGTTCAGATCTAAACCTCAGCAGGACGAATCACTGATCCATCATTACACATTATGGCCTAGTTAAAGCCCGTCAGACATGCTGTAGAGCTTAATGAATCCAAAACAGAATGAACCTGAACAACCTGATGAAGATAAAGACCGGGACCAGAACCAGTACCAGGACCGGGACCAGAACCAGGACCAGGACCAGGACCAAGACAAGGACCAGACCAGACCAGGACCAACGAACCAGGACCAGAACCAGGACAAGGACCAGAACCCGAACCAGGACCAGAACCAAGACAAGGACCAGAACCCGAACCAGGACCAGAACCAAGACAAGGACCAGAACCAGGACCGGGACCAGAACCAGTACCAGGACCAGGACCGGGACCAGAACCAGGACCAAGACAAGGACCAGAACCAGGACAAGGACCAGAACCCGAACCAGGACCAGAACCAAGACAAGGACCAGAACCCGAACCAGGACCAGAACCAAGACAAGGACCAGAACCAGGACCGGGACCAGAACCAGACCAGACCAGGACGGACCAGAACCAGGACCAAGACAAGGACCAGAACCAGGACAAGACCAGAACCCGAACCAGGACCAGAACCAAGACAAGGACCAGAACCCGAACCAGGACCAGAACCAAGACAAGGACCAGAACCAGGACCGGGACCAGAACCAGAACCAGGACCAGAACCAAGACAAGGAGCAGAACCAGGACCAGAACCAAGACAAGGACCAGAACCAGGACAAGGACCAGAACCCGAACCAGGACCAGAACCAAGACAAGGACCAGAACCAGGACCAGGACCAGAACCAGGACAAGGACCAGAACCAGGACAAGGACCAGAACCAGAACCAGGACCAGAACCAAGACAAGGACCAGAACCCGAACCAGGACCAGAACCAGACCAGGACCAGAACCAGGACCAGGACCAGACAGAACCAGGACCAGAACCAAGACAAGGACCAGAACCAGGACCAGAACCAAGACAAGGACCAGAACCAAGACAAGGACCCGAACCAGGACCAGAACCAAGACAAGGACCAGAACCAGGACCGGGACCAGAACCAGAACCAGGACCAGAACCAAGACAAGGACTAGAACCAAGACAAGGACCAGAACCAAGACAAGGACCAGAACCAGAACCAGGACCAGAACCAAGACAAGGACCAGAACCAAGACAAGGACCAGAACCAGGACCGGGACCAGAACCAGACCAGGACCAGAACCAAGACAAGGACCAGAACCAGGACCAGAACCAGACAAGGACCAGAACCAGGACAGGACAGAACCAGGCCAGGAAGGCCAGCGCGGACCAGAACCAGGACCAGGACCAGAACCAGGACCAGAACTAGGACCAGGACCAGAACCAGAGCCAGAGCCAGAACCAGGACCAGAACCAGGACCAGAACTAGGACCAGGACCAGAACCAGAGCCAGAACCAGGACCAGAACCAGGACCAGGACCAGGACAAGGACCAGAACCAGGACAAGGACCAGAACCAGAACCAGGACCAGGACCAGGACCAGAACCAGGACCAGGACCAGGACCGACCTGCAGTCCAAACATAGACTCTGATTGGCTAACCGTCACCACCAGAAGAGACCAGTCCAGGGTGTCAGACCGGTCCTGGAGGTCCGCTGTCTGTGCTGCAGCCTTTAGATGAGCCTCTGCTGCAGCACCTGGACAGAATAACGAGTCATTAAGGTTCTGGAGATCCGATCCAAACTGGAGGAGCTCATAAAGCCGTTTGATTCCAGTGTTTTGTTCCTGAGGCTCATCTAAAACCTGCAGGACTGGAGCCTGACACCTGTGGTCTAGTCCAATCACGTCTAACTATAAGCTCCGCCTGTTTCTACTGTCAAGATTCAAAACATGAAAATCTGATAAAATATTTACTTTAATGTAAAATCATTCAAATGAACATTAAGCATATAATTAGCTAAGATAAATGTTGTCATATAGGGGGCGGGGCTAACTCTGCTGCAGGTGCAGCTCGACCAATCAGATTCAGCTATGGAGCCATTTAAATAATAAACATTTCAACATAAAGAGGAAGTTAAATTAATTTAATGATGGATAAATTTCGTTATGGATGTTTCATCAGTTATTGAAAATGTGATTATTTCTGATTTAGTTCATTGGGTTAAGTTAAATCGGGCCGAGTCCGGGTCCAGATGTTCTGGTTGTGGCTCTGAGTTCCGGAGGCTCGTAGGATCCGGGTCCAGCATGTGCAGCACCAGAACCAACATTCTGGGCTGCAAACACCGGGCTCTTTGTTCTGAACCGGCTCTTTTCCTGGTTTCTGTCTTTTCTTGTAGCCATGGCAACAAGGAAGTTTTCTCCTGCCTGGGGATCCAGCTGGCCGTCAATTTCTTCCTGGACCGCGGCCACAGCGACGTCACCGTGTTCGTCCCGTCCTGGAGGAAGGAGCAGCCCAGACCGGACGTCCCCATCACAGGTAGGAGGGCTCCAGGTGAGGCTCAGCGCCCGGCGCGGGGCCCGGCCCTGCGCTGCTCAGCAAACAGCTTCCAACACAGAACGACTGCTGCAAAACACGGGGCGCAGCCTCTGGATCAGAACCAGTTTGAAAATGAAAACTTCCGTCTCCAGAACCAGAGCCGATGAATCGTGACCAGAACACAGCAACACTTTATCTGCTCTGCTAATCCGCTATTTGCTGAGCTAATCATTAGCTTAGCATGTCTACTAACTTTGCTAATGTTTAACACACCAAACTTCCCCTAAATTAATTTTTCCAGATGAATTGTGAAGTATTTTCTTGGCTGTTTTATAAACTTTCAGTCGAACAAAGTTCAACAGATGTTAGACTTTTGTTTTAATGCTCTTATTTTGAAGTCTGTTTAAGTGGCAGTTCTGCTTCCTCTCTTCAGAAACTTCATTTTAAAAATGCCAAATATACAACAAACAAATAAATGATGTATACAGAAGAATATAACACATTAACAAATGACGTTGGGTACCAGAAGAAACAAATACATGCAAATATTTACATACATGAATTGTTTTGAGAGACTGCTCACTTCTCCACTCGTGATGCAGGAAATGACGATTATTCTCTACCCAGAATGCATTGCTATAGTTCAACACTAAACTGTTTAAAATCTATTAAGTTTATAAAACATCCCAATAAATGAGCAGTTATAATTTATCTGGAAAGAATAATGTAGGGAAAGCTAACTGCGCTGATCTGAGGCATGTGTCAATGACATGTGGTGGGTGTCAACATGTTAGCATTAGCTTCTTCTAAACACCACGTTGGTTAGCTTTTAGCATTAGCAGAACTAATGTTGATGATTAGTGCTTTGGAGTCAGTACAGCTAGCTTTTTAGCTAGCAGTGGCCAAAACTGATCAGGACTTTTTACATTTTCAACAAGAAAACACCAGAAATGTAAAAAAATATTATAAATAAAAACCATTAAAAACCTTTAAATCAAAATAACTTGCAGCTAAGCTAACGTTAGCCTCCTGATGTTCCTCCAGGTTCCTGCTCTGCAGAAGAACCAATCCTTCTATCTGTCATCAGTTCATGATTATTTTCTCATATTTGGTCTCAGACTGGATCTCCTCTGAACACCGTTGATCCTCAGAGACTCTGGTTGTCATGGAAACCCGTCGACATCACCTGCTTCACGTCTTAACTTCAAACTGTCCCAGTCTTCATCCTGACAGAATGAACCACTGGGTTTGTTGCGGCGTGTGAAGCTCGGTGCTAAGCGTAGTTTGGTTCTTCAGCAGGACGTGGTTAACGGTGGGAAAAACCCTCGGGTCAATTCCTCGTCATCTTTCCAGAGCGAAGAGCTTTATCTGCTCTTCTTCTTACTGAAATCATGACGATAAAAATGTTGTTTTTTCCGCTGGTTGACACCAAAAAGACGAGCGCGTGCTGCAGCTTCATCTGGAGGAAAACACTGCTGGTTTGCATCATGAAAATGAACAGATTGTTCATGCAGATAAGCTGCAGCTTGTTGTGAGTTAAACTCACAACAAGCTGATGTGAGTTTAACTAACCAGCTCACATGTTTAACTAACCAGCTCACATGTTTAACTAACCAGCTCACATGTTTAACTAACCAGCTCCCATCAAGCTGCAGAGAAAAACCCGATTCTACTAGAAACAGCCGCAGGTTTCCTCTGCAGCTTCAGGCCAGACATCCTGCAGCTGGAGCCGCTCAGCGTCACGGAGTCAGAAAGTCACAACCGGAACCAGAACCAGAGACTGGAGTCGTAGTTTTAAGACTCAAACGAGATGAAATGACCTTGAAGATAAAAACTGAGATTCTTTCCTTTCGTTATGTTAAGCGCCGGCGGCGCCTTGGAGATTCAAACGGTTTCCCTGGAGATTTATAAACGTCTGTCTGAGTTTATAACTTCAGCTGAATGTAGCTATGAACCCAGAGGTCAAAGGTCAGGGTCAGGAAAACCAACTGGCACAAGTCACATGAAGAAGCAGCTGATGCTGACCAACCCTTGACTCAAAAATCCAACATGGCCGCCTCTGGTGGAGAAAAGCTGCGATAAACTTTTTTTATGTAAATGGAAATTATAGATTTAATTTTTCTTAATGTGATTTAATTGACTATGTTACTTATTGAGTTCCTGTTGGAACCGTGTAATCTGTTGGAACAGATTACACGGTTCCAACAGGATTGATCATTTATCACATCGATTGATTTATTAAAATGCATTTTAATAAGACTTTTGATTTATTGCTGTCTTGATTATTTTCAGTTGATGTTAGAAGAAATTGATGTTTTTTTGATGTTTTAACTTTTATTTCCTCCACATGAAAACTTGACTCGGTGTTACCGTTACAACGGCGCCCCCTGGCGGCGGTGCAGGAAGCCGTGCTAACAGCTAACGTTCTGCCCCTCTGAGCAGATCAGCACATCCTGCGGGAGCTGGAGAAGAAGAAGATCCTGGTGTTCACGCCATCCCGCCGTGTCGCAGGGAAACGCGTCGTCTGTAACGACGACTGCTTCATCGTGAAGCACGCCTTCGAGTCGGACGGCGTCATCGTGTCCAACGACCTTTACCGTGACCTCCAGAGCGACAAGCCCGAGTGGCGCCGCTTCATCGAGCAGCGGCTGCTCATGTACTCCTTCGTCAACAACAAGTAAGCTCCTCCCCTCCGCGTCCCGCCGCACAGACGAGCGTTTCACTGACGGCTCGCTTCCATCCGACAGGTTCATGCCGCCAGACGACCCGCTGGGCCGACACGGACCCGACCTGCAGAACTTCCTCCGGAAGTTCCCGAAGACGCAGAAGAAGCCGGCGTGTCCCTACGGTGAGACGTCACTTCCTGCTGCGGCAGGAAGTCCTCCAGGCTCAGGCTCCACAAACAGGAAGCAGAAACGAATAGGAGACCAGAATTTGATCGGGTTCTACCGGGTTCAGATCGGACCAGCACCGACCCAAACACCCAGAACCGGCCAGATCAGAACCGGTCCCTCTCTGTCTCTCCTTCCAGATAATCGGGTCCAGTTTTGGCCGGGTTCTGCCGGTCCAGCCGGGTCTCGCTGACCGGGACTAGTAGAACCTTTAGACAGCAGAACCGGATCTGGGTTCTGGACGGGTTCTTTCAGAGGAAATGTTTTAGTTTGTGGATATAAACTATAAATTTGAATTGAGTTCTGATGAGGTTCTGTGAGGCTCGGTTCTGGACGGGCCGGTTCTGACAGAACCTTCTGCTTTCTGCTTCCAGGGAAGAAATGTACGTACGGAACCAAATGTAAGTTCCTCCATCCAGAGCGGTCCAAACAGAACCCCGGCCCGGTTCCGGACCCGAACCCGTCTCTGGTGGATGACCTGGCCCGGAAGCTGACTCTGGCCCACGGCAGCGGTTCTGGAAGGAAACCGGACCCGGTCCGGTCCGGACACTGCTCCGGCAGGAAGTCCCAGTCCAGGAAGGAGAAGCCGGGCCAGCAACCGGACCGCGGACCCGTCCGGAACCAGGGCTCCCAGG
The DNA here is from genome assembly GCA_010277075.1 of Poeciliopsis retropinna. NCBI lineage: Eukaryota > Metazoa > Chordata > Actinopteri > Cyprinodontiformes > Poeciliidae > Poeciliopsis > Poeciliopsis retropinna. The sequence goes on from VMRM01000042.1 coordinate 2,325,485, forward strand.
ACCAGCTGGACTCTGGCCTGGGATCCATAGACAGTCAGAACCGGTGGAGTCTCCCCGACCCGAAGTACGCCGCGCCGTACGGAACCAGGCCGGTACCGTTCTGCAGCTGCTGCTCTCACGGCCCGTTCCGGATGGTTCCGGCCGACCCGGCCCGCTACAGCCCGACCCGGTACCCCAGCTGTGGCCCGGTTCCGCTCAGCAGGCCCGCCTACAGCCAGCCTCCGGACTTCCAGCACCACAGAGTCCACACCCACCAGGACCGGTACTGGTCCGACCCGTTCGGACGGATGCCCGAGGCTCACGGCCCGGCAGGGGACCGGGGCGCATGGGAGACTGGTCCGGAACCGGGTCCGGAGCAGAGGGAGGTGGTCCGGAAGAAGCTCCTGGCCATCTTCAGCGCCCAGCTGGTGGACTCGGCCATGGACCGGTTCCCCCAGGTTCTGGACCCGCAGGTTCTGGTAGCAGAGATCCTGGCCCTCCAGAGTCAAAACCGGTCTCTGAGGTGAGTCCGGTCGGGTCGGATCGGACCGGGTCGGTTTGGACCGGGTCGGATCGTCCCTCAGACCAGCATCAGTCGGTGTGTTTTGGTATCGTGGTATCCACCTGGGAATAATCCCAGCGCTCTGGATCCGGACCGGGTCGGCTCAGATCGGATCGGATCGAATCGGACCTGGTCGGGTCAGACCGGGTCGGGAACCAGCGCTGGTCATCTGATACAAATTGTATCTTTATTTAATTAAAGTAACTAAATGGGCCTGAGCTCGGCCCGTTTAGAGCGTTACCGGGTCAGAACCTCCAGAACCTTTTCCTCCATGATGTTCTCATTCAGACAGAAACACCTCGACCTTTGACCTCAGTCATAATAATCATTTTATAAAATAAATTCCTGTGATACTTCATCTAATTTTGTTTAGGCTGACTGGCCCGGTACAGATGAACAGAACCAAGAGGTTCTGACCAAACAGAAACGGACCTCTAAACCGGCTTGTTATTTTCATGTTAGGAAACATGGAAGTATTGTTACTGCTGGCCAGAGGGGGCAGCAGTGAGCTGCAAAGTGCTGCGATGGAAACCATGGCAACAGTTTGTAAAATCTATCTGGAAGGTTCTGGAAGGTTCTGGTTGGCTCGGCTTGTGGATATTTGGGTTGAGGAGGAAAGTTTCTTCACCTCTGGAACCGTTTTAATCCGATTTTAATCTGAAACCTGAACCGGTTTAGACCAGACAGGTTAGCTTGTTAGCTTGAGCTAATCCTGCGTGGGAACAGATTCACTTTTATCTCTAAATGAGGTTCAGATCTGGGAATTATTTTTGATTTTCCTGTTTTTATTTTCTGCTTTTCATTATTTGTGTAAAACTATTGTTCTGTTTTATTTTTTAATAAAGAACCTTTAAGGACCATTTGCCTTTATTTGTTCACATGGATGTAAAACTAAGTGGGTTGTAATAAAAAGCAGCATTTTAATAAACTCCATATTTTACATTAATGTTGACAGAACTTGTACATCTGTATAAAGCTTAACAATCTCTGAAACAAAGTCTTTAATTTTTCCATTTTAATCTTTTTCTGCCATTTCTTCTTGACTTTTGCTCCTTGGCGGTTTTGTTTATGATTATGATTATTTCACTCTTTCAGGTGAAATTTATTAAAAATATAAAAAGTTTGTTACATTGATATTATGTGATGACAATTGGACATTTCAGCAGAAACACAAAGTGACCTTGCATCATCTGTAATATTTGCGTTATTTGTCAGGTAAAGTTAATAAATGAACCCAGTCTTGTTTCTACATCGCATCACTTCTGGTTAGTAATTTCTCCAATATGACTAAAGCAAGAACTTCTTGTCTCAAGGCCAACTGAAAGAGAAGAGTTTCTTTCTTCAATAAAATGGGGTTTTGAGGCTACAACCACTGGGTTCTAATTATCCCAGATTTAGATTTACTCTGATGCATATTGCAGTTCTGAGCAATCTTTCTGTTCAGATAATCTAATCTAATCCAGTTGATGGTGAGCCATGAGAGGAGTCGGGTAAACGGAGCTGCCTCTGGTCCTGGTGTCCTCAGGTTGGTTCTGGACCTGAACTGTCCCTGCAGTGGAGACAGAGGACAGATAAACAAACTGGGACAAATTAATATATAGATCAATTAACTCACCTTTCATTTGAACTTGAATAGTTTTCTCTTGCAGGATCCTTCCATGCTTTTCATAAATTATACATTTATATTTTCCTGAATTGTCCTCCATGAAGTCTTCCAGAGTCAGACTAAGGTCTCCGGTAATAATCAGGTTTTCTTTCGTGTTGATTTTTCCCCTAAATGCCTGCGTTTGTCCTCCGGGTTGGTCAGATCCATTCTGCCACACATCAATGATTCTGAGTTTGGGTTCAACCTGCAGCCACTCCACTCTGCAGTCTTGCAGCAGCTCAGGCGTTGTCCTGAAGGGAAGCTGGACCTTCCTGTCCTCCACCTCCACCTGATGCTCTGAAACGAGATCAAAACGTTTCCTTATACGAGACAGTGGCGGCTGGTGGATAGGGGGCAGTTTTGTGCAGCAGCGTGCCTAAATGTAATCTAAATTGCTGTCAACATTTCCACCATCTGGTTCTCATTCATCAGACTCGACAGACTCCAATTCTGGGTGGCAGAAACCCAGTAGTGGAGCTAATTAGCCAATGAGGTGTGGTTGCTAGGGTAACAGTGCACCTTTCACCAATCAGCACAGCTGATTTTAATGTGTTTGGGATAGTTCGCCCCAACCATAGAAGATGCAGGCCTGACACCAGATTCTGAAACCATCATATTCTGTGATTGTGTGGAAAAAGTTGTAAGGATTTAAAGTGAAGATTCGATCTGCAGCTTTAGAGGAAGAATGCAGATGGAGTGATGAAGAAGAGGGAGCTGGTTCCACTGAACCACTGCAGTCATATTGATCATTTATTGATCCTAGAAGTTCAGGAAGCAACAATGACGCCAACGTTTCTGGGGAGGAAGAAGCAGTGAAGGTTTGAAGCTGAACATCTGGCCTCCAAATCACTGAATGTTAATAAACAGATCGATGGATATAATAATTGGGGCATGCCCATAGCAATGCATAGGAGGCAGTGACAAAGTCACAGCCTCATGCATTGCATGGCAGGCACCTATTGTTCTTCACCCAATAGAACGCCTCTTTATTGGGGCCTGCCCATAGCAATGCATAGTAGACAGTGACAAAGTCACTGTCATGCATTGCATGGCAGGCACATATTGTTCTTCACCCAATAGAACGTTTCTTTATTGGGGCCTGCCCATAGCAATGCATAGTAGACAGTGACAAAGTCACTGTCATGCATTGCATGGCAGGCACATATTGTTCTTCACCCAATAGAACGTTTCTTTATTGGGGCCTGCCCATAGCAATGCATAGTAGACAGTGACAAAGTCACTGTCATGCATTGCATGGCAGGCACATATTGTTCTTCACCCAATAGAACGTTTCTTTATTATTATAACTTCTTCTTCCGTGACCGTTAATGCGGCTCGTACCGCTGCGAGCCCACCCACAAAAGTGGTATCGAAACGTGCGGCTCGATCCCGGCATTGGAGCTATTACTTTTATGGGGATTCGGACTTACGATGGCGAAGTAAAAAGCAAAAAACGATTTAAAATTTTTGTCGGTTTGAAACGGCGGGAACTAGAGTGTAGCCGGCGTCTCGTTAGAGTGTGGGAAGCAGAGAGATTTTGACCCCCAAATAAATTTTGAAATTGCCGTCACGCCCACAAATATCGCCCTATCGGTATCAAACTCGGTCAAAACATCGATACGAGTGTCTGCTCCGGTAAAATGTTTTCGAAATTTTCCTAGGGCTTACGGATTTCTGTCAAGGTGCTTTAGAGCGAAGTCATGCGACAGGATTTTCACACCCTCGGCCTCATTGACTTCCATGTATTTCTCAAAAATGTCAAACCTCAGCGCACAACCATTTCTATCTCGTCGCTGTTATTACTGTGAGTGATGTACAGATATGATTCGCGGTACTATCGGAGACGAAAGATAGCCCTCTCATACGCTTCAAACCGTTTTCCGATACGTGCCACGGTTCCCGAACGGGAAGGAGTTGTTCGGAATGGTTTTCCCATTAAAACTGACTGGGTGTCTCACAAAGATAGAATTCTTTCTGTCTCACACACATGGCAGTTGGCAGAGGAGCCATTCCCATAGCAACGGAACACAGCAGGGCCGAGCAGCTGATTAGGACTACAGATTAGGACTACAAATACTCCATATTTGTAGTTTTAAATCAAAATCAGTTAAAACAGAGGGCAGAACTGACATGTAGAACTACTTGCTGTTTTCACCAATAGATAACTGATTTATGAACACAGCAGGGCCGAGCAGCTGATTAGGACTACAAATTCTCCATATTTGTAGTTTTAAATCAAAATCAGTTAAAACAGAACTGACATGTAGAACTACTTGCTGTTTTGACCAATACATAACTGATTTATGAACACAGCAGGGCCGAGCAGCTGATTAGGACTACAAATTCTCCATATTTGTAGTTTTAAATAAAACTCAGTTAAAACAGAGGGCAGAACTGACATGTAGAACTACTTGCTGTTTTGACCAATAGATAACTGATTTATCCCAAACACTGTTACTCATAGGATTAGTGTGGCCCTTTCAAATAAAGCCTACTGAAAATTTCAAAATAAAAGACCTGAAAATTTTAAAATTAGATAATTGCTCTTTGGAGCAAAATATAACTGATTTTACCCAATCACTGTTATACATGGGTTTAGTTGGACCCTTTGACATGAAGCTTCCTGAAAATTTCAAAATAAAAGCCTTTACTTTTTACATCAGATAGTTTCTTATTTTCGCAATAGCAAACTGATTTCACCCAATCACTGTTACACATGGGATTAGTTGGGCCCCTTCAAATGATGATTACTGAAAATTCAAAATAAAAGCCTTAAGATTCGTTTGTGGCTAGGGCAGCGCCGCAGGCGCTGCAATGATATTATTTTTCATTATCTTTTTTCTCTCAGGTTAGGGCTCTGTCTTGCGCAGCAAGACAGAGCATTAGCTTAGCATTTTACCTTAAATAAGGTATTAGCTATGTCTAAACGTATTAGCCTGTTTCGTGTACTAAATGGAGTAAGTCAAATACAGACAACATGCTAGTGATGCCACACATGCTACTGACATTAGCATTTGCTAATGCTAACATTAGCATTTTGGCTAATTTTAGCTCATTCACTCATTTTAACATACTGAATGGTGCAAGTACATGTTAGTGAACATTCTTGTGATTGTCCACATGCTACTTTGCACTGTTTTATCATTGATGCTAATGTTTAGCATCAGTATCCGACGGGCACACTTTGGCAGGCCCCGGTTAAATTTCTCCAGGAATTTTCTAGTTATTATAACTTCTTCTTCCGTGACCGTTAATGCGGCTCGTACCGCTGCGAGCCCACCCACAAAAGTGGTATCGAAACGTGCGGCTCGATCCCGGCATTGGAGCTATTACTTTTATGGGGATTCGCACTTACGATGGCGACGTAAAAAGCAAAAAACGATCAAAAATTTTTGTCGGTTTGAAACGGCGGGAACTAGAGTGTAGCCGGCGTCTCGTTAGAGTGTGGGAAGCAGAGAGATTTTGACCCCCAAATAAATTTTGAAATTGCCGTCACGCCCACAAATATCGCCCTATCGGTATCAAACTCGGTCAAAACATCGATACGAGTGTCTGCTCCGGTAAAATGTTTTCGAAAATTTCCTAGGGCTTATGGATTTCTGTCAAGGTGCTTTAGAGCGAAGTCATGCGACAGGATTTTCACACCCTCAGCCTCATTGACTTCCATGTATTTCTCAAAATGTCAAACCTCAGCGCACAACCATTTCTAACTCGTCGCTGTTATTACTGTGAGTGATGTACAGATATGAATCGCGGTACTATCGGGACGAAAGATAGCCCTCTCATACGCTTCAAACCGTTTTCCGATACGTGTCACGGTTCCCGAACGGGAAGGAGTTGTTCGGAATGGTTTTCCCATTAAAACTGACTGGGTGTCTCACCAAAGATAGAATTCTTTCTCCACCATTCTGTCTCACACACATGGCAGTTGGCAGAGGAGCCATTCCCATAGCAACGGAACACAGCAGGGCCGAGCAGCTCATTAGGACTACAGATTAGGACTACAAATTCTCCATATTTGTAGTTTTAAATCAAAATCAGTTAAAACAGAGGGCAGAACTGACATGTAGAACTACTTGCTGTTACTTGCTGTTTTGACCAATAGATAACTGATTTATGAACACAGCAGGGCCGAGCAGCTGATTAGGACTACAAATACTCCATATTTGTAGTTTTAAATCAAAATCAGTTAAAACAGAGGGCAGAACTGACATGTAGAACTACTTGCTGTTTTGACCAATAGATAACTTGGTCGAGCAGCTGATTAGGACTACAATTCCCATATTTGTAGTTTTAAATAAAAATCAGTTTCAAACAGAGGGAGAACTGACATGTAGAACTACTTGCTGTTTTGACCAAAGATACTGATTTATCCCAAACACTGTTACTCATAGGATTAGTGTGGCCCTTTCAATAAAGCCTACTGAAAATTTCAAAATAAAAGACCTGAAAATTTTAAATTAGATAATTGCTCTTTGGAGCAAAATAAACTGATTTTACCCAATCACTGTTATACATGGGTTTAGTTGGACCCTTTGACATGAAGCTTCCTGAAAATTTCTAAATAAAAGCCTTTACATTTTTCATCAGATAGTTCTTATTTTCGCAATAGCAAAACTGATTTCACCCATCACTGTTACAATGGATTAGTTGGGCCCCTTCAATGATGATTACTGAAAATTTCAAAATAAAGCCTTAAGATTCGTTTGTGGCTAGGGCAGCGCCGCAGGCGCTGCAATGATATTATTTTTCATTATCTTTTCTCTCAGGTTAGGGCTCTGTCTTGCGCAGCAAGACAGAGCATTAGCATTAGCATTTTACCTTAAATAAGGTATTAGCTATTTCAAAAGCTTATTAGCCATGTTTCGTGTACTAAATGGACTAAGTCAATTACAGACAACATGCTAGTGATGCCCCCATGCTACTGACATTAGCATTTGCTAATGCTAACATTAGCATTTTGGCTAATTTTAGCATATAACTTATTTTAACAGACCAATGGTGCAAGTCCATGTTAGAAAACATTCTTTGATTTTTTAGCCAAGCTTAGCATTGTGAAAGCATCAGAACGCTGGGTCCAATCCGACGGGCCCCACCCTTTTTTGGCAGGGGGCCCCCGGTTAAAATTTCCTTTCCAGGAAAATTTTTTCCCTAAAGTTTTTTTAATAAACTTCTTCTTCCGTTACCGTTAATGCGGCTCGTACCGCTGCGTGCCCACCCCAAAAGTGGTATCGAAACGTGCGGCTCGCCGGCATTGGAGTATTACTTTTATGGGATTCGGACTTACGATGGCGAAGTAAAAAGCAAAAAACATTTAAAATTTTTGTCGGTTTGAAACGGCGGGAACTAGAGTGTAGCCGGCGTCTCGTTAGATGTGGGAACGAGAGATTTTGACCCCCAAATAAATTTTGAAATTGCCGTCACGCCCACAAAATCGCCCTATCGGTATCAAACTCGGTCAAAACATCGATACGGTGCTGCTCCGGTAAAATGTTTTCGAAATTTTTCCTAGGGCTTAGGATTTCTGTCAAGGTGCTTTAGAGCGAAGTCATGCGACAGGATTTTCACACCCTCGGCCTCATTGACTTCCATGTATTTCTCAAAAATGTCAACCTCAGCGCACAACCATTTCTATCTCGTCGCTGTTATTACTGTGAGTGATGTACAGATATGATTCGCGGTACTATCGGAACGAAAGATAGCCCTCTCATACCTTCAAACCGTTTTCCGATACGTGCCACGGTTCCCGAACGGGAAGGGTTGTTCGGAATGGTTTTTTCCTTCAAACTGACTGGGTGTCTCACAAAGATAGAATTCTTTCTCCACCTTTCTGTTTCACACACATGGGTTGCAGAGGATCCATTCCCATAGCAACGGAACACAGCAGGGCCGAGCAGCTGATTAAACTACAGATTAGGACTACAAATACTCCATATTTGTAGTTTTAAAAAAAATCAGTTAAACAGAGGGCAGAACTGATATATAAACTACTTGCTGTTTTAACCAATAGATAACTTATTTATAACAAGCAGGGGCCGACCAGCTGATTAGGACTACAGATTAGGACTACAAATACTCCATATTTGTAGTTTTAAAAAAAATCAGTTAAAACAAGGGCAAACTGACAGTAGAACTACTTGCTATATTACCCAATAGATAACTCATTTATGAACACAGCAGGGCCGAGCAGCTGATTAGGACTACAAATACTCCATATTTGTAGTTTTAAATAAAATCAGTTAAAACAGAGGGCAGAACTGACATGTAAACTACTTGCTATATTAACCAATAGATAACTGATTTATGAACACAGCGGGCCAAGCAGCTGATTAGGACTACAAATTCTCCATATTTGTAGTTTTAAATCAAAATCATTAAAACAGAGGGCAGAACTGACATGTAGAACACTTGCTGTTTTGACCAATAGATAACTGATTTATGAACCAGCAGGGCCGAGCAGCTGATTAGGACTACAAATACTCCATATTTGTATTTTCAATCAAAATCAGTTCAAACAGAGGGCAGAACTGACATGTAGAACTACTTGCAGTTTTGACCAATAGATAAGTGTTTATCCCAACACTGTTACTCATAGGATTAGTGTATCCCTTTAAAATGAAGCGTACTGAAAATTTCAAAATAAAAGACCTGAAAATTTTAAAATCACATAATTGCTCTTTGAGCAAAATATAACTGATTAAACCCAATCACTGTTACACATGGGAGTAGTTGGGCCCCTTGAAATGATGATTACTGAAAATTTCAAAATAAAAGCCTTTACATTTTTACATCAGATAATTGTTATTTTCGCAATTGCAAAACTGATTTCACCCCGAATCAGTGTTACACATGGGATTAGTTGGGCCCTTAGAAACGATGATTACTGAAAATTTCAAAATAAAAGCCCTGAAACTTTTACATCAGTTTATTTTTGTTTTGGCCATTTTATAACCTTTTGACCCAATGAATGTTAATCATGGGATTACTTTGGACATTTAAAATTAAGCTTAATGAAAATTTCAAAATAAAAGCCTTAACATTCGTCTGTGGCTAGTGCAGCGCCGCAGGCGCTGCAATGATATTATCTTACATCATCTTTTTCTCCAGGTCTTGCGCAGCAAGACGGGCATCAACTTTAGCACAAACATTAGCATTTCACTGTCCCCCACTAGTGCACTGCCGTAGGCAGTGCAATAAGATTTCCTGCAGTATAATTTTTCTCTCAGGTTAACATTGAATGGAGTAAGTCAAATACGACCATGCTAGTGATGCCACACATGCTACTGACATTAGCATTTGCTAATGCTAACTTAGCATTTTGGCTAATTTTAGCTCATTCCTCATTTTAACATACTGAATGGTGCAAGTACATGTTAGTGAACATTCTTGTGATTGTCCACATGCTACATTGCATTGTTTTATCATTGATGCTAATGTTTAGCATCAGAATCCGACGGGCACACTTTGCAGGCCCCGGTTAAATTTCTCCAGGAATTTTCTAGTTATTATTATTATTATAACTTCTTCTTCCGTGACCGTTAATGCGGCTCGTACCGCTGCTGCCCACCCACAAAAGTGGTATCGAAAGTGCGGCTCGGCGCCGGCATTGGAGCTATTACTTTTTGGGGATTCGGACTTACGATGGCGAAGTAAAAGCAAAAAACGATTTAAATTTTTGTCGGTTTGAAACGGCGGGAACTAGAGTGTAGCCGGCGTCTCGTTAGAGTGTGGGAAGCAGAGAATTTTGCCCCCAAAACATTTTGAAATTGCCGTCACGCCCACAAATATCGCCCTATCGGTATCAAACTCGGTCAAAACATCGATACGGTGCCTGCTCCGGTAAAATGTTTTCGAAAATTTCCTAGGGCTTATGGATTTCTGTCAAGGTGCTTTAGAGCGAAGTCATGCGACAGGATTTTCACACCCTCAGCCTCATTGACTTCCATGTATTTCTCAAAAATGTCAACCTCAGCGCACAACCATTTCTAACTCGTCGTTGTTATTACTGTGAGTGATGTACAGATAAATCGCGGTACTATCGGAGACGAAAGATAGCCCTCTCATACGCTTCAAACCGTTTTCCGATACGTGCCACGGTTCCCGAACGGGAAGGAGTTGTTCGGAATGGTTTTTCCTTAAAACTGACGGGTGTCTCACAAAGATAAATTCTTTCTCCACCTTTTGTTTCACACACATGGCAGTTGGCAGAGGATCCTTCCCATAGCAACGGAACACAGCAGGGCCGAGCAGCTGATTAGGACTACAGATTAACTACAAATACTCCATATTTGTAGTTTTAAATCAAAATCAGCTAAAACAGAGGGCAGAACTGACATATAAACTACTTGTGTTTGACCAATAGATAACTGATTTATGAACACAGCAGGGCCAAGCAGCTGATTAGGACTACAGATTAGGACTACAAATTCTCCATATTTTAGTTTTAAATAAAATCAGTTAAAACAGAGGGCAGAACTGACATGTAGAACTACTTGCTGTTTTGACCAATAGATAACTTGGTCGAGCAGCTGATTAGGACTACAAATACTCCATATTTGTAGTTTTAAATCAAAATCATTTAAAACAGGGTGTACAATTGATATGTAGAACTACTTGCTGTTTTGACCAATAGATAATGATTTATCCCAAAACTGTTACTCATAGGATTAGTGTAGCCCTTTAAAATAAAGCCTACTGAAAATTTCAAAATAAAAGCCTTTACATTTTTCATCAATAATTGTTATTTTCCAATTGCAAAACTGATTTCACCCAATCACTGTTACACATGGGATTTTGGGCCCTGTGAAATGATGATTACTGAAAATTTCAAAATAAAGCCCTGAAACTTTTACATCAGTTTATTTTTGTTTTGGGCATTTTATGACTCATTTAACCCAATGAATGTTAATCATGGGATTACTTTGGACATTTAAAATTAAGCTTACTAAAAATTTCAAAATAAAAGCCTTAACATTCGTCTGTGGCTAAGGCAGCGCCGCAGGCGCTGCAATGATATTATTTTTCATTATCTTTTTCTCTCAGGTTAGGGCTCTGTCTTGCGCAGCAAGACAGAGCATTAGCATTAGCATTTTACCTTAAATAAGGTATTAGCTATGTCTAAAGCTTATTAGCCATGTTTCGTGTACTAAATGGACTAAGTCATTACAGACAACTGCTAGTGATGCCCCACATGCTACTGACATTAGCATTTGCTAATGCTAACATTAGCATTTTGGCTAATTTTAGCATGTACACTTATTTTAACAGACTGAATGGTGCAAGTCCATGTTAGTAAACATTCCTCTCATTTTTTAGCCAAGTTAGCATTGATGCTAAGCATCAGAACGCTGGGTCCAATCCGACGGGCACACTTTGGCAGGCCCCGGTTAAATTTCTCCAGGAATTTTCTAGTTATTCATCTTTAATTCTGTTTTAATTCTAAAAATGCAGTTACATTAATACCGTTTGTTCCAACATATGAATGTTCTGATCAAGGCATTCATTGACCAGCTTTCTTATTCCTCATATTTCCAAATAGTGAGTTTGATTTTTCTATTTCTGATAACTGCTTAATATTTCTATGTTATAATCTTTTCAGTACAGATGGATTATTGGTTGACATTATGGACTCAGCATGTTTATGTTGTCTGCCGAAATAAAGCAAGAAAATATATTCTAACTGTTTAAACTGTTTCCAGTTAAGCAAATGCATTTTATTATTATTATTATTATTATTATTATTATTACTCATTTACAAATTGCAGCTCTGATTTTGTTTCTGCAGTAGAAATAAAAACGTTTCTGAACTAATCATATGTTGCAGAAAGCAGATATTTCTTTGCAACCCGGCGGATCCACCTGCAACCTGCCTGCAGAAAGACCAGCTGACCTTTGAACCACCAGAGTGACCAGATCTTCCTTCTCTATGAATCTCTCTCTGCTCATGAGAAATTACATGTTTGACACATTTTACTCTTCATTTTTCTGTCTATTCTGAAACCTCGGAGGTTTGTGTTGTGTTTTACTAATGTGGTTAAGTTTAGTGTTGTGAGAAAACAAGATTCTGTTTATTCTGTTTTAATACAGCAGATAAAACAAAATGTTAACATTTTATTATGTTTTTACTAAATTTAGCATAATGTTATGGAAAAGTGGTCGGCCTTCTCGATAAGAGAACCCTGTTTTTTAATATAATGGTCACATATCAATTCATTGATAGTTGATTGATAAGATCTTATGCCATGTGCCAGCTCTCAATGTGATCAGCATGGCATCATGTTTTTAGATCCACTGGCTGATCACTTAGTGGGGATTTCACATAAGTGCAAAAGAACATAGATTTATTCGAATTTTATCTTTTGAGTCTCTATAGTTGCGTCTAACTGTTGTCAACAATGACTCCCAGTAATATCTGACACTTCCTGTCAAACCACTGGGTTTAGCCGGTTTTCTGGGGGAAACTCTGGATCAACATGCAGATTCTGTGGTTGGGTTTCAAGGTTGGCTGCTGTTGTGAGTCAGTGAAGAACACAAACAGTTTACATGAGCAAAATGATCCGTCACTCAGGCGCCAGCTGTGAAGCAGAAATCTGAAATTCTCTGGCGGTATTTTACTATTTTTTCATATGAAGAGCAGGTTTGGAGTCCAGTAAGATTCTAACAAATTTCAACATATCACCTACATTTAGACACTAGTTGCTTTAGATTTAAAAGCTGGAGGGATGCAAATAACATTTTTTATACTAAGTCATTAAATTTTAATTTTTCAAATTGATACATCACACGCAGAAAAAATAAAAAATAAAATTTTATATGTCCGTAAGTGTGAAGTGCTTGTACAATGTACCGCTTCACACCACATTGTATCAGGTCCAGATGACCCCAAATCACACTAAATGTAGTCATTAATTGATGGATGGACACCAGATTCAAACCTTTGACATGTAGTGCCACGCGTTTCTTCACCAGGATGGTTCCCTCTGCTCCGTACACTTTGCAGGTGTAAGTGTCATTGTCCCAGTCTGTCGGGTATTTCAATGTCAGACTGAAGTCTCCAGCTTTCATCAGGTCTTCATTTAATTCTGTTCGGCATGTGTAGGAGCTGAACCGATCTTCATGCTGGCCTGAGCTACAATATTTGTGGACCTTTCTGCCGTTGCTGTCCGTCCACTCCACTTCAATGTCCTCACTGTTCAGCCTTTCTGGGGTTTGAAACGGCAGCTGGACAGACTCCACCCCTGGCTCCACCTCCATCTCAAAGACTGAGGAATAAATCAAAAGAATTACACAGAGACATGCAGCACATCTGAAAACAACTTCTCTGATTCTAGTTCAATTATAACATTTGGTAGTTTGCTTGTGATCACAAAAATGTAAGAAACTGAGCACTGAGTTGAAGATGCATATTAAACTGATGTTTAATTGTTTTATCTAACCTTTGACCTGATTATAGTACAGCTGTCCCGTGTTTTCACCACTGACCTTTGACATGTAGATGAACCTCCTTCCTCAGGAGGATTTCTCCCTCCATGCCGTAGACGGTGCAGGTGTAGACATCGGATTCTGTCAGATGTTTCACTGTCAGGCTGAGGTTTTTGTCTTTCACAGCATTTTTCTTCATTTCTGTTCTTCCCTTATAATACCAGTTTTGCTGATAAAGATGATCAGAACCATTCTGAAACACATGGACGGTCCAGTTATTTTGGTCCCTCCACTCCACTTTAGCTTTTTCAGGAAGGTCAGCTGTGGTTCTGAAGGGAAACTCAACAGATTCTGCTCCAGAACCCACCTCCACCTGCAGGACTAGGAAGACAACAAAGACCATCATCAGCTGTCTTCACTATCAATGGTCAATCTTAGACTACAGACAATGGATTCGACTTTGTTTAATGTCCCAGAGGAGCAACTGCTGATCAGTGCAGGGAACACAAGGAGCTACTGGAGAACAACCACACCGGTGAGCAGGACAGCCAGGGAGTGAAGTGTCCTGCAGTCGGCGGTGGCGCCGGGCAGTCCGACCCACGGACAGAGGGTCACTCTCTTGTCGACTCATTGTGAAATAAAGCCCGCTTGGGCCCAAAAAATCCTTAAAAATCTGAAACAATAAACTGCAGCGGACTCATAATATTGATGCACTTTACAGCAAGGGCCAAAGCAGACTCTACCTGCTAAGGGGGCTGACGCCTTTTGGACTGCAGGGGGCACTATTGAAAACCTTTGCTTCAGTGGTGGCATGAGCCATCTATGGTGTCTGTCAGAGCAGCAGCTTCTCTACAACCTGGAGGAAGTGGTTAGATCAGGAAGGCCAGCTCTAGGAGTTTATATTCTTTGTACTTTATAATCTTTGTATGAATCTATTTGTGTTTATTGCTGCTATTGCACATAAATATCCCTGTTGTGAGACAATGAAGGATAACTATTTTCTAAATACTTTCAGGAAACAAGAATATGATGTTAGACTTACAGCTTCAGCACTGACCTTTGACATTAAGCATCACCTGCTTCTTCTTCAGATCTTTTCCCTTCCTGTTGTAGACGGTGCAGGTGTAGGTGTTTCCGTCTATATATAAGGGATACTTCAGGGTCAGACTGAAGACCCCAAACTTCATCAAGTCTTTGTTCATTTCTGCTCTTCCTTTATAAGCTTTTTCTTGGTAGTTAATAGAGTCTAGATCTTCGGGATAAACACAGACTTTCTTTCCGCAGCTGTCTGTCCATTCCACTCTAAAACCTGGAAGCAGTGGAAATGGAAACCAGCAGCGCAGCTGGACAGACTCTGATCCTGATTCCACCTTCACCTGGTGAACTGAGAGAACAGAGAACATCACTACAGGTGGAAGCCAAGTTAATGTCTAAAATATTTAGTTACTGTTAAAACTTATTTCTTTAATTAGTCATTTAATAAGTGCATTTGTAGTTGAGGTTTAGATAGAATCTTTATATTACATGTATTTCATAATGTTTTATTGTGAATAAGTGTTTTGTTATAAGTTTGTTTGTTTTATAGTTTAATTGGCCACTTTGTGATTTGTGCAAATGAGAAATGAGGTGCGCTGGAGAAGTTCCTCCTCCTATCTGTCCTTCTTCTGTCAAGGATGGACAGGAGGACAGACAGAGCCAACGCTTTTACAACCGGAGGTTGAAAAATCTTAGCTAACCTGTTGTGGAGGTTAGCGAAGATTCAATTACGCTTGTAAAGAATAACACAAAAACTGTGGAATGAAATTTTACATCGGAGCAGTGTGGAAGTTTTTATTTTTCCTCCTCAAACACACGAGTGGATTCTAAGACATTAACATTAGTTTTGGTGTCAGCTGGTGCGTGTTGGGTGCACGCACATTATTCATGCAATCTGTGGGTTATTTTCCATCGATACCAAAAGAGATGAAAACAGTTGAAGAATCCAAATTAGAATAAAGTGGCTCTGCTCACAGCAGACCTGACTTTAGATGTAACATTCACTGAGATCAGTAGCAATGCAGCAGAGTCCCACACCTGCTCTTTTTCTGTCATTTTCAACCTACAACAGATATTATCACTTTAAAGTAGCCAAACAGACACTAATCAAAACAAGATTTTTATTGAAATCATTTTTCCTTCCAGAGCTGTGCAGTTTCTGTAAGAAACAAAACATGCTCAAATAAAACCAAATATCCTAATATTGCTCAACCCCTGTATGAAGCAACAGAGCAGGTTTACCATCATGCAGCATCAAACTCACCAGATTTAGGATATAAATAATACCAGTAGATGCAACCTCCGACAACCACCAACACAAGAACCACAGACACCAAGAGAGCTGAGGCCCACGTTGGAAACAGCTCTGTAGAAACATCAACATTATAATTAATGAAGAACATGATGATCATTAAGCCTTTCTGTGCAGCATTGGACTCAAATGATTATTAGTGTCAAACTGAGAATCAGTGGCATGGAAAATCTAAACCTGTCATGTCTGGATGTTTAGTTTCGCTCTGATTGGCCGACTGGTGCAGTGAATAAACTCTGTAAAACATCAATGTGATGGCATGTTTATGTTTTTTTATGAAATGCATTATTTAAACCCATCTGTGAAAAAGGGTTAGGGTTATGTTGAGCCCATTAAGGGGCGGAGCTTAGAGCAGCTGCAGCATGCAGACGAAGAAAGGGAGAGAAAAAGCTGCAGAGTTTACTGTTCGCATTTTTACTTTAACTTGCTGTTTGCCGTTTATTGTTACCTTCCTTGATGTGTGTGCGTGGAAATACAAGTAAGTGATGTTAGGTGTTAATAATATTGTTTATTTAGCAGAGCATTTTAGATTTTACCCTTAATTAATAGCATGCTTTGTTCACGTGCGCACTTAAGAGCAACACACGGTGGGTTTTCCTGTATTTATTTAGAAACGTGATGTTTATAATCATAGTGCAGTTATTCAGTATGTGTGATGTTATTTCAGTCATTTTATCAGACACTGACGCTGTATTGTTGTTTATTTTCTAGAACCACACAATTACCTCAAATAAGAAATAAAACGCAAGTGCGAGTCGAATCACCTGGAGTACCTGACCGACTCACCACAATGTTCTGAATATTTACAGCCTCTAACTTTCATCATCCATCTTTCTTCTGCTTGTCTGAGATCAGCTCATGAGGGCAACAGGTCCAGCAGTTCTGTCTGTCTCCAGTAATCCAGCCCTAAAAGCATCTTTCTTTAGCCTAATGGCTTCCATCAACACTAGTGGTGAGATGCAAAGTACCAGTACTTCATTACCAGTGACGTGTGGCCAGGCAGAGCCCCACCAGTCACCATGGAAAAATATGATGGTAAAATACTTTATATTGCTATTTTCACCCTGTAGTTTGTACTACGAAGTATTTATTTTTCATTTAGCTTAATCAATTTTGATGATCTTTTCTTCAAAATCGCTGAATTTTCCCATTTTCCCATTCAAATGCTCAGAAGTGCAGCAGGTGAGGCAGCAGTGAGCCGAGCCTCACCTGGGACCAATCAACCTCACTAACTGGTCTGGTTGCCATTTAATGGGAGCAGCTCCTCCTGTCTGAATGTCGCCAATAAAATGGCTAAAAAACATTTAATGTATGAACTGATTTTCCATCATTTAGCTCATGTATATAAGTACAATACTTTTTGTCACCAACTGTGTGTGTAACGTGTTTCCTGTGCTGAGCAGCGACCAGAAACCAGAGAACAGACCGGATGAGGCAGGCAGTTCTCTGGCCTCATGGCAGGGGGCGCTCATGATCCCAGACAGACTCCAGGAAGAGACAGTAACAGAAGCTAGCCATGAAGCTAGCCATGAAGCTAGCCATGAAGCTAACCATGAAGCTAGCCATGAAGCTAGCCATGAAGCTAACCATGAAGCTAGCCATGAAGCTAGCCATGAAGCTAGCCATGAAGCTAGCCATGAAGCTAGCCATGAAGCTACCATGAAGCTAGCCATGAAGCTAACCATGAAGCTAGCCATGAAGCTAACCATGAAGCTAGCCATGAAGCTAGCCATGAAGCTAACCATGAAGCTAGCCATGAAGCTAGCCATGAAGCTAGCCATGAAGCTAGCCATGAAGCATTGTGCTTTTTTTATTTGTTGGTTAGTTTGAAAGTGACCAATGGTGAGAGGGGAATTGGTCCACTGAACCACTGCAAAGTGAGGAAGTACCGTCTGATCCATAAAGGGTAGTTGTCCAGGAGACTTGCGCCACCTATGGTCTTATTTGAAAGATATATTTGATTTAACTGGTTAAAAAAAAACACTTCTGAAGATTCTGGTGCCACATTCTTCTCTCTTAAAACATGACCTGCTGGTTTTCAAAAATTCACAGTCGAATCTGAAAAAACCTGTCGAGGTAAGTTAAGCTGCTAAACACTATTTGACTTTTGGAATTGATTTAGGTTAGTGAAGTATTATCTTATCTAACTTCTTGTTGAAATCAACTGCAATAAGTAAAAACAGTTAAACTGTTGTGAGCTCATGGAGCGCAGCGTCTGCTGCCATTAATGTCCAGATAACGTAAAACTTCTCCACGTTCTGGTTACTGAATTAATGTTAACGCCACGTGAATAATCTCCATCTCATATTAACATTTACAGTCATATTCAATAAATTGAAATATGTTTTGATGAAGCTTGTTTGTCAGATTTTGAATATAACTTAGGTAAGTATTAAACATATTTTTCCTGAGACCCACATTTCTGCATGAAGGTTTTTTTTTTTTATTGGTCTGTAATCTGGAGGCAATCCAAGTCAAGGGGAGAAAACCCAGACTGAGCTGGAAGTGAGAATTTGTTTGAGCAGAGTTTTACAGGAAGACAGTAGCCAGGCTAACATATTGTAGGTGAGTCTAACCATTTCCCAGAGCTGGGTCTTAACACCAGCCCATTACCCACCAGTGACGGGACATCCAATGTCCCTTTCTCTGTGTGAAAAGCTCTGACCTTCTGTGACATGCTGCAGTACCACTGTCTGCCTCAAGATGTCCTCATCTCTGTAGACGGTGCAGATGTAGCTTCCACTGTCCCTCCGTGAGGGGAACTTCAGGGTCAGGCTGAGGTCACCAGTCCTCAGCAGGTCAGCGTTCATCTCTGTACGGCCGCAGTAAAAGTCATCCTGTTTGGTGTTGCGTTCACTTGTGTTGGAACACACATGAACAATCCTAAAATCTGGATCAGAACGGATCCACTCCACCACTGTGTTCTCCTTTAGGCCAGCTGTGGTTTTGCAGGGCAGGATAACAGACTCTGCCTTTTCATTCACCTTCACCTCTATGAGGTCGTCTAAAAGAGAAACAAAACGGCCATCGTCATGGAAAACCTCCATTATTGATACCAGGCTGAGGAAGAGGAGGGTACAGCTCCAGGAATGTCTGAAGTTCTGACCCGTTCCCAACACATGATGAGTGAATGTTTAGCAGCCAGAAAAAGGGAAAGATGAACCTGTAGAGTTGGACATCTTCAGACATGTTTGCAAGAATGGGACAAAACAACCTGGAACCATTTCTCACGCAGTATGAAACACTGTCACACTTTTACTGTTATAAAGACTCATGCCAACAACAACATGCTTGTTGTTGCTAACAAAGCCGCCTCATCAATTTCTATTTGCTCTTCTTTAGCTTGTTGCTTCAACATAAAAGTAATTATTGATTGAATGGCAGTTCTCCTCAGAGAAATATTATTTTCTGACAATTCGTCTGTAATCAAATTAAAGACGCTTTTTTTTAAAATCAAAGTCTTTTTATTGTTTTTTCCCGCCCATCCCACCCCTCCTACACCGGATCTATTACCCATCAGCCCATGCAAAGTACAGGTACAGTAGTTAAAATGGTTTAGGTTAAATCCCGCTAAAATGCACCATCTGCTGGTAAAAAGTTTTATTGCATTCGCCTTAGAAAGAGCGAGGTATTATGGGTAATCCTCAGAGCCATGAGGATCACTGTGGAGGTAACGTGTCTCTGCTATGTGAAAAGGAAATATTTCGATTTTCGATTGAAATATACGGAGCCCCGGAGGGGACATGGGGAATTGTTTTTCTTTTGCGTCCCTCGCAAAACTGTACCGATCAGTTATGCGGCATAATTGAACACTGTAAGCGTTTCTTACGGTGGCCGCCATACTTTCTGCTTTAACAGAAGGTTATGTGAGGTTTTTCCATGAATGTTAATATCTCTTTGTGTTCGTATTCTAAATAGTATTATTTTGCACACAGATACAATAAATAAATAAATCAGCAAGTCAGGATTTTTAAAGATCGATGATTGGCCAAAAAAATTGCATTTGATGTTCATTTGCTATTTAAAAAATGCTATTTTTTAATTATAATTGCATTTATAATTGCATTTATAATTGCAATTTCATAGTTAAGTGCCATACATACATCAGAGCAATACCTTTGTTATTTTAATCACAGGTGCATCCAGCTCTAATCAGAATAATAATCTAAATGGAAGATGTGGGCATTTGGAAGATTATAGCAAACACTTTAGTGTTGAATGCATTAACTTCACAGCTTTCTCCAAAATTACATATTTTTGTTTCCCTTTTCTTTCTAAAGTTACTTCAGTCAGAATCTGAGAAGAACATGGTGACACCAAAGTCCTCTTTGTATATGTTCCAGGTTTTAGGTTTATGTGGGTTATCAAGCTCTTCTCTGGACAAAAACAGCTTGTTTTCTGTTATAAAAGACGTATTAAACCAAAAGTAGAACGGAACATCTTCATATCCTTTTGGAAGAGACACACTTGATTCAAACATAACCTTCACGTCGCCTTCAACCAGAGGCCCATTGTGCAGGCTGATTACTGCAGCATTGCTGCCTGCATCAGGAAACACCTTGCAGTTCTCCTGTGTGCTGCAAACGCACTGAAAGACCAGTTCTTTCCTCATTATTATTTTCACTCTCAGATCAGTGCCATCCCCTTTACCCACACCTGCTATGGAGTGAATCCGGATGCTTTTAATCCTCAGGCTTCTAGATGGAGGCAAATTTCGGTTGTACTTGGTCTTCATGATCTCATAATACCCGACATAGCGGCTCTGCGAGGGAGTCTCCACCCCCTGAAACTTGGAGCTCCGACTCTTGTCTGTCCTCCTCTCACCAAAATACTCCAGACTGTCCTGTGCACTCTCAAATTGGTCACTGTCAATGAGCCATGTGCACACCATGGTTCCAGTGCGTCCTTTCCCTCCTTTGCAGTGAATAGCAATAATATTTTTGGGATCAGCAGCCATCCAATTCCTGACACTTTCTGTGTATGTCAGCATGTCTGTTAAGGTGGGCACATTGTGGTCATCGATAAAAATCCGTTCAACTCTGTAGTGGAAGAACTTGGGGTCGTACCCTTTTTCACTGCAAAGGTTGTAAACTTTGTAGTGCCCTCCGTGTTTGCATTTAAATGCATTTAAAATGCATTTAAAATGCATTTTAAATGCATTTTTAAAATAGCATTTAAAAAATGCTATTAAAAAATGCTACTTTTTAACGTTTAGAACGTTTGATAACTAATCAATGTGAAGATCATTACTACAAACAAAATAGTTATTAAAGAAGTACTTCAACATTTTGAAAATGTCTACATATTTGACAGAACATTCCTAAGGAAGAAAAACTGGACAGTATTATCTATTCATCCTATATATATTTTATTTATTTTTATCCTTCCTCATTTCTATCTTTTTTCATCCGCCTCCCTTCCTCTTTCAATTTTTAATCAACTGAATCTTTCAAATTATGAGGTTTGTTTCCTTACCAAGCTTATAGTCAGGGTGAGTATTTCCCTCTATCAGCCAAACCTGGTCAAAATCTTTATTCTGTGGCAACTGGATTTAATCTGCATGGACTGGACTGGACTGGACTGGAGTGAACTTTTCTAAATTTCAAATTTTTCATTGTAAAACTAATCAAATCTCCATCATCTCTATAAACTGAGCTACTTTTTTATTTGTGAAAATTTTTTAAATCAATTTTCTTCACTAACCTTTGACCTTCAGCTGAACTTGAGCCAGCTTCAGCTCTGCTCTTCCATCAGAGATGCTGCAGGTGTAGTTTCCAGTATCAGCCAGCCGAGGTTTTCTCAGAGTCAGGTCAAAGTCTCCAGTTTCCAGAGCGTCAAGATGCATTGAGGTCCGTCGTCTGTAAACCTGGTTTTGGTCTTTATGATCATCACCTTGTTCTCTTCGTAGGTGGATAACTTTGGGGTTAAGATCATTTCTTTGCCATATAACTGAGGGGTTTACCTCAGGTACAGCATAAGAGGCCTGACAGCGAAGCAGCACAGACGCCGCTCCTTCATTCACCTCAACCACCCCACCTAGAGCATGCTGGGAAACTGTAAGGACACACAAACAGACACAAAACATCACTAGTTTGGTGTTGGTTTGGTTCTTGATCTACACGGCATTGACACTAAATGTGTTCATAAGTGAACTGACTGGAAGGTTCTGGAGCTACAAGTTTTAATTATTCACCTGAACTAAAATTTTAAAACATGATGGAAAGATCAGAAAAGTGGATTTTACTTGACACTGGCCCTTTAAAAAGACGCATATAGCGTCTTTTTATATATCTGATTTGCAGCAATGTGGCAGCAAGACTCCGCCTCCTCCAGTCTCACTTTCAACTTGTGCTGAAAGTGCATATTTTAAACTACACACCAGTTTTAAAATTCTGTTAATAGGCCAAGTAAAACCGGAGTTATGCTAAAATAACCTCTCTGTTTACTACCAGTCACATATTCTTAAGTACATGTAGAAATGAGGAACATTTACTGAAATGTGTCACACTAGCAAGAGTTACAGAAAAATCTACAAGAGTTTCAAATTTAAGTCTCAATTTTTTTTTAAACGGATGAAGGAAATTACAAACTGACTAGTTGTGCTACCATAAATAATGCAGTTAAATTGTACACACACACACACCCACACACGCACGCACACACACACACGCACACACGCACACACACACGCACACACACACACGCACACACACACACACGCACGCACACACACACACACACGCACACACACGCACGCACACACACACACACACACGCACACACGCACGCACACACACACACGCACACACACACACACACGCACACACCCACACACGCACACACCCACACGCACACACACACACGCACACACGACACACGCACACACACACACGCACACACACACACGCACACACACACACGCACGCACACACACACGCACACACACACACGCACACACCACCACACACACACAGCACACACGCACGACACACACACACACACGCACACACACACGCACACACACACACGCACGCACACACCCACACGCACACACACACACAAGCACACACACGCACACACACACACACACGCACACACACACACGCACACACCCACACACGCACACACACGCACTGCACACACACACACGCACACACCACACACGCACACACCACACACCACACGCACGCACACACACACCACCACACCACCACACACGACCACACACCCACACACGCACACACCACCACACCACACACCACACACCCAACACACACACGCACCACCACCCACACACCCACACACACACACACCACCACACCCACACACACGCACACACACACACACACGCACACACCACACACACGCACCACGACCCACCACGCACACACACACGACACACCCACACACGCACGCACACACCACGCACACACACACGCACACACCCACACGCACACACACCACGCACACACACACGACACTCACCACACACACACACACACACCACACAACCACCACACAACACCACAACACACACACACACACACCCACACACCACACACCCACCACACACCACACACCCACCACACCCACACACACGCACACACACACACACCACACACACACACACCACACACACACCACACCACGCACACACACACGCACACACACACATCACACCACCACGACACACCACACCACACACCAACACACATGCACGCACACACACACGCACCACGCACACACGCACGCACACACCACCCACACACACACACACACACCACACACCACCACCACACAACCACCACACACCACAGCACACACGCACCACACACACACGCACACACACACGCACCACACACGCACGCACACACGCAACACACTCACCACACACACACTACGCACACACACACAACCACCACACACACACCGCCCCACACCACACACCACACACACACACCACACACACACACACACCACACACACCACCACACACACACACGTCACACACCCACACACCACACACCCACACACCACACACACACACCACACACACACACCACACACACACACTGCACGACACACACACACGCACACTACACACACGCACACACCACGCACACACACACCACACTACGCACATCACACACCACGCACTCACCACAGCACCACTACACACGCTACACACACACACACACACACTCACACACTCACACACACACGCACACACGCACGCACACACACACGCACACACGCACGCACACACGCACGCACACACACACGCACACACAACGCACGTCACACACACACGCACACACACCCACGCACACACACACACGCACACACACACACACACACGCACACACACACACACACGCACGCACACACACACACGCACACACACACGCACGCACACACGCACGCACACACACACACGCACACACACACGCACACACACACACCCACGGCTGGTGAAAGCTGATATTCCAACGGTTGTGAGAATGAACCTTTAAATTGTAGCTACCTTATCTTCCCACTGTTTGGAAACTACCTGACAAAGCCCTGCGCTGACCGGAGCTCCTAAGAATGACCCTGTTTTTTTGTTTTCAACCCACTATCCGCAGATAGTATCTCAAACAGACCCCCCACTCCCCTGTCCGTTTTGAACACAGGCACGAAACCGAAGTTTACTAGAACATTCCGAATCTATTTAAACTTATCTTCGCATAGTATGTATAATATACATTATCCGTCATTATCTTACGCTGATTGTTATTGTATTACTCTTAAAACTCTGAGGTCAATACGAATTCTCTATATAAAAATTAAAAATTAAAAAAATGTCCTCTAGAATTTCAACTTGTCAGTTATTTATCCCACACAGCTTAAATCAAATTTCCACACAATTACAAATTCTTATTGGACACATAAACATAAGTATTGGAGTACAGTTCAAATCAGACAAAACAGCTAAATAAACCTCCTTGACTGTGTTGTAATTTTATTCTTTCGAAGCAACAGAAAGCTGTTCTGGAGTTATCTTTAACAACCAAACTCCAGATATCATCATGTAATCTACAAGCTCGACAAAACGCATAATAAATCATCTGAAGTGGGAAACACCAAGGATTTTCTCCTGGTAGTCAAATGTGCTGGTTTGGATTCACAGAACATTTCCTGTGGTTGAGATGAGCAGAAAGAAATGCAGAGTGATGATGATGATGAGAGGAAGATGACCTTACCATGCAGAAGGATCCCAAACAACAGCAACATTTTCATCTTCCTCTCCCAAAAAGATCTTTTTATATCCCAGTTTGAACAGTTCCTGAAAGAACTACCAGTTGTCATCAGTCAAGAGAACTGGCCTGTCAGTAAAACAGCCAGACGAGCAGGTTAGTTTCCTTATTTAAAGGCCCCACCCATTCATAACCAGTTCACCCAGTTTGGACCAAACAGAGTTTGTAGAAACTCTAAACAGAAATGTTCTTATTTGCTTTGTGCTGTTCTGGTTTCACTTTGTGGAAACATTAAGAAAAACCATCATCACTTTCCTAATTTAGTGACCAAAGTCATTTTTACCAAAAGTGATTTGGCAACAAAAAAGAATAACTTCTTGCAAGAAGAGATTTAGGCCTCAGCATGAGGAAGGTGATGACATTAAGCTAATATTATATCTACACTCAGCATTAGAGTTGATTCCAGCTCATTTACCGCCACCCAGATTATGATGGAAACTGTTCTGTGTCTCCCAGTTTGACTGGGACATCTCCAGCCCATTCTCCCCACAGATGCTCCTGTGGACTGAGGTATGGATTCTGGCATACCTCCACCTGCCAGAATCCAGGTGGAGGTATTGGGTTGTTTCAGAGGAAAGCTTTCCATGGCCTGGATCTTTGTTCATGATGAAACCATGAGATCACTTCCTCCATCTGAATATCCTACCGTTAAAATGAAAAGCTGCAGATGGATCTGATCCTTTACTAGAATATCTACCTGCTACAATATTTTAATGCAGAGGCGTTTGTAAGAACCAAACATCAGACCGGGAACTGTCATGATGGTATCAAGTTGATTTGCCCACATGCAGAACAACCACAGGAGAATCGAAATCAGTAAAAGGATGTTTATTTAAACAAGGAGACAAGAGGGGTAGAAAAGGTCCTTGGAAGCGACTCGCGGAGTCACCTGCTCACCAGGGGTCAGCAAGGGGAGATGGTGAGTTTGAGGTAGTCGGGTAAAAAAGAGTTTTGAGACTAATCAGACTGAGGAGGGTTGACTGGGGTCGGGGCTACAGCTGCTTGTCTTTGAAGGTGTCCAGGTTCCAGGGGGCAGAAGATGGTTGAGCTGAGTCCAGATGGAGAGGCGGAGGCTGCGGTGGAGGGGAACAGAGGAGCGATCCGACTGGTGATCAAACGGAGGAGGTGGTGGAACTCGGGCGACCAGTGGGTTATGATCCACGCGTGACGAAGGAAGCGCCTGAAGACGAAGGGCAACAAGAGAAACTATTAGTCACTTCTAGAGAGAGTCACAGAGTACCGTAACAGGCTAACACTCAGGTGCCGAAGAGCAGGCAGTCTGTTCCTTTTAAACTCCTCAACAGGAATGATGAGGAGGTGAAACTCAGGTGCGCTGAATCCGTGGCATGTGCCACCAGAGTAGCAGCCTCTGACGCCCTCTGGTGGATGAAAAGGTGCAGCAGCAGACAAATCCAAAACCCACAAGAAACTAAAACCCTGTTCCCAAAAGAAACTGGTTTTATTGGAATGAAGGACAGATCAGCACAACTTTTTATGCGCATTAATACTTTATATGTCTGTCATCAGCAGCAGCCACAACGTGTCACCGAACTGCACAGGTCACTGAAATGATGGGATATGATTAATATGCTCTAATGTTACAGCTTCAATCCCACGTAGCATCACTATGTATTTCTGTGTGTTTGAGTTTCTGTCTCAGTCTCCGTGTTGTCCTGTCTCACCTTGATTACACCCAGGTGTGTCTCGTTCCCTGTTTACCTTCACCTGTGTCTCTGCCAGGTCCGTCTGGTCAGCAGTTGTAAGCATGAGCTCTCCACTCGTCTGTCTTGCCTGGACTTTTGGATTTGCATTCTCATTAAATCATCTTATTCATCTCTACCTGCCTCTGCTTTACCACCGTTCTGCCCACACATCATGACAACTGAGTTCTATTTAGCAACGTTTAATAATAAAAAGAGTGTAATTAAACTAAAATATTTTAAAATATAGGCCCAAAAACAGTATTTTGTCCTGATTAAGTGCCAAACAATAACTTGTTTACAGTAACAACTCTGCAGACGGCAAACTGAAGCCATAATTATATTTACAAGCTGCTGTCATGTTAAGTAAAACATAAAGTGACAGGAGATTAATGAAAGCCTGGTATAAAGTCTAGTCTGTTCAATTTCAGGAATATCGGTGGTCAGGAAATGATGCAATCAAGCAAAGAATCTGAGAAGGGGACGCAAAGTTTTGAGATTAATTGTCAACACTATGAAAGCAAGATAACAAGGTGTAAAGCAGGGGGTCAAACTCCGGTCCTGGAGGTCACTGTCTGTCCTGCAGCCTTTAGATGAGCCTCAGCTGCACCTGAACAGAATAATGAGTCATTAGCAGAACTCTGGAGAACCGATCCAGACTGGACGTCACGAAGCCGTTTCATTCCAGTGTTTTGTTCCTGTGGCTCATCTAAAAGCTGCAGGACTGGAGCCTGACACCTGCGGCCTAAAGGTCACATTTCACAGGTCAGTAAAAAGTTTTGATTACAAACATAAATAAAGAAAGTGGAGAGTAGTTTATCATCTACATGTCCTGTTGCTGCGCAGCTCGGAGTATCTGGGTTCAATTAACACAGAAATAAGGAAGTGCAGGAGTTTAAGTAGCTAATCAACCTCTGCTAATGTTCAGGCATCACTAATGATGCAAAATAGAAATTCAAAAACGTAAATCTGCATCGGACAGAATCTTCTGTTTGTGTGTGAAATGATTTTGGGGTTTTAGTGTTAATTCCTGATGAACTCATCGTTGCTCTGCTCTCCTTGGGCTGTTTATTGGTTTCCATGGCAACGTGTGACGTAAAAAGTAATACAATTATTTTTCCCAGCACAAATTGCATCATTTGTTCGTAAAACATGGCGAAATTCAGAGCAATAATCAAACAGGATGAAATATTTTATAAAGCATAAAGAGCCAAAGTTTGTTACATTTTAAATCGCGGCTCATAGTGAGTAAAATTAAATTATGGGCCATAAAGAGAAATTCATTTTGTTCTCTCTGGTTTCTAGAACTGACAGAAACTAAACTATAGATTATTATGCAGAGAGAAAATATATTTTACATATCCAAACATCAGCATCTCAGCTTTAAGCCACATTTTATAGAATCAGTAATATTAATGGTCACTCTATCCACCAAACCCAAAAAAGGTTTAGCATCTTTAATATTTGCTACATTAAATTCAATCACATCTCATCTGCTGTGTGACTCAGCAGGTTTTACCAACCAGCTGTAAAATCACATCACTGAAAAATACAAAGTTTGGTTCACAGAAGTTACTTTTTCTGCTTTAGAAATGTTTAACATTTAGATTGTTACAGAAACTCATGTTGTGTTTTCAGCACTTTATAAAATCAGACAATAAAAGGCAAATATGTGACAATTCTTCACAAAAATATTTCTAAATTGTAGGTCAGCAAATATACAGACTGATTCCATAAATTATGACTGAAAAGTTCCTTCACCAAGTGAAAGATGTTATGTAGATTAATTAGATTGCTTCAGTTTTAACATATTTATATTTCATAGTATGGTTAATACCTGCTGAAAGGTTATTTTCAAAAGGTGCTTTTAATCTGACAAGCCTGATCAGGATGAATATCCTAATTTATTGAATAAGACTGATATCCACATGGAGGTTTTGCTTTTATTCTTAGCAGTAAAAACCAAAAGGCCTTCCAGGGACTGTGGCACAATCTATCAATCAATCAATTAATCAATCAAATGTTATTAGTATAGCACATTTCAGCAGCAAGGCATTTCAAAGTGCTTTACATCATAAACATAAAAACACAAAGTCATGTAACATAGAATAAACAATCAAAACATTAATTTAGACGGCTGTTAAATTTATAACTTATCCATTTATCTAAATGTTTTACTTGGTGCAGATCCTGATCTTTGACTTCCAGTCGTTTGATTATAGACTGTCTATTGGCTCATTTTTACTGATCCCTTTCCCTATTTTTTTTATTATTGCTATTATTAAATTTGGTCCAGTTGGTTGACGCCTAAAAACTGGGGCTCTGATTCAGTCGGCCAGCAATTAAAACAACCTGTTGTGGTAACTCCTGCTTCAACTCGTTGGGGTTCTGGCCTGTGCGTCCACAAGAGCTTTGCTGCTTACAACCTTTATATGAGATAAAATACCAAATGGTATTTATACCTCCAATCACATTCACCGTTTTTATCACGGACTCTAAGCGCCTGTTTTCGCCGGACTCCGCCGTCCGTTTCGCCCCGGGTATTAGCCGGGCCCCGCTGCCCACAACAGCACAAGGTCTCAGCCTTGCAGCTCCAGGCTCCGTTCACCTTCACACCAAATGTTGCGCTGGGACTTCGCCGTCCTTCACGGATTTTGACATAAAACACATAAATCAAAACTTCACCAGGTTGGATGTATTTCTAAGAAATCTGCGGAGTCAGCAGATTGTGACGTAGCATCGATGTGCGTCACCACCAGGTAGGACGGATTTACTGGTAGCACAGATAAACAGAACCTGTCTGGTGAGGGAGGTCAGCCCGATGGTCCCTGCAGCCCCCCTCCTGCCCAGTAGATGGCAGTCTGTAGCAACTGGGCTGCAGTCCCAGTTTAAGACCAGAGAGTACCAGTCCCAGTCCGACCCTCGTCCACCCGAACCAGGAGCTGGGTCTCCTCTCAGGAGGCTGACTCCGTTCGGACTCAGTCCTCTGGGTTCCGACTCTCACCTTTGGTCCTGAGAAATGGGTCACGACTGGAAAAAAGATCCCAGATGTGCGTAAATCGGCGAGGAGCGCCGTCTTCTGGGAGGAGGTGGAAACCGCAGCTTCTGTGCATCCAAAGGCGTTATAATGGACCAGAACCTGGTACCGCTGATCGACCGGTTCAGACAGGCTGGGCCAGTCAAACAGACGTCAGAAAACCCAGTGGACTAGAACCAGCACCAAGGGTTCTGCTCCTCTCCGCTCTCCCTCCAGACTCTGAGACCCCAAAGGGAATAAAACGTTGCTTTCATCGGCAAACAGTTTGGACCTCAGAACCAGAACAGGCCGGTTCTGGTTGTCTTCAGGTGAGACGCTGCTGTTCTGGGTCCGTCTGAGCGCATTGGACCCAGAGGTTCTGAATGAAACAGCTCCTCTTTTAAAGTCAAACTATAGATTTATATGCATGTATATTATACCTAATATTATTAGTTATTAACTGAAAGGCTGATCGATTTTGCTGATCAGTAACTTTTAAATGATTTGTCCTCATTTCAAAATGCAGAAACTGGACAACAAACATTTGGTAAGATTTTGTGTTTCTTAGGATCATCAACATTACAGGAAGTAAAGGCTTGAAATGTTTCAGATTATGGATCCAATCAGTTTTTGACAATCAGTTTTATTTTGGAGGTTTCTCACAGATCCAGCTGGAACACAGAGCTATAGATCCAGATTAAACCAAGATCCTGTTTTTTGCTTGTTGCTGTTAATAAATCTTAATGATCTTTATCTGACAAATTCACAACAAAAGTCACCTGAAGGTTTTTCACACCAGCAGCAGGTCAGAAGATCGTGACCCAGATTGAGTCAGTCAGCTGCTCTGACCTCCACTGGCTCACTGTGTGTGTGTGTGTGGGTGTGCGTGTGGGTGTGTGTGTCAGGACTCTGGGTTCTGTTATTTCTGTTCCTTAGTGCTGCTGGTTCTGGATTCATTAGTTCATGTTTAGTATTTTCTCCTTTCAGCTGCTCATAATGTCATGTCATTTGATTTACGTGGTATTTTCAGAAACAAAGCAGTTCAAAATGCTCTACATGAATTAGAGGAAATGGAAACAAAACTAAACCAAAAGAAAGACAAGAAGCTAAAGTTTAACATATTGGTTTCCATGTCTAATAAGAATAAATAGCTCATAATTTATGAATTAACAGTTTTATTCTAATTCCTGTTCTGGGTAGTATTTATTTCTTATAGTTATTTATCACTCTGGTTTCTTTAACTTTCATTTCGTTAGGTCCAGTTATCCTGTAGTGTCAGGATTGTCTCCAGCTGTAATCATCTGTTGGTCCCACGCTCTCGGCTCCTCATTCTCAGTCACTACTTGCTGGTTCGTCTTTTCCTCCTGGTTCCCATGTCTCTGTTTTTGGGTTTGTTTCATTAAACGTCTCCTCCCTGCTGCCGTTGGTCCACATTTCACACATCATGGCAGTCACTGGAGGAAGCTCCACTGCAGCGCAAACATCTTTTCACATCCACTTCACTGACCAGTCTGTCAGAGACTGAAAGGGGGCGGAGCCTAAGTTCATGAATCGGATCCGTTCAGCAGAAACCTGATTCTCTTGTTCCGGATCAGCTGAGGGTTAGACAGGAAGTTATGACACATCCTGCAGTTATGATCTACCTGGAAACATTTTCACACCTGGAACATTTTTACGTCGTTCTGGACGTTCAGCTGGAAGTTGAACTTTGACCCCAGTCCCAGCTCTTCTGCTGCCTCCAACAGGTTTTCCTTTGTCCTGATTTAGCGCCGCCCATCTCCCCTGTCCCACAGCATGAGGCTGCCACCACCTTGCTTCACCGTGTGGATGGTATTTTCAGTTTCCTGGTGTTGAAAACCCCTGAAGGTCCGAGGCTTCCTGGCGGAGCGGGGCAGGATGCAGCGGGTTTCATCCCGGTTCTCTGCTGCCGAGCAGGAAGCTCAACTGAACAGAAACTAACTCCAGATTTTATTCTGTAAAAATATTTGACATAAAAAACATTTCAGATAAACAAGAAACAGAAATGAAAGTGAGTTTGGAGCAGACTGCCGGTGGGCCGACATCAGAACTCTGAGCTCCATCCTTTTATTTTATTTTTATTTTACAGTTTTTCCCTGAAAAAACAAACTGCAGCTGGTTTGTCCTGTAAACACGTCGACTAACAGGATGGATGAAACATTGGCGGAACGTCTCCTGGTTCTCCTGCCTTATGTTCATCGGTCCATTTCACTGAAAACCGGGTCAGCGGTTCTAAACCAAAAAACATGTTCCTGTTCCTGCAGGAAACAGGAACATGTTTCCTCATGTTTCCTCAAATCTGCCTGGAATGATGGGAATCAGTTTGTTCTTGGCTTCACCATGTGGTGAACTTTGACCTGGTTTTGCCCTGACCGAAACTCAATCTGAATGTTCTGCGGTCAGAGAAACGGTGGGCTGTCGGCTCGCAGGGCAGGATTACTGGGGATGCTAACCGCTAACATCGACCAGACATGCAGCTTCTGCCTGATGAACACAAAGAAACTAAATCCAGAAACAGAAATAATCCATAAATAAAAACAATCACATGTCCGTCGGTGAATCTCTGATTCTGCCTCCATCATCAGAGGTAATCGTCTGTCCGTCTTCAGACACGTTTAGTTTCATAAACTAGAATAAAACTGAAAGCAAAATTACATAAAATATTTGATCTTTTATAAATGTGTCCAAACAAGACTAATAAATTATTCCACTTTTTATATTTCTAAGCCCGGCTGGCGACCCGTGGTTCCGACCCGCCTCCCGATCCTGAGAGACGAGTCAGAACCGGTCCGGCTGAACGCGGCGAGCCTGGAATGCTGCAGGACGCCTGATGTAGCACCAGAACCAGAACCCGGGTTTAAAGAAGCAGGTCGGGTCCTGGTTCTGGTTCTGATCCTGGAGGAGAAACGGCCTAGTTAAAGTCCAGCACAACCTGATGCTGCAGGTTTCAGACTTCAGCACCATCAGTGGATGAAGTGTAAAAGTTCTCAGCCAGTTTCTTCATCCTCTTGTTGCTGAGCGGCGGGCGGCTCGGCCCGGTTCTGGGCGCTGAACGAAACATGACACGTCCACCACCATCATCATCATCATCATCATCAGGACGGGCGTCCACTTCATCACTCTGCGTCTGCGCTCGGCCTCCTATCAGCTCGTCTTTGTTCAGCTTTGGATGGAAGCAGCTGTAGTAAACGATCCTCAGAACCAAACCCGAGGCGTAGCCGGCGACCACGGCGCCCCAAACGACGGCCGCCTGCAGGCAGGACGCCTCAAAGCCCGGAGGATCCCAGCTCATCTTCCAGAACCACAGTCCACAGAGGACAAAGATGTCCAGCAGGATCCAGGCGTGGTACAAGATGGCCCTGGTCCTGGTCTTCCCGTCCACCACGTTGAACCAGTCAAAGTACCAGATGAGACCCACGGTGGCCCGGTACAGCCACTCCCCCCACACGCTGTCCATGAAGTTTGTGTCGGCCCACCAGGCGAAGTAGCAGAAGAGCAGCCAGGAGCAGGCGAAGTGTGTGAAGATGAAGCAGGGAAACACGGAGGCGAAGAGGGCGAGCGCCACGATGCGGGCGGCCAGGAGCAGCAGGTTCCAGGTGAAGAAGACGAGCGAGGACAGAACGGACTGCTCCTCCTTCTCTGGCAGGAAGGAGCGTAAGCAGCGGTGGTAGGTGGTCACGCAGTACGCCACGGCCGACAGCGAGCCGACGGTCTTCAACACTGAGGAGAAAGAGACGACAGAAGGTTCAGAGGTCATCACACGCTGAGGCCGCCTTCACACGCTGAGGCCGCCTTCACTCGCTGAGGCCGCCTTCACACGCTGAGGCCGCCTTCACACGCTGAGGCCGCCTTCACTCCCTGAGGCCGCCTTCACACGCTGAGGCCGCCTTCACACGCTGAGGCCGCCTTCACACGCTGAGGCCGCCTTCACTCGCTGAGGCCGCCTTCACACGCTGAGGCCGCCTTCACACGCTGAGGCCGCCTTCACTCGCTGAGGCCGCCTTCACACGCTGAGGCCGCCTTCACACGCTGAGGCCGCCTTCACTCGCTGAGGCCGCCTTCACACGCTGAGGCCGCCTTCACACGCTGAGGCCGCCTTCACTCGCTGAGGCCGCCTTCACACGCTGAGGCCGCCTTCACTCGCTGAGGCCGCCTTCACACGCTGAGGCCGCCTTCACTCGCTGAGGCCGCCTTCACTCGCTGAGGCCGCCTTCACACGCTAAGGCCGCCTTCACTCGCTGAGGCCGCCTTCACACGCTGAGGCCGCCTTCACACGCTGAGGCCGCCTTCACTCGCTGAGGCCGCCTTCACACGCTGAGGCCGCCTTCACTCGCTGAGGCCGCCTTCACACGCTGAGGCCGCCTTCACACGCTGAGGCCGCCTTCACACGCTGAGGCCGCCTTCACTCGCTGAGGCCGCCTTCACTCCCTGAGGCCGCCTTCACACGCTGAGGCCGCCTTCACACGCTGAGGCCGCCTTCACTCGCTGAGGCCGCCTTCACTCGCTGAGGCCGCCTTCACTCCCTGAGGCCGCCTTCACACGCTGAGGCCGCCTTCACACGCTGAGGCCGCCTTCACACGCTGAGGCCGCCTTCACACGCTGAGGCCGCCTTCACTCCCTGAGGCCGCCTTCACACGCTGAGGCCGCCTTCACACGCTGAGGCCGCCTTCACTCGCTGAGGCCGCCTTCACTCGCTGAGGCCGCCTTCACTCCCTGAGGCCGCCTTCACACGCTGAGGCCGCCTTCACACGCTGAGGCCGCCTTCACTCGCTGAGGCCGCCTTCACACGCTGAGGCCGCCTTCACACGCTGAGGCCGCCTTCACACGCTGAGGTCGCCTTCACTCGCTGAGGCCGCCTTCACACGCTGAGGCCGCCTTCACACGCTGAGGCCGCCTTCACTCGCTGAGGCCGCCTTCACACGCTGAGGCCGCCTTCACACGCTGAGGCCGCCTTCACACGCTGAGGCCGCCTTCACACGCTGAGGCCGCCTTCACACGCTGAGGCCGCCTTCACACGCTGAGGCCGCCTTCACACAAACCCAACATGAAACCAGCAGCCGTTGCACAGGTCTGTTACTTCCTTGTTTCCAGTCCTCTAGTTTTCACTTCACTGTGGTGTTTTATGTGTAGTTCTTCTTTCCGCCACCACTCGCTATGGCATTAATGCCATAGCGCATTAATGCCATAGCGGCATTAATGCGCTATCGGAGCGCATTAATGCCGAGTTCTAAGGATTAAATATTTCAGAGATCAGAGTGATGAGCGTTTAATCCAGCTGTCCAGCAGTGTGCCTCTGTTGGAAGTAAGTTATATGAATCTTTTAGCCTCAGATGTATCTACGCACTGTTTGGTCAAGCATTATGAATCTTTGATAGTAATCCACAACTAATGTCATCTGAGGCTGCCATTCACCGACGCCCCCTACTGGCCTCCCGCCCACCAGCAGGTAAGGCAGGTGAACCGTCAACCCAACTGCAGGAGAAACTGCTACGCCATCGTCCTACAAGTCACAAATTTCACCTGCGACTCAATCGCAGGTGAAAATCAGATCAAATCAAACTTTATTTTTATGCTCGTGAAAACATCAGGCTTCCTGGCCTGAAAGCCAAGTGCCAACCGTGTGAGAGGAAGCACCTGGACATCCTGCCTGAGGTTAGTACCAGCCAAATGGCCGCAGCAGCTCGGGAACCTCATGTTTGGTGAGTTCAGACTGTATATTGATCAGCCAGCTAGAAGTGCTGCTCACGCTGTCATGTCATCCTCCACAGGGACTGGAGACCAGATCACATAATACTCCCAGCCTGGACCTTCAAGGGAAGCCTGAAGATCTCACAGGTCAGCAAGAAGCCGCATCATCCATGGTGGTTTCTCTTTCTCAGTAGCTCCTGCATCACTACCTGGCACTAAACTTAGCCTGACATACCTGCAGTAGAAATGTCTGAGACATTCCACTGCCATCCATTAAAGCACTTTAATGTTCCTGCTGATTGGCTCAGCTTACCCACATCTGGTTACACCAGTAGAACCAGTACATCTTAGTCTCCCTGGTGGACCTGCAGCAGTTCACACCAGGCTAGGATGGACTTTATAAGGCCCACCTGTTACGCCACCAACTGTCCCCACAGCAGTGCCTCTTTAGTGACCCTCCAGAGGCTGAGCTTAGTCACATGGAGACGCTGTGGCAGCTGAATATGCTGCCAAACAGAAATGAGGAGTTGATCACCAGGTTGAGGCAAGACATGGAGGAAGTCTGTATACTGGAAGAGGAGACTAATGGTTGGTGGTGTGATCAGGTATGCAACTCCAATCCTATGGAAAAGGAACGTTCCTTTACCCCATCCAGCTGAAGAAGCAGTGAGAAACGGCCAGTAGAAGACCTACAGAAAGTTTCCATTTACTCCAAAGACATCCACAAGCTCACTAATGCTGGATACGTCAAAGCCATATCCCCAACCAAGGCAAAGGAGAGTAACTGCTCATGGTTCATTACACACCACATTGTGCAACACAACTTGTCTTCAATTGCTCCTTTTCTTCAATAAGCAGAGCATCAATGGCCATCTCCTCCCTGGACCCTCACTCTGAGCCAGTCTTCTGGGAGTCCTCCTTAGAAAGAACACCCAGCAGCAACGTGACGGGAATGTTTCATCACGTCTGCAAACTCTTCCTTTGTTTCCTGTGGCAAGATGCTAAAGTTTACCAGGAACCCACTATCTCTGGATGGACAGTGCTCCCTTTTGATACAACGTACAGCTCAATGTTGTGCCACCTTTGAATTATAAACTCATGTCTGGAGACACATTGCACTAGACGACCTAACCTGGATGCTACACTGACTGCAACTCAGACTGGACTGACCAATCAGATCGATCCATGTGTTTCATCTGATTGGGCTTATGGATCTGTGGTGTATCTGCGCGGTGACAACAGTGATGGAGAAGTACAAGCCGCGTCATTAGCTTCCAAATCCAGAGTTACACCGAAGAGGCCGTTATTGATAGCAGGACTCCAGTTGTGTGGCTGTTTAGCTGATGCAGCTTCAGTGCTGCTCAAAGAACTCAAGATCCAAGAGGTGGGATACTGAGTCCATAACGGTACCCGACTGGCTTCCGTCCAACTCCTGCACATATGAAGTGTTTGTAGGCAAAGGACAGCAGAGACAGAGGAACTGCCAGCGCCGCTGGTTGCATCCTGTCTTCTGTCCTCTCACCCAGTGTCCAAACTCCTGATCTATCATCAAGACAATGAACTGGACCGCCTGCAGAGCGTGGAGAAAGTCCTGGCTGTTTGGAGGAGAATCTGCCAAGAAGCACCAGCGACTGTGTGGACTGCAGAAAGGCCTCCAGCCTCCAGGATGCCAGACTTTTCCATGAAGGAAAAGGCAGCAGGATGCAGAGGAAGCAGGTGGGGCATCCACCACAAAGTTCCCCCTGACGTTCTCCACAGAACCAACAGAGCTGCTCCCTGCAGAGGTCACGGGGTCAGAAGCCATTAATCCAGCTGTGCTGGGTTTCAGAGAGTCTCTTAAGGCTCTGGAGACGTTTGGCCAACAGAAGGTTCTGATGTTGAAGGTTCAACAACCTAAAATCGCCATAGCAACCAGTGAATCAAAGGCGCTTTCTCCATCCATGCATCCTTTCTAAACTCTGATTGGAATATATTAAAGTCAAAATAGGTGAGATTACATTAATATGAATATATAAAACTGACTGATTTTCTGGTTGATGACCAGATTTTACTGCAGATGCTGGTAAAGGTTAGAGGAAATGTGAACCTTGGAACGGCTCCAGCGACCCGTCCTGCAGGAGGACGGTGAGCATGAGGACGATCTGAGGCGCGCTTTCTGAGAACGTCTCGATGATCCGCAGCATGCTCAGGTCCTGGTTCAGGAACGCCGCCTTGTCGTCGTCCTGCCTGTCGCAGCCGGAGAAGCAGCTCTTCACAGACGTCTCCATGACGGCTGCATGTCTGGAATGAAACCGGTTCCACCAAGTTAAAAACCAGCTGGATTTCATAATAATCTTCCTGCGGTTTCCAGAGGAGGTTGAACTCAACCGGATCCTGTCAGAACGCAGCAGCGAGTCAGGAGACGAACCGTCACGTTTCCCTCATGACGCAACAGGAGCCGAGACCAAACACCTGACTGGCTGTGTGTGAGACAGGTCATACTATGACTGCATGTTACTCTAACACATGATTAACTTCAGAAACCACAACTCAGAAATCATCTCGACAAGAGATGGAATAAACTCAGTATTTTTACTCTTCAGCTGCATTTTAAACATTCAGTTGATCTCAGTTATTCATCCTCCTTTTTGGCTTAAAGTAAAAATGTAATTTAATCATCAGGTTTCCTGTTCAGCCCCGTTAGTGTTGATAAGATTAGGGTGATGGTACGGAGGCCCTCCAGAGATCATCACTGCACATCAGTCCTCAGAAACACCAGAGAAATAAAATATAAAACATATTAAATAGTTTCTGACATTAATACATATTATTTCAGACATCCTGGTCGTATTTCTATCAGACACTAACTTCTTACTAAAATAAAAACTAGTTGAAATGAAAATCTGATGCAGAGATTAACTATTTTGGGCTTTACTGTAATTTTTATGGAATTAAAACTTTACTGAATAAGACATAAATACAATGCTTTATGTAATTATGACTTATTCATAAATCTATTTCCATTTTATTCTCCTTATATATAATGTTTGAATCCAAATAAAGGGCTGCGGTTGTATTTAAGTTATTTAAAATATTAGGAAACTCATTTAAGGTTTTTTATTTTTAGTTAATTCCATGAGTTTCTTTGAATGAAGATAATTCTGAGTAAATATCTTCACTCTGCGCGTTTGGAGCAGAACCTGAAGCTCCGGTTCGGTTCGGACCGGTTCGGGTTTTCCTCCTGCCATTTCCTGTAAAGTGAAAGGTTTTACAGAAAGCGGCGCCAAGGATGAACGGAGTTCCTCCCTCTGGTTACATAAAGCGGAGCCTGAAGCTCTGCAGGAACTTTGGACGCACCTGACGTAGATCCCCATCTGGACCCAGTGCAGAACCCCGAGCCCGGGCTTGGCGGACTGCTCCACTCTGGTCTTCATCTCAAAGTCATCATAGCTGTACCAGAGCCAGCTGTAGAGCTGCACCAGCACCGAGGAGCCAATGAGCAGCACCAGCAGCACACCGAGGCACAGGTACGATCCCTCTCGGTAAAACTCCACAGCAGCCAGGACGTCCAGACAGACGTCGACCAGGAACAGAGGCAGCCCGGCGGTGGTCAGCAGACAGTCCAGTCGAAACGTCATGTTTAGTCCCTGAAAAACTGCATGACCACAACTGACAGCCCGTTAAATACAAGACCGACAGGAAGAGTCGAAGTTCAAAAAAGTCACTAACTCCACCCACAGAGGCGGCGTCTTAAAGGGATACGGAAGCTCCGCTGAAAACAATCTGCCGACCGGAGTATGGAGCGACATTGGAGCCATAAAGCTTGTTCAGAGTTAAAAAAAAACATTTAAAGTGAAAAAAAGAGAAGACACTTCCAATATGGCGGACTAGCTGACATGTTGCACTGACCCCCATCAATCAATCAATCAATCAATCAATCAATCAATCAATCAATCAATCATATTTATGAAGCAGCCTTCATACTAAAAGCAGCTCAAAAATAAATTTGGGCTTTACTGTAATTTTTATGGAATTAAAACTTTACTGAAGTTTTAATTCCATAAATTAAAACCTCAGTTCAGATCAATAAAAACAAACCAAAAACACAAACTGGGCAGAAATGATCCAAGTCAGAGCTGCGGCGTTTCCTGCAGCTCGATCCACAAACCGGGCCGGGATCCTGGAACCGCCATCAGTGAGTTCTGACTCTGGGACTGATTCATGTTTATTACAGGGAAACAAAAGAACATCCTC
The DNA here is from genome assembly GCA_010277075.1 of Poeciliopsis retropinna. NCBI lineage: Eukaryota > Metazoa > Chordata > Actinopteri > Cyprinodontiformes > Poeciliidae > Poeciliopsis > Poeciliopsis retropinna. The sequence continues at coordinate 2,365,390 of VMRM01000042.1, forward strand.
AAAACAAGAGCAGCTCAGAAATTTAACATGATTGATGAACTAACATGTCACAGCTAGTTGACATGACACCAATTTGGTTTCACTTCCATTTTTTGAAGTATGTTTGAGATTTGCCTGTCAGATTATCAGGAAAATTACAGCAACATGCTCAACTAACGTGGATCAATTCTCAGACATTTCTAGTTTCTAGTTCCTGAACAGGAACATTTTGTCCAACTTGAGAACCGAAACCTAAACATTACAAATAGCCTCCACAGTTCAGGGAGCAGCTGGTCCCCATGGCGACGCAGTCCGGCTGCCTCACATTCAGACGCTTCATCAAAACAACCAGAGGTTTTACTCATCAGCTGGTCGTTGGTGTCGGCACGCCGTCTCCATGGCAACCAGACCTGGAGCCGGAGCCTTTCCTTCAGACGGAGAACCAGAACCCGCAGCGCCGCTGTTAGTGGTCCGATCCGGTTCGGTCCATCCTGAGATCCTTCCTGAGGTAGCTTATTGGATGTTTCTGGCTGGAACCAGAACCAGCTGAGGTTCTGGTTCTGGTCTCACTAAATGTTCCTGAGATATCCAGATGTTGGAAACTCCTGGATGTTTCCTGGAAACCGATGAGCCAATCAGAGCCCAGCCTGAAGTCTGACCCGGTTCTGATTCTGGCCCAGGAGCAGAAGGTTCTGGATCAACTCTTAACCGCTGGATGAGTCTGATGTCTGCAGACAGCGCCCCCTAGTGTCCAGCAGAGGAAGCTTCAGAAAACCAGGATCATTCCGATCAATCAGCCGGAATATTGGGATAAAACTGAAGCTTTTTGGAAAGATCAGATTCCTGAATCATGCTGGTGGCGCTGACATTCCCAAAGAGACATTCCGGTTTTCACCTGATAACACCAACGCAGCGGCAACAGGGCCGGATTGAGAAGGATCAGGACCCTGGGCTGGAGCCAGTTTGGTGCCCGACTCAAGAATCAACTTCAGAAATACTAAAATAATGAATTTTACTCATTGATATGTGAGCTAACGCCTCAGCAGGACCACATGTGAGAAGGCTCCATGTTTGGAGTATCAGAAACATTAATAAACATGTGAGCCAATGAGAAACATGCATCCAGTACTGAAATATTCTAGTCTTTGGGGCCGTCAAATCATGTTGCCCTGGGCGACTGCCACTGTAAGGCCTTTGGAAAGGAAGCTGCTGCAGCAGAACAGGAAGCTGTGCTCAGGAATGAGACGCCCCGGCCCCGCCCACTCCATAGGTAGCCCCGCCCACTCCCCCGCCCCCGGTGCGGCGCCCATTGGTGTAGAAATGTGCGGCGTGGCAGGCCATGCGCTGGTTGAGCAGCGGGGCGGCCGGCGCTCCGTCCTGGGTGGGGAGGGTCCTGGAGGCCACGTCGGAGTCGGGCAGGTCGTGGGGGTCGCCCTCCAGCGGCCGCGGCAGCGTGGGGTGGAAGCGGCAGTAGTAAAGCGTTTTGAGCAGCAGCCCCAGCAGGTAGCAGAGCGGCAGGGCGAGCAGCAGCGCCGCGCCGTACGCCGCCGTCTGGACCGGGTCTCTGTAGCTCCACCAGGTGGCGAGGAGGACTGCCACGTCGGCCGTGACGAAGGTGTGGTAGACGAGGCTGCGGCCCAGCGTCCGGCCCTCGGCCACGTTGAACCAGCTGAAGTACCAGATGAGGCCCACGGTGGCGCGGTACAGCCGCTCGCCGCCGGCGCTGTCCATGAAGCCGGTGTCCTGCCGCCACGCCCACAGAACCAGCGCCGGCCACAGCAGTAGGAAGTGGAGGGCGATGAAGCCGGGCAGGACGGAGGAGAAGAGGGCGAGGGCGGCGACCCGCGGACCAATCAGCAGCAGGTTCCACAGGAAGTAGACGATGGAGGAACCCCAGCGCTGCTCGGCCTTGTCTGGCAGGAAGGAGCGCAGAGAGCGGTGGTAGTCCACCACCATCCAGGCCACGGAGGCGGCGGAGGCGGCCACGCTCACAACTACACACACACACACACACACACACACAGCACTGTAAATCAGTCAGTATGATTTAACTTCGGTTCTGTTAACAGTCCGGTGAATTTAATCAGATAAATGAGTGGATTTAACTTATCAATGGGACCTTTTGAGGTAAAAACACTAAAAATGATCTTGGTTCATTTGACATACGGTGGAATGTTTCTGATAGTCGGGATTGGCCAGCCAGGTATCCCACAATGCATTGTTCCACCAGCACTTTAATTCATCACAAAAATCAACTTAAAATTGTTAAATCTTTGTAAACTCCATCAGTTCATCAGGAACGAGTGATCAGCTGCTGTTTGGTTTTACACACATCAAACTCGTTTATGAACTTTAACTTTGATTATTTTACTGAAAAACTGAGCAAACTGTCACTGCTGCCTATTCCTGCCACAGTTTGTGGAGAGAAACAGATAAACAACCAGGAACTGTTTCAATCGGGTCATTTTCTTCTTCTTAATAATAATAACAATGATAATTTTTATATTAATTAGGTTTGTCCCACTGGGATCAATAGATGTGGCCAGGACTGGTGCTTATATATTAATATCTTCAGAAAGTTTTGGTTATCAGCACAAACTGAATGTTTTTGTTCTGATGTTTATTCAAATCCCCAAATCCGGTTTGAGCTGCTTGCTTTTATTTTTGGTGTAGCAGTTAGCTTGGTAGTTAGCTTGGTAGTTAGCTCAGCCGTTAGCATTTCACAGAGCAGAGGGTGTACTTACTTTAGAATAAATTCTTGGTTACTAATTCACTTAATTACGTGGGTGTTTCACTGTATGAATAAGCAGCTTTTAGGCAGTTCATTGTGCACGTGGTGGTCACATGGTTTTTCACCAGTCAGTCTACCAGTCAGTCTACCAGTCAGTCTACCAGTCAGTCTACCAGTCTGTAACCTGTTTTGCCTGAACTGTGGAATAAAGCAACAAAGAACTTCATTTTTAACTTCTGTGGAACTGTGTCACCAGAAACCAGGTGACGAAGTTTTTTATTTTTGGACAAATAGTCAATACAAAACAGCTGGTTTTGTTTACTGGGAGGTTCTGGGCAAACTGGGACTCACACTGGACGGTCCTGGCCCGGTTGGTGCGCAGCATGACGTAGACCATCAGGACGAGCTGGGGGGCGCTCTCGCAGAACGTCTCGATCAGACGGAGCATGCTCAGATCATGCGTCAGGTAGACGGCATACTCTGACCCCGCCTCCTTCCTCCACCACACCCTGAAGCCCTGACGGATGGCCGACACATGTCTGCAGGGGAGAGACCGTTCAGAACCACACCCAACACCGCCCAACACCACCCAACACCGCCTAACACCACCCAATACCACCCAAACACCGCCCAACACCACCCAAACACCGCCCAACCACCCAACACCGCCCAATACCACCCAACAACCCAAACACCGCCCACCCCCACCCAACACCGCCCAACACCACCCAATACCACCCAAAACCCAACCCAAACACCGCCCCCACCACCCCACCCAACACCGCCTAACCCACCCAATACCACCCAAAACACCACCCAATACCACCCAACACCGCCTAACACCACCCAAACACCGCCCAAACACCACCCAAAAACCGCCCCCCACCCCAAAACACCGCCTAACAACCCAAAAACCGCCCACACCACCCAAACACCACCCAAAACCACCCAAACACCGCCCAAACACCACCCAAAACACCGCCTAACACCACCCAATACCACCCAAACACCGCCCAACAACCCAACACCGCCCAATACCACCCAACACCCCAAACACCGCCCACCACCACCCAACACCGCCTAACACCACTCAATACCACCCAAAACCGCCCAACACCACCCAAAACACCGCCCACCACCACCCAACACCGCCCAACACCACCCAATACCACCCAAACACCACCCAAACACCACCCACCACCACCCAACACCGCCTAACACCACCCAATACCACCCAAACACCACCCAATACCACCCAACACCGCCTAACACCACCCAAACACCCCCAAACACCACCCAAACAACCGCCCACCACCACCCAACACCGCCTAACACCACCCCAAACACCGCCCACACCACCCAAACACCACCCAATACCACCCAAACACCGCCCAAACACCACCCAATACCACCCAACACCACCCAAACACCGCCCACACCACCCAAACACCGCCCAATACCACCCAAACACCGCCTAACACCAGCCAATACCACCCAATACCACCCAACACCGCCCACCTGCCTCCTGACGACGGATCAGAGATACAACCTGACCAGAGGAGGATATAATAATAAATAGCAATTATTATTAATATTATTATTGTCATCATAATAACTTATTATTGTTATTGTAATAATAAACTACCGTTATCATCATTATAACTTATTGTTATAGTTTTAATAAAGGCGCTCTGAAGACGACATCCCCACTGTGAGACATGGTGAGGGCAGTATCATGCTGAAGGGAAGCGTCGTCAGAACAGACCTGATTAGGAAGCTGCAGAGCTGCAGGAAGTGTCAGGGTGGTACTAAACGGGTTCGGAACCAGAACCAGGACCAGTACCTGCAGAGGAAGCCCAGCTGGAGAACATGCAGCAGGCAGAACAGCCTGGCTCGGTCCTCGCAGAACAGGCTCCCTGCCCCGGCGCTCTGCTCGCTGAACCCCGGCAGCTCCCGGTCGTACTGGAACCAGAACCAGCTGAACATTTGGACCACGACAGAGGACAGAACCATGAGGCCGAGCAGCACCCCGAACCAGAACAAATCCCCCCGGCAGTAGAACTCCTTGGCCAGCCACAGGTCGGAGCCCCAGTCCAGCAGGAAGGTGCAAACTCCCACCACTGAGAAGGCGAAGTCGATCCAGGAGTACCTGGAGGCGGTTCTGCTCGCCATCTGGGCCGGGCGGTTCGTAGAAACCGGGGGCAGACCTGTTGCAGCGAGGCTAGCAGCAGCCGGGCTAACATGGGACCGTTACGGGCGGAGCATCCCGCAGGGGAACCACCAACTCCCCGAAACTTCCTCATTCCTCTGGATCTCTGCCGGAAGACGTCGGAACCTGAACCTGGGAGACGTTGGGCGGAACCAGTCCGCTTCAGAAGTTCGGCCAGAACTTGGAAGATATTTCTTTGCAACGATCTGAGCCGTTCGTAGCCCCGCCCCCCGCTGTGTCAGTCCGGGACAGCGCGGTGATCACTTTAAACCGCGCCTCTGCATCGCACCTGAACTTCTACAGATGATGTCAATATTTACACATAATTATTGAAATAAAAGAACATTGAGATAATTTTTCTGCTTGATTTGTATTTCAGTATCTTTATATTTCTCTATCTGGAGTTTCTGTCCTTTTTCTATCTGGTTCTTCCTGGTTTTCCACTAAATTTGATCTCAGCTTCAGTTCAGATTTGATCTCAGTTCTGTTCTGGTTTTATTACAAATTTCTTCTTGTGTTATAAATTATTTATTGTGTTCTCAAACTGATATCATTCTTGTTTAATTTTTTTAAAATCAAGGTTGCGCGTTCAAATCACGTCGGGGTCACCAATGTGGGAGTCAGCAGAAAAAGACAAAAATGTAATTTGAGTCTTGTTTTATTCTCAATGTCTTCCAATCCAGACCAAAAATAGAAAGTAGTACAGCCCTTGGTGTCTTCTCTTCTCACTTTCTCACAATAAGAGTGTACATTTTAGAGTGAAATATATGCATAGTAAATGCCACAATCTTAATTTTCAAATGAAATACTGAGTTTTGTTTTGCCAGATTTGAGCCAGTTTTTACTCTGGTTTCATTCTGATCTTATTTATCTGCTTTTACTGGGTTGCACTAGCTACATTTATTCTTGCTGTATACTTTTGAAATTGTTATATTTTTCTTCCCATTTTATTCTGACTATAATACATCTATGAATCAGATCAGAAAATACTCAGTTCCTGATAACTGTGCATCCCACAGCTGGATAAACTCTCCAGCTGTTTCCAGGCCAGACGTTATCTGGATCTCCCTCAGTTTTCCTGGCTCCTCCTGCTGGATTTATCAGAATTTGACTTTGTTTCAGTCTGATTTTATTCAGGCTTTGTTCTGATTGTAAAGCTATGACTGTAGCAGCTGAACAGCAACCTGGGAAGGGTCAAAGGTAATCTCCAAACCATCTGAAGTCCATCCTCCTGCAGGCCTCAGGTGGGTCTGTAAAGGTTAAAGTTCATGAGATGACAGCTAGAAAAGAACAATAGAGCGGTGGACATTCAGAGAGCTTTCAATGTTATTTTTCTATTTCTTCGTATTGATTAAGTATTTAATTCAATTTATTGATCGATTTCTTGTTTTTTGCCCATAACGTCTATTTCGGTTTTCTAAACACTTGTTTAAGCCCCGCCCCTCGTCCTCTAGCAGCCAATCAGATCAGAGGTCCTCCGCGTCGCGCGCCCTCCTGTTGTTCTCTTTCTTTCTGCAGCTCACAGGTTAGCTAACAGGTTCGGAAACATGTCCCGGGTCTACATCGGTCGGCTGAGCTACAGAGCCAGGGAGAAGGACGTGGAGAGGTTCTTCAAGGGTTATGGGAAGATTCTGGAAGTAGACCTGAAAAATGGGTAAGGAACCGAGCAGACGACGGTTCGGGCCTGGTTGGCGTGGACGGGCCTGAGATGCTAATGCTAGTTAGCATATTTAAGACAAAGAACCTGCGCTGTTTGGGTCACCTGGAAACCATTAAAGTAACCTGCGACGACCACGTCAATTACTTAGGCCTCCATATCTGGGTTGTGCTTAACCCCTGCACCACCACAGCATGACCAGAATACAACATTTTAATTAACAAAAAGTGCAAAACTTGTACTAAACTACAGATTGCATTGGGTTTGTACCGTTGAGGACGTTACGGCCTCTTTTCCACACTGTAAGTTACAGCAGGAAATCACTTCCTGCCTGTTGGCCTCCAGACAGCTGGTTCAGCAAACATGTGCTAATCTTCAACAAGCAGACACACACAAGCAAACATATGACAAGAAAATAATGAACAAAGGAAGAGTAAATTCAGGAGTTTAAATTGGGCAAATTACACAGCGAGTAGCTGCCAGGAGAAAATGAAAGAGAAGATAGAATGCATCTACAAAGACAAATTAAAGTTTTATCCTTTTTTTTCCCTGAAGAGCAGCTTCACCAGCCATGCTTCAGCGCTGAGCTTTTCTGAACTGCTTTGATGTTTCTGCAACATTAATGTTGCTGCAGTTTAGCTTTCCAACAGAGTGCAGTGCAGCAACTCAGTCATTAATTATTCTGGCAATTAATCGATTCATTGGATGAAATAATCGGTTTTGCACCACTTAAGTCTTTTTCATGCAATGTTAGAAATACAGTAAATAATGCACAGAAATAATTCAAGTTCATTTTAAATAAGAAAAGAAACATTTTATTGCTTAAAATGCAACTTTCCTTTAGTGAACACTTGATCATATGCAGCAAAGGATGCAACTAAAAAACACAAACGTCTAAAATCAACCTGTGGAACGTTCAGCTCTTTCTGTCATACTTCACACTGATACAGAATATGGTCAATCTGTCTGTTCTTTTTAGATAAACAAATTAATAACTGGACTCATATTAGGCAGAACCTCCTGCCTAATATGACATTATTTCTTCAAGTAAAATTTGAACAAGGTGAGGATAAATGTTTGCCACCTGAGGAGTTTTGGGTAAAACATATTTACAAATAAGTATTTTTCTTTATCTGAAATGTAAATATGTATATTTTGGCTTAATGTTCTTTCTTCAAATTTGTATTTATTATTTTTTTTACTATTGACGATTATTTCAGTAAACAATTAATCAGAATTAATCAGAATTAATTAGGTTAATCGTTTCAGCCCCAGTTTCATTTGTTCACACATTTGCACTGGAGAAAAAGTCCAGCAGAGGTTGCAGTAACTGTCAGTACTTCTTAAGAAGCATAGATGCTGGGCCAGAACCTCCAACCCTTCCCATCCTGGCATGTCCAACCCGAGCTGACTGACCCGATCCTCTTAAAGTTACAGCAGGGAATGTCAGGAGCCTGCAGAGCTGCTTATCCGGTTCTACAAAGCCTTTGTCGAGACCGCTGCCCGCACATCCATCAAAGTCTGGTTAGGAAAAACTAGAAAAGCACAGCTGAGTAGTGCCAGGCTGGCAGAACGCTGGCCTGTTTCTGCATGCAGTACCGAACAGCAGCTCCAACCTACTGGACTGAGGGAGAGGAAACCACCTGTAGCGCTTCTTCGTCGCACTGGCGACCATTTGAGGCAAAACATAAACACATATTATTGCATATGAATAAAATAAAATATATTCCAGTACAGACAAAACGAGAAGAGTCCTACTCATGCTGCGCACTGTTTAATTTTTTTTAATGTATTATTAATAAAGGACTTTACAAAAGTACCACATTTGTTCTTTTTTTACACTACAGCTACAAACATTGCTGTATTTTATTGGGATTTACTCCCAATAAAATAATGCACCAACAGAAAATGGTGCATTAAAGTTAACAGGTAGAAAAGAGACAAAACCTGAATAAATATAGTTAGAGCTGGAAGTTTTTCAGGATTTGTCCAATTTAGTTTGATAAGATTGAAATTTTACCACAACTTCTTTTCAAAAAAGATCAAACTCCATCAGATTGGATGAATAGTGATTTTCAAGTGTTTTCATGGATTCCTCAGTGGACGAAGGTCTAGACTTTGACTAGACCATTCAAAAACCATTCACGTTGCACTGATCCTACCATTCAAATCAAGTACCTCAATTGTTAAAATACCTCAAGAAAAATGTATCTGCCCCGAAGCTTCGTTAAATTAGATTTTATTATTTAGTGCACCAAGTTCCGGCCGTATCATTATTTGTGGTGGGCAGCTCTCTCACTTCCACCTATGCATTGTTGCTAAATGCTGGCAACATAACGTCAAATTTTCTGAGTCTTTATTGTTATTTGGTCGACTAATAAGCATTGTTAAATTGACTGGAGCAATGCTTGGACTAAGGCAGCCTTTTTCCTCCCATGGCTGCATGTTGACCACGAGAGATACAATTGCACTACACACTTTTCAGAGTTAGGTTTAGTTGTGAGAAAACATAAAAGCAATGTATGCTTTTAGAGCTCCAGTTCATTGTTTTAGGATTCAATTATTCTATCAATCATTCTGATGATTAATCAATTAATCAGATAGAAAATTGGCATATTCTGCATATTTTTCATGTAACTTAAACCTTTTGTACAATATTAGAAATACAAATAAAAAATACAGGTCAACAAATGATTCAATTCCTTTTTTAAAATAAATTAAAAAAAAACATTTTATGCTTGATTGTCTGTAGCAAAAGATAATAAAAATACAGAAAAGAGTTAATCTGTTTTTCTTGTTTTAACTCAAATGTTAAGTCAGGTTCTTGAAAGCAGTTTTTAACCAGGTGAAGTTAAAAGTTTTTCCACTAGGATTTCTGGGAAGAAAATGTTTACAGACACAGGGGTTTTCTATATCTTAAATGCAAAATGTATTTATATATAATTACTGCTCTACATTCTTCAGCAAATTTACTTTTTTGATACTATATATCTAGCTGATCGTTATTTCAATAATCAGTTAATCGCGATTAATCGTTTGAACCCAAATACATTTGACACAGCTCCTCACGGAAGCACTACTTTTAGTTGTTCAGTCGCCTCAGAGATCAATCGTATGGTAGTTCTTTAGAGTTCCATGGACTCCCGACGTCTATTCATGTAAACATTTAGAATTGATCTGGAGGAAAAGAGAAACTTCTTTTGACACACAAAATAACAGATGCTCTGCTCAGTGTGACCAAAGGCACTTTTTTCCCACCTTATGCAGATCTGCAGCCAAATGCTCCCCATTGTGGCTGCACTGTTAGAATCCAGAGCTTGGGAGAGTCTTTGTGTTCGATGCTGAAGGCATAAAGGCAGCAACAGGAAGAGGAGGGTGTGGAGGGTGGAGGGTGGAGGTAGACAGCTGGACATCTGGAACAGAGCCTCAGAGTCTGGCAGAGAGCAGAGATTCTCTTCCGCTCACATCACACTTCCTCCTGTTCCTCTCCTCCTCATCCCTCTCTTCCCTGCAGGTTGCTGTTGTGCGAGCGAGGCTCTCATGGGGCCTGCTGACAGCACGGATAAATAAGCGAACCAGCTTATTGGAAGCACACACAAACACACACCCACCCACACATATGCACGCACGCACACACCCACGCACACACACACCTGTCTGCACAGTCTTAACCCAAACCCAAATATATATTCCTATACACACTTATCCTCATTCAGAATAAGCTTGTTAAAAGGAAGCCTACAGTCTGAGGAGCTTTTATTGCACACACACGCACAACCCTGAGCTATAAACCCACATGAAGTTTGCCATGGGGCTCCTTGCTCCCCGTTTCTTCTCTGTTTCTATTAAGGCTGACGTTGATGAATGAACAGAGATTACGGGACAGACTGCCGCTTAGCCTCATCACAGAATGAATGTAATCAAACACAGAGACATGAGCAGCATTCAGGGGACAAGATGGAGGCATGAGATCTGACAGCTCCACTCAGGAGAAGCAGGTATCATAAATATGTTTATGTCGTTTTGCTGAACTTGCTCTATGGCTTTTAAAGGGGCAGTGTTATGTAAAAATACCTTTTGGAGCTTTACTTCATATTAGAATGTTATTCCCTCTTCAAAAACACACCTAAAGTTTTGCTTTGATCCTTTCATTGTGTTTGATAAATTCTTCAATCCCCATGGCAACCACTGAGCTGTGGAAAACATTTGGGTGGACCTAGCCCTGCCTTTGAGGTGCAGCTCCTCCTCTGAGCTGCAGTTTCCTCCTCCTGCCACCCCACTCAGCTCCTTCAGACTAGCCACAATGAATTAGTTAAAGAGTGAAACGCTGGTAAAATCGTTGTTCAAGAGGTTAATCGAGGAGCCATGCTGGGATGACTTCCTGAACTAAAGAGTTTTGAAAGACCAGGAGTTTCTTAAAGAGACAGAGGCCCAATTTCAAGGTTTTAAATCACAAAGTCAAATTTCTTTTAAGTCAATTTGATATAATATTGTTATAACATAGTTTTATGATTATACTATAAAATGATTCTATGTATCTGGAAAAACACCTGACACTGCCCTTTTAAGCTTTAAATATGAAAATTACTGTTTGAAATGAACCACAAATCTGGAACAAACTTCCAGAAAAGTGCAAAGTTGCTGAAACACTGAGATCCTTTAAATCAAAACCCAACCTGGATAGAGTTGTCTTTCCAGGTGACAACTCTACAATATTCCACTTCATCAATATAAGTGGAATATTGATGAACATATTGTTTTATATTGATGTGCACTTGTTTGATGATTTTGATGATGACATTTGACAAAATGTTTATTGGTTGTTTCATAATTAATTGCTGGTTATGTTTTTATGGTGTGGTTTGGACTGCCTTGCTGCTGAACCATATAATACAGATGAACTGTCTGCAGGAACTAAGTCCTTCATTAACTTCACTGTTTAGCAACAATACCTTCTTCAATGTGGTGATTATTTGGGTCCTGCAATAATCAGCAGCTTTGCTAGTAATTAATCACGCCTGATTGCTCTAATGTTGCCTTGAATACGATGAAAATGATTTACCCCTCTTCTCTGTGACAAACTGTGGATTAGGGATTATTATAAAACAATGCAAACTAACTCAGAGCACTTGTTTGTGAAAATTATTTATTTTATGATATAAACAGGTGATAAAATAAGTGGGGATGTAGCTCCCAGTGGTAATAATGATTTTTCTCAGGGAAACAAAGTCTCCAGAAGACGAACCAAAAATCTAAAAGATTTTAAGGAAATAAAAGTGGTTTAACAATTAAAAAAAAAATGCATCGCTTGGTAGGTTCAACACACGGATTTCTGACTCTCAAATTAATTGTAAAGATATAAATCTGTTTACAGAAAACTGAGAGTCAGGGAAAAAGTTCTGCGGAAGTTTAAAGCAGAGTTGTTATAAATCTAAATTTTAAAAAGTTTCTAAAATCGTTAGAAATATTAAAAAAGCTCCGCAATGCAAAAAACAAAAATCTTACCAAGTATTTTTAGTTCAGATTACAGAGTAAATATCTTAGAAATAAGACATAATTAACTCTGTAACTTTTCATGAATAAATGTTCCATTTTAAGAAGTCAAGAACTTCTTAATGAATTAATAAATGATGAAGAAGTTTCAGTTCCACTGGCTGATAATATCACTTATAAAACATTTTATAAGTAATAATATGCTAGTGGAACTAGCATCCAATCTGACTGAGGCCTAGCTGAGTCTCAAGAAGTAAAATTTTATTCAATTTACATTTTTACTCTGTACTCCATAAGATAGTGGTCTGTGTTAAATTACTTACTATAATTCCAATAAAATACAAAGAAGTTTGTGATTTCAATGTGACTTGTTGGGAGGTTCAGATATTCTTCCACTGTGAATCTGAGACTGCTGTTACATTCACTGGGATGACTTGTTCATCTACGTTAAAGAAAAATAATCTAGTGATTTCTAACATCCTAACAACATAAAACAAAACTACAGCCAAGATAAAACATTTAATATATAATCCCAAAGCGATGTACCTGCAGCTCATCCTTACCTCTATTTATATATGTAAAATTTTTTGGTGTAACATTCATGTGAACAAATGCACAGATAAATCTCACATCAAACTCTTAAGTTTTGATTAGGCCAGTTCTTTGTATCCTTTACAAAAAAAGCTCCAACACAATGTAAGACCAGAGAGTGGATTTTTACGTTAAGCTCATTAAAGCTGTCAAATATTAAGATTATTATGAGATCATTATGGTGGATGTCAGCCCCTCACCGAATAAAATCCTATTAATCTACATTTAATTTTCTTCTTTTGTTATAGCCTATAAGTAGCCTGGCACCTTTTTTTTAAATTGCCCTGTAAATCTGTATGATTTTGAAAACATTCCAAGAATAAACTACAGTTAAACAGTTGCTTATTATGTTATATATTTGTAGAAGCTAAGAACAAAAACAGCTTGTTGAGATCATAAGGTATTAACTGTTCGGACAAAAAGAAATATCTCCAAACAGAGTGAGTGTGTTGTCAGGCTAAATGCCCTGATTATTACATCAACACAATGAAATATATCAACCTATAATTACATCACTAAAATCAGTTGGTCTTGTAAAGTTTTTAGGAACTTACAGGTCGCCCAGTCAAGCCTGTCTGGGCGACCTACATAACCCTCATATTCACCGTGTTCATCAGGAGAGGGCCTGCCTTCTGCAGCGTGATAGAGGCTTTGTTCCCTGAAATACTTTTCTGTCTCCCATCCGCGCCCCTGTAGGTTGGGCCGTGGGCCACTGCCCTGCCAGCTCCCCCTGAAGCTTTGCCCCTGGTTCTTTGATAAAAAGTTTTAGTGTCGGTTCTTCAGCCGTATTCAGGTAGATGTATTTCTCATAACTGCAATGAAAACACTTTTTTGGGATCACATGATCATGTGATCAACCATGCTGAAATGCATTTAAGGAGGAAGAGACATCTGCAGTCCGTACTTCACAGCTGTTTGTGTCAAACCCAAAAAGAGAGCAAAATGCTGAGTCCTTCCATCCGACACTGAACCCCACAGCGGTCAACCTCCAAGTTGTACTTCTTGTTTGGTAGCTTTCCTCAGTTTAGCTGGCCTGGTTTTTAAAGAGTCCAACACAACATGCACAGTTGGAGCAGTGAAAATGCCTCCAGCAGCAGGACTGGACTCCTGCCAGCACTGTTCACTGCCCTGGACCCCATCCAATCACATGATGTTTGTTCTGACCAACTGGTTTTGTCTGTGTGAACTGGAAGGTGGAGAAACCGACCTACATCTGAATCACACTAACATCTTGTTGGAGATGTGATTGTCAAGTAGTTCTGGTGAAAATAATAAAAAAGAAACATTCCCAGTGTTTTGTGTGTTACAGAAAAGTCAATGTGATGTGTGGAAGTAGGCGGACAAACAGAGGAGTTGTGGCCGATGGCTGTGAACGTGGAGGGTCACAGCCGACTTTCAGCTTCACAGTTTATTGCTGGGCCCTGATAGCAAAGCTAAGCATAATACTTAGTGAAATGTTAGTATTTCAGAGCATTGATTTAAAAATTAATATTTTGCCAAGTTTGCACAAACCATAAGGTGAAGGGCTGTCTTAATTCTCTACCGGCTTTTTCATTAATAATACAAATGTAACTTTCCCCACATTCCCAAAAGGTATTTAAGTCAAATATTACGAAGGCCTACTTTCCAGCACCTGTCCAAAATTTTAAATTAAATATTATTAATCAAATAGTTAATAATTTTCCTGAGTAGCAGCTGCCTGCTCTGCTGCTTTATCTTCCAAAATGTCTTGGCACATCGGTGACACTTCCAGCACATTAACATGTACAGAAAGAAAAACAAAAAACACACCCTCTTCACACCCACCAAAGAGGAGGGTGTGAGAAGTGTGACACGCAACCCCAAAAAGAGAGGAGAAGACAAATAAAATAAACAAAGCGTGAGCGTGACTTTCACACAGCAGATTAAAAAAAAGAATAACAGCCGCGGAAAAGTGTCACATCTAATAGGAACACGAAATATCAAGCCTCCTCGGAGACGCGAGCTGTCGCACAGCAACCTCTCCCTCTAAAAACAGACTGAATGGCGTCTCAGCGGCGCTAATCAAGCTGACGGTGGGAATACAACTCCTCTGTTGTAATCTATTTGCAGCGGCAGCGTTTTGGAGCAGATTTCATTTGTGGCGTTGTCTTCCTGAGACTACAGTTTGGGTCTGGCTAATGAGCTCCACGAACAGCGCGGCTCAGGACAACGGAGAGACGTGGCGGCTTATCGGAGGACAAGCGCGATAACATTTAACCCGGGAAGAGTGACATTTTCAAATGAGTCCTTTAAAAGTGTCTTTTTAAACAAATGAGACAGTGATTGTTCTGACACAGTGACACGCACCTGGACAATTCTGATGGCTTCCACCTAAATGAATACAGAGTCCTCCACTTTTACTGTAACCCTTAAACGGGCAGTATTATATAAAATCTGTAGTATCAGGCTATCGGTGGATAGGAACCTTTGTGCTGTATTGTGTTCGGCGGCGGAACAGAATAAAGGGAAACTTACTAAGATGAAGATGTCTCACGCGTGCTTCTGTGTAGCCTCAAGGTTTTTAAATATACATATCTGAGAATAGAACAAAATCTACTCTCTTTGAGCTTTATTTCAAGTTATAATGTTATCCACTCATCAAAAACACACCAGGAGTTTTGCTTTGATTCTGTTATGCATGTTTGAGAAATCCTTTTATCTCCATGGCAACCATTCAGCAGCGCAAAATGCCTGGGTGGACCTAGCTCTTTGAAACGTAGCTTCTCCTCTGAGCTGCAGTTATAAGCCTCCAAACTTCTGCCTCACAAATCAGCCCTCACTCACTCAGCTTCTTCATACTAGCCAGCAGACACCCGGTGGAACTGCTGCGCTCATTATAGGAGCCACTACTCAGTGTAAGCATTGGTAAAAACATTGTTAAAGGATTAAGAAAACAAGTCAAGAAATAAATCTGTAACAAAATAACACTAATTTCTAGCAGTAATCTTGAAATGAGTGTCTTTCAACTAGATCTTGAACAGGAATAGTAAATCAGAAAAACACCAACTTTCCTCAGTCCCCAGTTCTAAACCTCATAGTAAAACATGGGCAGCTGAGGAAAGGACAGAACAAGATAGGACTCAGGATTCCGGATCCCTGGAAATCTGGATGAGCATAGGGCCAGTCAAAGTATTTACATTTGGCATGTCATTAATTGTCCACTGTCATTAACAGTAGTCAATTTTTGTCTACTGTTTTCCATTTAGCCATGTGGAAGTATTTCCACCAAGAAAATAAAAAGCATTTTGTTTTTCTGATGTTCCCATACCTCATACATGTACATTGCACATGTTTGAGTTGCTTTAAATTCCACAGTGCCCTACTGCGTCAGGACAGGCTACCGTACTTTTGCTGTGACGTTAACATTTTGCTTTATTTCTTTTCTTACAGTGAAAAATCACTTTGCCAAAAGTGGTTTTTCACTTTTGGCAAAGTATATGACTGACCAGGAAGAAAATTTCAATGCTTTTGGGTGTGGTCAAATAATTAATCAGAAGTTGGTCTGGCACCACTTCCAGCATTCACTGGGCAGAGGGTGATAAATCTTCATGAGCACAGACAAAGAGTTTGCATTGTGTAGCAGGAGCTTAATTAGTGTTGTTGGTCATTTAGATACCAAGGTAAATTGTGCGGCAGTGGCACATATGTGTGGTATAAGAATAATGATGATGCAGTCAAATTTATCTACACAATTTTTGAATTCTTCTTCTAGCTGGTGATGAAATTGTGCATGCGACTTTAAACGATGTGTGGAAAGGTGACGCGGACTGAATAGACAGACTGAATAATTAAATATCACAGTCAGCAATCACAATACAATTTATTGGTTGGAGGAGAATTTTACAGAAAATCAAAGCAGTGTAACTTATTTGATTCTCTTGGAGGGAATGTTTATTTTCAGATCATATTAACACCATTTATTGTAAAAGCAGTTTGCAAAAGAAACTGTCATAACTGTCATAAAGCATTTTGAAATCTGAATATGTTTAACGAGGATATAGTGGATGTAAAGCAAATGACCTCTACAGCAGGTGGAGGGAAAGTCCTGGGAGAGGAGATGAGGAAAGTCAGACTCGAAACAGAATGCTGACACTTGTTGGGCGGCCACAGCCATCCCTCCAGTCAAAAGCAGAAATGCAAACATATTCTCATGAGTAATCCCCTGTTGAAGGTTATAGCTGCAGCACTGAGCAGTTTCATGGCTAAAGTTTCCCTCTGGTGTCAATCGGGCTGGATATGCACCATGCGCCATCAGTGATAGTGTGTCATGTTCAGGGCAATTGAGCTCCAACATCGAGTCCTCTCTGGCCGGGCGTCGCCATTCAGCGCTACATGGCCAGACGCAGGTAGAAGTTCACCAGAGGGACGGCTGAGCACGCCTCAGAGCTACAAAATATCCCAACACTTCTCAGCTTTAGGATCTTGTTTTTCTTTTAGGGTTTGGTTATGAAAGATAATTACACTTAGACATTTTTCTGGGTTTGATTTTTTTTTTGTCACACAAAGATGTTTCAAATCATCAAAGAATATTTATCTGATAAATTATATTATTCATAAAGGACAAAAATATCAAAACTAAGCTAGCTCTATGTAAAAAAGAGCCAGAAATCTTTGCACCATTTGTTTAATCATGAATGAAGTGTTTAATTACAGTTTTTCAGACATTCTGAAGGCTGAATAGATCAAGCTAGAAGCTAACCTCTGCTAATGGTAGTTTCTCTCTGGAAAATGTTCATTTAAGCCGGTGACTGAATATACTTTTAATAGTATTTTAAAGCTACACAGCAATACCAGTTGTTGGTATGACTGTTTTAATGATAACCATTTAAACCAGTCCTAATTGTATCCATAGTAGAGTTTAGATATAACACCGTATTAGAGCCATTGTATAAAAGAAGTTGTAAATTTCTGCCAAATACAAAATTTTTTAGATAAAATCTCAGAAGTTTTCTAGGGTAACCCTAACCCTAACCCATCAGGACGAGCTGGGGGGCGCTCTCGCAGAACGTCTCGATCAGACGGAGCATGCTCAGATCATGCGTCAGGTAGACGGCATACTCTGACCCCGCCTCCTTCCTCCACCACACCCTGAAGCCCTGACGGATGGCCGACACATGTCTGCAGGGGAGAGACCGTTCAGAACCACACCCAACACCGCCCAACACCACCCAACACCGCCTAACACCACCCAATACCACCCAAACACCGCCCAACACCACCCAAACACCGCCCAACACCACCCAACACCGCCCAATACCACCCAACACCACCCAAACACCGCCCACCACCACCCAACACCGCCCAACACCACCCAATACCACCCAAACACCACCCAAACACCGCCCACCACCACCCAACACCGCCTAACACCACCCAATACCACCCAAACACCACCCAATACCACCCAACACCGCCTAACACCACCCAAACACCGCCCAAACACCACCCAAACACCGCCCACCACCACCCAACACCGCCTAACACCACCCAAACACCGCCCACACCACCCAAACACCACCCAATACCACCCAAACACCGCCCAAACACCACCCAACACCGCCTAACACCACCCAATACCACCCAAACACCGCCCAACACCACCCAACACCGCCCAATACCACCCAACACCACCCAAACACCGCCCACCACCACCCAACACCGCCTAACACCACTCAATACCACCCAAACACCGCCCAACACCACCCAAACACCGCCCACCACCACCCAACACCGCCCAACACCACCCAATACCACCCAAACACCACCCAAACACCACCCACCACCACCCAACACCGCCTAACACCACCCAATACCACCCAAACACCACCCAATACCACCCAACACCGCCTAACACCACCCAAACACCGCCCAAACACCACCCAAACACCGCCCACCACCACCCAACACCGCCTAACACCACCCAAACACCGCCCACACCACCCAAACACCACCCAATACCACCCAAACACCGCCCAAACACCACCCAATACCACCCAACACCACCCAAACACCGCCCACACCACCCAAACACCGCCCAATACCACCCAAACACCGCCTAACACCAGCCAATACCACCCAATACCACCCAACACCGCCCACCTGCCTCCTGACGACGGATCAGAGATACAACCTGACCAGAGGAGGATATAATAATAATAATAGCAATTATTATTAATATTATTATTGTCATCATAATAACTTATTATTGTTATTGTAATAATAAACTACCGTTATCATCATTATAACTTATTGTTATAGTTTTAATAAAGGCGCTCTGAAGACGACATCCCCACTGTGAGACATGGTGAGGGCAGTATCATGCTGAAGGGAAGCGTCGTCAGAACAGACCTGATTAGGAAGCTGCAGAGCTGCAGGAAGTGTCAGGGTGGTACTAAACGGGTTCGGAACCAGAACCAGGACCAGTACCTGCAGAGGAAGCCCAGCTGGAGAACATGCAGCAGGCAGAACAGCCTGGCTCGGTCCTCGCAGAACAGGCTCCCTGCCCCGGCGCTCTGCTCGCTGAACCCCGGCAGCTCCCGGTCGTACTGGAACCAGAACCAGCTGAACATTTGGACCACGACAGAGGACAGAACCATGAGGCCGAGCAGCACCCCGAACCAGAACAAATCCCCCCGGCAGTAGAACTCCTTGGCCAGCCACAGGTCGGAGCCCCAGTCCAGCAGGAAGGTGCAAACTCCCACCACTGAGAAGGCGAAGTCGATCCAGGAGTACCTGGAGGCGGTTCTGCTCGCCATCTGGGCCGGGCGGTTCGTAGAACCGGGGGCAGACCTGTTGCAGCGAGGCTAGCAGCAGCCGGGCTAACATGGGACCGTTACGGGCGGAGCATCCCAGCAGGGGAACCACCAACTCCCCGAAACTTCCTCATTCCTCTGGATCTCTGCCGGAAGACGTCGGAACCTGAACCTGGGAGACGTTGGGCGGAACCAGTCCGCTTCAGAAGTTCGGCCAGAACTTGGAAGATATTTCTTTGCAACGATCTGAGCCGTTCGTAGCCCCGCCCCCCGCTGTGTCAGTCCGGGACAGCGCGGTGATCACTTTAAACCGCGCCTCTGCATCGCACCTGAACTTCTACAGATGATGTCAATATTTACACATAATTATTGAAATAAAAGAACATTGAGATAATTTTTCTGCTTGATTTGTATTTCAGTATCTTTATATTTCTCTATCTGGAGTTTCTGTCCTTTTTCTATCTGGTTCTTCCTGGTTTTCCACTAAATTTGATCTCAGCTTCAGTTCAGATTTGATCTCAGTTCTGTTCTGGTTTTATTACAAATTTCTTCTTGTGTTATAAATTATTTATTGTGTTCTCAAACTGATATCATTCTTGTTTAATTTTTTTAAAATCAAGGTTGCGCGTTCAAATCACGTCGGGGTCACCAATGTGGGAGTCAGCAGAAAAAGACAAAAATGTAATTTGAGTCTTGTTTTATTCTCAATGTCTTCCAATCCAGACCAAAAATAGAAAGTAGTACAGCCCTTGGTGTCTTCTCTTCTCACTTTCTCACAATAAGAGTGTACATTTTAGAGTGAAATATATGCATAGTAAATGCCACAATCTTAATTTTCAAATGAAATACTGAGTTTTGTTTTGCCAGATTTGAGCCAGTTTTTACTCTGGTTTCATTCTGATCTTATTTATCTGCTTTTACTGGGTTGCACTAGCTACATTTATTCTTGCTGTATACTTTTGAAATTGTTATATTTTTCTTCCCATTTTATTCTGACTATAATACATCTATGAATCAGATCAGAAAATACTCAGTTCCTGATAACTGTGCATCCCACAGCTGGATAAACTCTCCAGCTGTTTCCAGGCCAGACGTTATCTGGATCTCCCTCAGTTTTCCTGGCTCCTCCTGCTGGATTTATCAGAATTTGACTTTGTTTCAGTCTGATTTTATTCAGGCTTTGTTCTGATTGTAAAGCTATGACTGTAGCAGCTGAACAGCAACCTGGGAAGGGTCAAAGGTAATCTCCAAACCATCTGAAGTCCATCCTCCTGCAGGCCTCAGGTGGGTCTGTAAAGGTTAAAGTTCATGAGATGACAGCTAGAAAAGAACAATAGAGCGGTGGACATTCAGAGAGCTTTCAATGTTATTTTTCTATTTCTTCGTATTGATTAAGTATTTAATTCAATTTATTGATCGATTTCTTGTTTTTTGCACCATAACGTCTATTTCGGTTTTCTAAACACTTGTTTAAGCCCCGCCCCTCGTCCTCTAGCAGCCAATCAGATCAGAGGTCCTCCGCGTCGCGCGCCCTCCTGTTGTTCTCTTTCTTTCTGCAGCTCACAGGTTAGCTAACAGGTTCGGAAACATGTCCCGGGTCTACATCGGTCGGCTGAGCTACAGAGCCAGGGAGAAGGACGTGGAGAGGTTCTTCAAGGGTTATGGGAAGATTCTGGAAGTAGACCTGAAAAATGGGTAAGGAACCGAGCAGACGACGGTTCGGGCCTGGTTGGCGTGGACGGGCCTGAGATGCTAATGCTAGTTAGCATATTTAAGACAAAGAACCTGCGCTGTTTGGGTCACCTGGAAACCATTAAAGTCTCTTTAATGTCACTTTTGCTCCATGTTGGTGCTAAGATGGCACTTCTGGCCGCCCTGCGGGCGGAAGGGGCCGCACACGCCGCTGCGTGGCGCCGGGAGCCGCGGCTAGGCTAAAGTTAGACGTGGCAGCGGAGAGGAGGGCGAACCGTTAAACCGAACCGGTCCAGTTAAAGTATTATTAACACCAGTTCTGTTATAGTTGGACAGATGGGAAAACCGGAACTGGGAACAGTTAGAAAAATAACCACAGCCATCTTCATGTACAAAATACTATTTATTTACATAAAATTTTCATTTGGGATCAATGAAATATTTTTGAATATGATCGTAAATATAAATGTATTTATATCTTCTTAGAATCAGAGGGAAATAAAAAGAAAATTTGCTTTAAAATTTTGTTTTCTAACCCTTGTTCAACAGGGAGCACTGAAATGAATAATTTTATAGTCACTCATTATGTAAAATAATTCAACTTTTAAATTATCTAGCTTTTATCATTAATTTAAGAAAAGAGCAGTAAATGGGAACATCCTTTCTAACATTGGCAGGTTATTGATACCAGTTCTAAAATAATTCAAATAAAGTAAAAAAATTAACTTTATAATATAAAATGTCATTCATGTGCTTAGGGCTAGTGCTTAATACGTTTTACAAAGTTTTAGTAACTATAGGATCTGGTCTAACAGGAGTGTTATTTGTCACAAAGATCCTAAAACTTTATTTTGTCTGATTTGTTTTTTTAAGTGCGTATTTCTTTGTTTTTCTGTGTAACATCATTGATGAAATGTTCATTCTCCAGGACGATTTGGTGTAAATGTTCTTGTTCCTGTGCAGCTACGGCTTTGTAGAGTTCGATGACCCTCGTGATGCAGACGATGCCGTGTACGACCTGAACGGCAAAGAGCTGTGTGGGGAGAGGGTCATTGTGGAGCACACCAAGGGGCCGCGGCGGGACGGGGGCTACACCGGGGGCCGCAGTGAGTCTCCTCACCGCCGTTCGCTCTCATCATGATGATCTGATCGGAACGGGACAAAAGCTGAGGCTGGTTCTTGGTGGCTGATGTCTCTTTAGTAATATTCTGGTTTGATCTGTTTGGTCCTGAGGGAGCCTCTCAGAGCTGGGGTGTCATGGCAGAGAGGCGTAACCTTTGACCTCTTAACTCCAGATTAAAGCATCTAGCTAGCTTAGAAAAAGAAGTTAAACTGCAAAGTTCTAGAGCTAAAGATCATTTTAGACTTTGATTATTCTGATGATTAATCTGATTAAAAAAGGATTAGTTACTTAAAATACTAAAATAAAGCCAATAAACAATCCAGACTATTTTTTAAATAAGAAAATAAACATTTTATTCCCTAAGATGCACTAAAAGAGTTCCTCTAGAGAAGTAGAAATAATGAAAAAATCCATCAAACATGAGAGAAGCTGCAGCTTTTCTTTAATCTGTTTAGCCTCCTGACCTCTGACCTGGAGCTGGAATCAGTATCAGGGGAGACTTCCTGTTGTCGTCCAGGTGAGGAGGCTCACCTGGACGACAACAGGAAGCCACCCCCCCCTCCCCCCTCCCCCCAGCTGTTTGAGGTTCTGGTGATTTTCTGTCATCAGATCCACCAACGACTGAGCGAAGTCCAGATCAAAGCTTAATGGTCAAATGATGATGATGTGAATATGGGAATGGCTTAATGACATGAATAACAATGCTAAATGAAATATTGTGTAATATTTGTTAAATATGATGTGATAAATTTCTTGCTGTTTATTGAGTTTGATTCATTTCAAATGACTGTGAATTTAAAGGTAAAGATTTAACAAAGAACCTCAATGTTTTAATTGAAAGAGTCCTTTGCTGACTGCCTGCCCTATTGCTGGCCATGGTGTCCCCCTTTCCAAGAGGTTGGTTTGACCATTCTGGGCCCCTGGGCAGACCAAAAAAGGGAGCCATTGTGAATGAAGACCGCTTTTCCCATTAGGCCCAGGCCGGGTGGTGAGGATGCCATGGGGTTAGGAGCAGATGTGGGTCAGCTCTCATAGGTGCCTAAAAAACCAACATGTTTTCTACCAGTTGATGTTGTTACATAGGTTAGCTATGTTTTTCTGATTAAAACAGGACCAGAGTTTAGCCTGTGCAGTTAACTTTAACTTGATTTTAGACATTTAGGGACTTTTAGGATTGAATTGTTTAAAGTCTTTTCTCCTTTTTCTTTTCCCCTCTGTTTCTTTTTCCCACCTGCTTATTGATATGTTAGCGTGTAGCTTAGGCTGATTGCTGGCAGTGCGTTCCCTTCTCCTGCTCACTGCGCCCTGTGTGTGCTTGTTGCCTTGAAAGGTGGCTATGGGCGCTGGGGAGGCAGGGACAGGTACGGCCCACCTGTCCGCACCGATTACCGCCTCATAGTGGAGAATCTGTCCAGCCGCTGCAGCTGGCAGGACCTGAAGGTGGGAGCCCCGTCCCCGATCCGTCCCGTAGTCCTGCCCACATCGTGACATCACCACTTCCTGTCTCCTCCCAGGACTACATGAGGCAGGCGGGCGAGGTGACGTACGCCGACACCCACAAAGGCCGTAAGAACGAAGGCGTGATCGAGTTCCGGCAGTACTCGGACATGAAGCGGGCCCTGGAGAAGCTGGACGGAACCGAGGTCAACGGCAGGAAGATCCGGCTAATCGAGGACCGTCCCGGCGCCCGCCGGCGCCGCTCGTACTCCCGCAGCCGCTCCAGGTGAGGCGCGGCGTCCGGCCCGGGTCGGGGGTCACGCACCCGGCTGGAAGGTCGCTGACCCTCCGCTCTGGTTCTACAGGTCCCGGTCCAGGAGCCGCCGGTCCCACAAGAGCCGCAGCCGCAGCGACAGCAGCAGCCGGTCCCGGTCCCGCTCCAGGTGAGAACCGGGTCCAGGAACAGGAATCTCTCCTGCTGTTCCCCTAAATGTTGCAATTTGGCTCAGAATGGATGATTGATCCATTAAAGGATAATAAAATAAAAGAAATGTAAATTTGACATCAGTAAGAAATGCCAGTTTGAAATAGAAAAGCTTTGATAGTTTTCATTATTGATTATAGAAAGCCTAATGGTTTATTCCCTCATGATGATCCACTTAAATATCTTTTTCTTTCCATTTCTAAAATTATTTACTTAATATTTTCTGCCTCAGGTGAATCATAGCTTTTCAGGTATGCAGTAGATTGATTCTTGTTCCTCATGTTAACATAAGTGGGAAACATTAAAACGATTATTTCATGTTTAATTTTTACCAGCCGTTTAACTGGTGGATTCATTAAAATCTAAACTCTCATTATTAAAATATCAGGTAAATGCATATCTGATCCCTACAGCATAAGCAGACAAGATATTTTTAGCAAAAATATGTTAAAACCAGCATTATGTTCTGGGAAAACCTAAAATTCATCAAAATATTAAAATGGGAAGTTATAAACACCCCCTCCTGGTGGACAAACGCGGAACAACAGGCTGGATCTTACACTTAATTAAAATAGATTCGACCCTAAAAGTCTTGTAAAAACGAGTTCCCAACATTTTAATTTATGTTTTTTTATCACCAAATATCATTTGGCAGATTGTAGCTGTAAAAAGGAAGAGTCCTGATTTTTAAAATAATTTCCTATTGCATTGTTTGTGCATAACTTTTAGAAATGTTTAGTCTATATTTACATTTGAGGTTAGAAAATCTTTGAAACTTTTTACTCAAATTTGATGTTTTTGTCTGATTTAAGGCCTAGAGGTGAATAAATAACTAAATTCAAACATTTAAGGAAACATCAAACGTAATGATAAACAGTTTTTAAAATGACAGGTTGAGCCGATTTCCCCTAATCGCCTCGGTGTCTCTGCAGAGCCGCTTCCCGCAGCCGCAGCCGCAGCAAGAAGAACAAGAGCAAGAGCAAGAAGGATGAGGAAGAGCGCAACGGCGCCGCCAAGGACGACGAGCGCAGCCGCAGCCGCAGTCGCAGTCGCAGCCCCAGGAGCAAAAAGAGCAAGAAGGACGGCAAGTCTACCAAGAAGGACGAGTCCCGGTCCCGCTCCAGGTCCGCCTCTCGCTCCAGGTCTCGCTCCAGGTCCCGCTCCAGGTCCCGCTCCAGGTCCGGCTCTAAGGACCGGCCCAGGAAGTCCGGCTCCCAGGACGGCGAGCCGCCCAAGAGCGACACGGAGGCGGCGGACGCCGAGCGGCCGTCCCGCTCCCCGGAGGAGCCCAGAGCCGGGTCCAAGTCCAAGTCCCGGTCTGCGTCTCCGGCCAAAGCCGGCTCCAGGTCCCGCTCCGCCTCCCGCTCCGAGTCCCGCTCCAAGTCCCGCTCCCGTTCCCGCTCCTAGTCCCGGACTCCTGGTGACCTTCGACCCCTGGCTCGTATTTACATTCCCTCTGACCTCCGACCCCCAACTCCGCCGAGTCCGGTTTTTGATAAGTCGAGCAGCAGGCACTCGGACCGACCCGTCAGCTCCGCCTCGTTTCCCTCTGATCCGCGTATTTTCCACTAGATGTTTGTAAAATTCCAGGATGGATCCGAGTTCTTTGATGCTCTGCGTCTCTGTGTTTTTTTAATCCAGTAGAAGCAAATCGCCGGGAATCAGATTCCCAAACCTTTGTTTCACATTAAAGCGTCTGTTCTGAGCTGCTGCCCTCCGACTGCTTTGTTCCAGTGACAGGAAGTCTCCCTTTCAGAGTAAGAGTCTGTAAACGATCTGTCTTTAGCAGGAAACCAAACATTTATTAGTCAGAATAACCAGAATATTTCACACAGTAAATGATTTTATTTGATATTAATGTTCTGATGGCTGGAAAAGTTCAGGTTATTTGGCTTTCAGGTGAAATTCAAGAAAAACATCATTAGTTTCCACTACAGTGATGATTTATGATGAGTCTGCAGCAGCAGTAACGTCCGTAATCCGAACATAGTGATAATCTGAAGAACGATGCTGAATGATTCATCAGATTAGACAGTTTTATCAGAGCTTTACATCCCAGTAATCCTGGGAATTTCTCTGTTTTTCCAGGATATTCCTGGATGTTTCGGTTCTGTTGCTTTTAAACGTTTCAACTTGCTGATAAAGCAGAAACCCAACTGAAAACTTCCCATCATCCTCTTTTCTCCCCGACCCGAGTACCAGCTGAGCTCACACTGAGGTCCAGGGGGGCGGAGACAGGTTACCTGAACAATCTCTTTACTTTGTACTTTTTTATCAAACCTCAACATTTTAAATCACATCCAGCAAAATAAACACCAGAAAAGTGGCTTAGAGCGCCCCCTGTGGTTGTCCTGAGTCTGTTACCATGGTAACCTTTATGGATCAAAAGCCAGTTTTCCTAAACTCAGGTGCTGATTTAGCTAACCTGGAGCTGAGCAGTAAGGTGATCCAGGTGTTTGTGGGCGTGTTCAGGTAAAACAGCTGAGGACCAATCAGAATGAAGCAGGAAACTGACCAATCAGATAAATCCAGAGTGGATCCTGGAAAACTGATCTCAGATTTATTCATTTTATTCAATAACTTTACACCTTTATGCTGATCCATCCAGCCTCTGATTGGACGGTTTGAACCGTCTCTGTCCAATCAGTGAAGGCGGATCAACGACCGTTCTCTGCTTCTAATCTGTAAATTTAATCTTCATCCAGTTCTTCCCTGAACTCCATGCTGAATCTTTCCAGCACATTATTTCATTCAAACTTGAGTTTAAAGTTTTCATGTTTGATTTATTGTCTGTGGACCAGCAGTCGTCCGGGTCCGGTCCCGGTCCCGTCCAGGTCCCGGTCCGACGATTGTTGCCAGGTGGAGACGGGTCCATCTCTCTGGTTCTGTAGGACATGCAGGAAACCGACCCATCTGGACCGGTTCTGATCCAAGCTGCGACCCTCTTTAGTCGTCGTCGTCCTCGGAGGACGAGCGCGTGGTGCCGCCGCTGTCGTCATGGTAACAGCGGCCCAGGAGGCGCAGCTCCTCCAGCGCCTCCTGGATGTCGGCCATCTCGGGCCCCTGGGACAGGAAGCTGGGGGCCCGGCGGCGCACGTCGAAGGTGGCGGCGGCGCGCTGCAGGTCAGACAGAAACGGGCGCAAGGCGGTCCCGGACTGCAGCGACGTCAGGATGGGGACGGACGAGACCGGCGGCGCTGCAGAGGACAGACGGTTCAGACACAGAGACGCCGTCCACACCGACGAAAGACCGCGACACTCACCGCCTGCAGGGGGCGCCCCGCCGCGCATGAAGCCCTGGGCGTCCAGCGCCGGGCTGAAGATCTGAGGGAAGGGCGGAGTCAGTTTACTGGGGGCGGAGACCAGCTGCAGCGACCTGTGGAGGAAGACCGATGAAGTCTACGGCTAGTTACAGCAGAACACCAGCAGGGGGCAGCTGGAGACTCACAGAGGAGCTGAAGGGTAGAAGGAGGAGAGGTAGGCGGCCAGGACGTCCTCCCCGCTGTGGAGGCCGTGCAGAGGAGTCGATGGTTTGATTCCCGGAGAGAGGCAGCTGGAGGAGAAAAGACGGCCGAGTCAGAGACGCAGGAGACCAGAGTTAATCTGGATTATTCTGGATTAGTTAACGTTAATACAACTGATCAAAGGCTGGAAGCTTTCCTGGATGAAGCTGACAGAAAAACTGAAATAAAAGTATCTAATAAATTTAACAAACTTCATAACTTTCTGTAAAATCTGAGATTCTGAAAGCTAAAAGTAGAAGCGACATGCGGATGATTATCTCAGGTTGGACGTCAGTTTGGCTACCAACAGCGAGATTACAATGTAAAAGGTTTAATTTAAAAAATTGAAACCTTCACATGAAGCTCCGTTACCAACTGATGGATCACCAGCAGAACCGGAGTTCTGCTAATGATCACATGATCACTAATCAATAATCACAAATATAAACAAAACTGACTGTTCTGATCACTGGTTTTTTATTGAACATAGCCTCTGTGTGAGGAGCTGTTGTCAGTCGATTGCCATGCCAACAGGTGTTTGTCGGCACAGAGAGCGAAAAAATGGAGCAAGTCTTTAGTTTTCTGCGTCGTTTATATTTACAAACGTCATTTCTCTGAGGATGACCTCTGACCTGATGAGCTTCTGGCCCTCGTAGCCTCTGAGTGTGCTCCACTGTCCGTAGCACTGACCCCCGGCCGCCTCGGGGCAAGCAGACAGAGGTTTCCATGGCAACGCGTCAGCACAGGCCCTCAGGGCGTCGGGCAGGGAGCCGCCGGGCATCATGGGAAACGGGACAGCGCCGTAAGCGGCCACGACCTGAGAGGAGCAGCACCCGGTCACCGACACGCCGGAGGCTTCATCAGCCGGAAGGAGGATGAGGAGGAGCCTACCTTCCTCCCCGACACGGCCAGTGAGTCCGCCATCTGCCACATGGGGGCGCTGTTGTTCCTGAGCCGGTAGGGCACGGTGAGGGCGTCCAGGGCCAGAGCCAGGACGGCGCTGGAGTGGTACCAGAGGGCAGGCTGCAGCAGGACACAAGGTCGGTTTGTTTATGTGGACAAACAAAAACACTTTCACTTCTAACATGGGAAAATATCCAATAGGTGAAATAATCTGTCAGAGGAACTATCAGAAATCAATAATAAAGAATTATTGATCTAAAGAAGAGCCTACATCTGGCTCAAAAACTGCCTTTAAGTTTGTTTTTTATTATTTTGGGTGTCAAGATATTTACAGTAGGCAGTTCTCCAAAAATACTTGGTACAATTTTGTGTTTTTGCATATATTTATATACGGTTCCTCCAAAGCACCAATTAATGCCAAATGATGCAATCCTTCATGTGGAGCGTGCATGTGACGACAGTGTAGAGGAAAAACTCCTTTCATTCTATTTTCCATCCGATCCGGTTCTACCGGAACCAGAACATCTGCTCCACCTGCAGCTGCTCTGACCCAAACCAACCTGTTCCCCTCCTGGCCTGTGGGGGCGCTGCACCAACAACCACTGAAGGAAACGACACAAAAACCTCTGAAGACACTGAGAGCAACTTCCTGTTTCACCAGATGGAAACAAGATGGAGGCGTCAGATTTTAGTGTTGGAGGATTTCTCTCTAAGCTAAAGACCAGGAGCCATTTCTGCTGCTAGCGCTAGGCTAGCATGTTAGCTTTGGCTGGATTTACCCAGAATGCTCTGCGCTGTAGTTCACTTCCTGCTTTTGGAGCGGTCTCTGGTCCGCTTGGCGTTCAGATATAAAACTGAACTAGAGTTCCCTTTGCAGGACCAGAGGTCAGAGGTCAATTAGCATTCACACCTCAGCAACCAAAGCAGACTTTGACTAGGCAAACAGACTGGAGTCGGGTTAAAGCGGATAAAGAACTGCATCACTTCTCACTGGATCACCTGGAACTGATGTGAAGTGGATTAGTGAAGGGGTCAGAGGGCGGCGCCCTGATGGCCGCCAGCGCCAGGCCCAGGTTACTCACATCATAGGTCAGCAGGGGGAAGAGTGGCGGGGGCGGCGGCCGCCTGCCCAGCCCCCCTCGCAGCGTGAGCGGGCAGAACAGCGAGCTGTGGGCGGCCATGTTGACGGTGCCCAGCGCGGCGTTCAGCAGGTGGTACCGGTCCCTGGCTGGAGTCTGGGTCAGAGCAGAACCCGGTTAACACCCACAGTTTCTGATGGGCTCAGATCGACCAATCACAGCCACTCACCGAGTCCCGGTGAACAACTGGAGTCATGCCCCACGTCAGGATGCCCCGCCCACCGTAGGAGTCCTGCAGCAGCTCCGTGACCTTTGACCCCAGGCCAGCGAACCCGTCCTCCAGGTCACACAGAACCTGAAAACCCTGAGAGACACGAGGCCAGTGAGGAAGACGAGGAGGAGGAAGAGGGCGAAGAAGAGGAAGAGGAGGAACCTGCAGGTAATCGCATTCCTCCACGAAGAAGTGCAGCCTGTCCTCCAGCTCGTCCAGCAGCGCCCCCTGCAGGACAGACTCTCCCTGGCCGAAGGTCTCCAGGCGATGAGCCTCGCTGGAAAAACAAGCATCTGATTCATTTCCATCAGCCGACAATAATAATTACTCAATCCACACATTGATGCTCCCAGTATTCCCAGTGGTTACCCGGTTTACCCGTCATGGTTGAACTGGTGGAGGACGGCAACGGAGCGGGGGTGCAGGTGGAGCCGCAGGAAGTCGGACCAGACCGTCACGCTGCCCTCCAGACGGTAGTTCTTCTGGAGCCGGGTCAGCTGGCTGTTGAACGAATCCACGGCCGGCGGACCTGGAGGGGGCGGGGCCAGAGGGGCGGGGTCATAGGGGAGGGGCATCAGAGGGGCGGGGTCATAGGGGAGGGGCATCAGAGAGGAGGGGCATCAGAGGGGTGGGGGCGTTTGTCTGATCTTACCGGACCGCTGCAGCTGCGATGTCGAGCAGAACTCTGCCTCAGCCAGGATCTGTCCCTTCTGGAGACAAACACCGGATCAGAACCAGAACCAGACCCGGGTCTGGTTCTGATCCAGGTTCTGGTTCTTCAGCGCTTACGTCCAGCTTCTCCAGATCCTCCAGAAAGCAGTTCTTCTCCGGCTGGCTGTGCTCGTGCACGGTGACGCTCCCTGCCCTGACAACGACACGGAAAGCGTCAACACAGGAGCCACCGGGGGGCGCCGTGGCCACCGGGGGGCGCTGTGCTTTTTACCAGGTCACAGCTGCCGCTGTGGCTCCTCCGGGGTCGTACAGACTTCCTTCCTGCCGCAGCGTCCGGAGACTTCCTGTGGAGACAGACAGACGGGTCGGGCCGGGCTCCTGGTTCTGGCTGAGCAAAACCGGAGCGCGGCGAACCTTTAAGATCCATGGCGATGAGTCGGGGCGTGTAGGTGACGCTGCCGCCTGGAGTTTGTCCTTCCCGGAACACGGAGTCGCTCTGGACCTCCGGCGGCGCCGACCCCGGGTCGTAGCA
The DNA here is from genome assembly GCA_010277075.1 of Poeciliopsis retropinna. Taxonomy (NCBI): domain Eukaryota; kingdom Metazoa; phylum Chordata; class Actinopteri; order Cyprinodontiformes; family Poeciliidae; genus Poeciliopsis; species Poeciliopsis retropinna. The sequence goes on from VMRM01000042.1 coordinate 2,396,519, forward strand.
CAGAGACGCATCCTGTCAACGAGATGCAGCAACACGCAGGAATATCATGCAGAATTACAGCGTCTGTAAAAAGTATTCAGACCTTGAATGGTTTTAAAATCAATCATGAGCAGCAAAAAGCCCTTAAACATCAAAATGGAAACTAACTTCAGCGAAATAATGACAAATACAAAAATGTAGCAGAAACTAAGCCAAGGTTTAGTGTTGGCGCCTCCGGCTGCCGTCCAGCAGGAGTCGGTGCCATCAGGCAGCGTTCCTCCATTCTTCCTGATAACTGACCCAACTCTGGTCCAGGCAGGGGCTTTGACTAGGCCACAGCCCTTCCATGTCTTGATAATGGATTTATCTGAACTCCAGATTGTCCAGACCAGCAGCAGGAGGAAAATTACCAAGATCCAAGGCAGAGCAGCTGTGATGAAAAGCATGGTGGTGGCAGTGTTATGGTCTGGGCCTGAGCAGCTGATGGACATGAGGCTCCCTCACCACAGGCAGTCCTCCCACGCAGGGCTCGTGTTTTAACCACGGAAAATAACATAACTAAAGTTTCCAGAAGGCTCCATCAACAGTTACTTCTTCTGAGCAGCTCAGAGGAACCATGGAGTTCCACGCTAACGGAGAAGCTAGCCCCGTTAGCCGCTCCCTGTTTCCTCACCTGTAAATTCCACCAGTGGGTTCCCACGAAGTTGGAATAATGTCCGAGTTGCAGCGTGATGACTTCCCTGCAGACTCCGGTCATCGTGACGGGATCAACACGCAGGACAGAACCACGGAGACCGCAGAACTCCACACATGATGAACACGCTGCTGAGCTGACAACATAAAGGCAGCGGCCGCTTCCTATTGGCTGGAAGGAGCAGCGAGGTGAACGGTGATTGGAGGAGCCGGAGCCTCGTAGTTTGGTTTCACTTCACATGAAACTAAAAGGATGATTTAGACAACAGAAACGATAACAAGGATAAAACATCAGTAAATAAATAATTAAATATCAAAAGTATATATTAATAAATAGTTTTAACAAAAGAGCTATAAATAGAATAATAAATGAAAATGTGTTGAATATTTTAAATTAAGCACGAGATAAAAAAAAACTGAATTAAATCACATCAAAGAAATAACATCAAAGAACCAAAATATATTTAATTACCAAAATAAACCAATGAAACAACATATAAAAATAATTTAAGTAATAAAAAATAAATAAGTAAATAAACAATATAAAAAGCAAGTTCAAATTTAATTTTGAGATAAGATCAATTAAAACATGAAAGTCTGAAGTGAGAAGGATTTGGAATAAATCACACTGTTGCTAAAAGTCTTTACAGAAACAGCAGAATGTTGGGAGAACTAAAGTTATGCCAGATTCAAATGTTGTGAAAAATAAAACAATAACATAATTTTGCAGTTTATGCAGGACACGTACTGGTAGTTGTAATGGTCTTAGATTAGACCAGTGGTGGGCAACTCCAGGTCTCCTGCAACTTTTAGATGTGTCTCTCCTTCAACACACCTGAGTCAAATAATGAGGTCATTAGCAGAACTCTGGAGAACCGGACAGCATTTAGGATTCAGGGATTTGATTCAGCTGTTGGACCAGGGAGACGCCTCAGAGCTGCAGGACAGCGGCCCTCCAGGACCAGGACTGCCCACCCTGGGTTAGACCATCAGAACTGTAATTGTAATTCAATAATTGATTAATGTAACAAACATAGTCTCTTCCAACCTCAGGCTGGGTCACACACTGCTGTGGGACCCATCACGTTCCTCTACAAGCTTTTGTCTTCAGTCAGTCGATCAGCAGCCCATCCTAACCTGGAGTTGGCCTCTGCTGACCCCTGCTGGCTGGGAGTGAGCCTGAGTTCCCTGCAGCTCCTCCAGGGGTCGCTCTGGTTGCATCCATTCATCATGATCCCTGTTTCTCCAGGTATGGAACCGTTGCTCACCAACTGCCTGCGCCTGCTTGGTTTTTTGTAGGGAGGATTTGGTTCTTTTTCATGGGGAAGCGCAACCCACAAAGTCAACTTATCTTCTCAAGTAGTCGCCATTAGAGCCAAATAAACAGCTGGTTTTATTAGGTTTATTATGACTGCATATCTGTTTTTACACAGTTTCTGGTTGTTTTGTTCAGTTAGATATTTTAAATCTGTTCCTAACTCCGTGCTTTACGCACCTTTAACAACTATTAACAATTATTTCTTTCTTGGTAAAGTATCTGCCAAGAAAGAAATTGAGTTTCTTTCTTGGCAGAAGAAAAAACTTCTGCCAAGACAAACAGAATCTCATTTAGCTTTAAAACTAAATGAGAACCTGAACATATCAGAGCCAGGCTCAAATTAAACTGTGTATTTAAGGGGACAAAATAAAAAGCGTAGAATAACAGTCCAAACCATTTCAGGGATGAGAGTCATTGAGTTAAAATGACCTTTAAACTCAATTCTGGCGATGGCCCGAAAATAATAAAGTAATCATACACTCCGACTGTAAGAAAGTACTTTTAGATGCACCAGCTAATTAGAAAGAAATAATAAGTTTTTATCAACCTTTGGTCTGCACTGTCGCCTCCCTCTGTTGATAAATGTTTCAGTAAAATGATAAAACAGAATCACTGTTATATCCATGAATATTTATCTTTTCAGTTTTACTTACATTTCTCTCACCATTTAACATTACAAGCAACAAGTCAATATTAGGAAATCTTTGTTTTTATTGAATAAAAACATCAAATGTTCTGTAAGTGCTTGCAGTTTGGAGTCTGTTCCCGTTTTCTAAGATGTAATAATGTGATAACAAGATGTGGCAACCTTCAGGAGAAATGCATCGGCTCCATGCCGTTCTGATTAAGAAAATAAAAGTCTGACCAAAATGTCCAAGAACTTGATTGTTCTGAGTTACAAACACAATGAAGGTTTTAACATTCAATATCAGCGTAAAACCAATTCAAAACTGTGATTATGGTACATCTAGCATGCAGTGTTTGAATTTATTTTGCATATTTATATATTTTGCTTGATGCACTACTGTTACACAAAACAGTTATTACAGACATTTGTTAAAATTTGCTTGTTTTTGAATTCAAAGGAATGCATAAATTATTTTTAAATTCATTTTTAAATTAAGACGAGCTGAACTGTCTCATTTGAACATCGAGGCTTTGTGGGTTTTTAATGGTTACATAAACAGCTTAAAATGAGATCAAATCTTCGACAACATAAAGCTGATCCATTTCAACATGTTTAATTTTAAAAAGTATCACATTGAATCGTGTCCTTTCAGACTGGCTATTTAATTCTTTAACAATTTGTTTATCAACTAAATAAAGAACTGGAGCTGTTTTCAACTTTCTTATTGGCTAATTTGTGTTTTGACATCTCCTGATTATTAAATGTGCTTCTGAATGGTATAAATACGAACTGATATGACAATGAATTTAGTTTCACACAAGATGCATTGATATTTTATCAAAGACGTAGGCTGAAATGCATAAACAAAACACAAATTGTATTAATTCCCTATGCTATATGTCATTATATTCAATATATTTTATTTAAAAAAATAATCTGCAGCTTAATTTCCTCCTTGGTTTACAAATATAATAAGATTGTCATAAAGTTCTCATAAATGTTCTGTTTCGTGTTTAGATTTATTTCCTGAAGATGCGGGCTGGCATCAACAATCAAGTTGTTGATTTTACACTAAATCCTCTGATGCAGCAGGAAAAAAATCAAGATTTTTCAAAATTACCCACCTGAGCAGATTTGTTAAGTAAACTAAACTTAGTGAGCTGCTTTATTCTGAACAGTTTAATTATGTATTTGAACACAGGTATAAAATTGTGGTTGTATTTCTGAGATGTTGTCAGTAAAGCCTGATGTTGAAAGCAGGTGTGTGGTCTGAGGAGACGGGGAAAAATAGAAGCAAATACGTGTGTGTGTGTGTGTGTGTGTGTGTGTGTGTGTGGTGTGTGTGTGTGTGTGTGTGTGTAATAAAGTGAGAAATGAGGGCATTTACTGATAATGTAGAGATAAGATTTGTGCTGTTTGAATGATACGACCTAATTTTTAAGACATCTTGTTTTATGTTGTTGGACTGACTGCAGCTGCAGCAGCTGCAGTTTTAATAAAGAGAGAAAAAACTGGTAAACCAGAGAAAGAATATATAATTAATGAGTATTTACTCAAAGACTCTGCGCACTGAACACAGTCAGGAGAAAATGAGCCTGCAGGTGGCGCTGCATGTCCTGCTGATGAGGCCCTTTGCTTCCACCAGCAGGTGCTGCCTGGAAAGTTATTAGGCTCGTTTGTTTAAAAGCGGATCTTGAAAATAACACTTTAATTGATCATTTTTTTTTTGTCCACATTTCTGTATTTTGTATTTATTTTGTGTTAATGAGACACGTCAAGTCTTCAGAATCACAAACCCATGAAATCTTTGTTATCCTGAAGAAGAAGAGAAAATAATACATATGCTTGATTACAGATGATTAATCAATTAATAAAACTATGAATCAAACAGCAGCCGCTGCTCCTCCCAGCCGCCAGGGGGCGGCAGAGCGTCGCTGCCAGCTCTGTGCTGAAACTCGGAGCAGAAGCAGAGCAGCAGGCTGACGTTCAGCCGGTAAAAGCTCCGGTAGTTTGATACCAGCTAACTGCGACCCCACCGGAGTCCCGCTTTATCCCGGAATATCCGGTTTATTCCGGTTTGTCGCGCTGCCTGCTGGGATGCCTCCGCCTGTTCCTGGACTGACGTCCCTCCATCATGGCTGAGATCAGATGCAGAAAGTCTGCGGCTCTGGAGGGAGAAGCTGCAGAGGAGAGCAGAGTGAGTTACAGAGACTTCCAGAACCTACTTCCTGCTTCCGGTTTCCTGTTCTGACTCTCTGTCACCTGAGCAGGTGTGGCCGCAGAGGAAGAGGAGGAGAGGAGGGAGCCCAGAGGTGATGAAGATGGTCAGGAGGAGAGAGTCCAGCCATCCAAGCAGAAATCTGCTGCAGGTGAAGAAAGTGGCAGCAACAAATGGCGCAAACTATTTCAGTCTCTCTAATTGGATCAGTTATGAGAACCTGTGGCAGCAACGATGGTTCTGATCCAGGTTCTTCCATCCTGCAGCTTCCGGAGCGGTTCTGGTTCTGTTTGTTTTTGATTTCTATTTTTTCAAGGTTTTCCTTTTTATGTTTTTGTTCTGTGGTTCCTCAGCCAGCTGGCTGCAGTCTGTGCTCAGGATCTTCTTCGGGGCGATGGCAGCAGTGGCCTGCGGGATGCTGTACGCCGGGTACCTGTCTGGGTTCCACGACAGGAAGTTCTGGTTTTCCAGCAGGCAGGTGGGTGGCGCCGGCTCTGTGTGCTGCGTGTGCGGCGCCGGCTGATGCTGTTCTGTGGCTGCAGGAGCTGGAGCGGGAAGCGTCGTTCCCGGGCGGCAGCGGCCTCTACTACCATTATTACAAGCGCCTGCTGGCGGCGCCGTCCTTCAGCTCAGGTACCGCCGCCCGCCTGGCCTGAGGCCGGCCGGCGGCGCCGCCATGACCCCCTGTGATTGGTGCTTTCAGGGTTCTACGAGCTGACGGCGGATAACGGCACCGTGTCGGGCCGGACCATCAACGCCGTGGAGAGGCTGTTCCTCTACCCAGAACTCATCATCAGCTTCCTCTACCGGGTCACAGGCAGCCAGGTGAGGAAATGACCTGAGACACCTAAAACCATCTGGTTCTGATTCACTGGTACAGAGAAACGGGTCGGTACCACAGAAAGAACCACAGAAACCCAGAAAACACACTGGGAGGCCTCCGATCGGCTCACTGGATCCAGTGGGGGGCCTCCGATCGGCTCACTGGATCCAGTGGGGGGCCTCCGATCGGCTCACTGGATCCAGTGGGGGGCCTCCGATCGGCTCACTGGATCCAGTGGGGGGCCTCCGATCGGCTCACTGGATCCAGTGGGGGGCCTCCGATCGGCTCACTGGATCCAGTGGGGGGCCTCCGATCGGCTCACTGGATCCAGTGGGGGGCCTCCGATCGGCTCACTGGATACAGTGGGAGGCCTCCGATCGGCTCACTGGATCCAGTGGGAGGCCTCCGATCGGCTCACTGGATTCAGTGGGGGGCCTCCGATCGGCTCACTGGATCCAGTGGGGGGCCTCCGATCGGCTCACTGGATCCAGTGGGGGGCCTCCGATCGGCTCACTGGATCCAGTGGGGGGCCTCCGATCGGCTCACTGGATCCAGTGGGAGGCCTCCGATCGGCTCACTGGATCCAGTGGGGGGCCTCCGATCGGCCTAACACTTTAGAGCGTTTCTAAAAATCTAAATTAGTAATAAAACCAATAAAATATGAAACGAGGATAAAAAGTTTCACATTAAACAGCAGAAAATGTGAATCTGTTAGACCAGAGGTTAAAGGTCGACTTTCCTTCATCTGGAGTTGATTGGGACCGGTCTGATCCGTCCTGACCCAGAACCCGTCCCTGTGTCCCTCCAGAACCGGGTGGAGCCCGTCTCCTTCTACCTGGGCTCGGTGTTCGGCCTGCAGGCCGTCTGCGTCTCGGCGCTGTTCGTGTGCAGCTGGGCCCTGAGCGGTACCTGCGTGGCCGGAATGCTGGCCGTGTCCTGGTTCGTCATCAACAGGTGAGCGGGCTGGGCGGCGGCCGGACCGGATCGGACCGGACCGGACCCGGCTGTGACGCCCCGTGTGGTTCTGCAGGCAGGACGCCAGCAGAGTGGACCAGGGCGTTCCTCTGAGGGAGAACTGGGCCCTGCCGTTCTTCTCCTGCCAGGTGGCGGCGCTGACCGGCTTCCTGAGCCGCAGCACCGGTTCTGCTTCCGAGGTGGGTTCTGGTTCTGACCCGGCCGCTGTAGACCGGAACCACCGCGTGGTTCTGACCCGTGTTTCCCTGCAGATGTTCTGCTACCTGATGCTGAGCGCCTGCAGCTTCAGCTTCCTGCTGCTGTGGGAACTCGGACACTACTTCCTGTTCGTCCAGGCCGTCTGCCTGGTTCTGCTGGACTCACTGGACCTGGTGCCGCCACGCAAGGTAAGGACCGGACTGGGTCTCTGCCTGTTTCCGGTCACCCAGTAATATGAATAACTCTGCGGTTCCGGGTCGACCCGGCCCGTTTCCCCCCAGACGGCCGCCGTCTACAGGGCGTACCTGGGCTCGCTGGTTCTGGTCTACCTGGCCCAGTTCCAGAACGCCTCCCTGCTCGGCTCTCCGCTGCTCAGCCTCCTGATTGGCTCGGTGCCAGCCAGGTACTTCCAGGTAGAGTTAGACCCGCCCCCCACGACTCATGTGATTGGCTGCTGTGATGTGGACGGAGCGTTTGTGCTGCAGAGGAAGATGAAGATGAAGATGAAGATGGGTCGTCTGGGTGCCAGAGTGATGAAGCTCCTGCTGCACGTCCACCTGGTCTTCAGCTGCGTCTTCACCTGCAGCTTTCTGGTGAAGGTGAGCTCAGCACGGCACCCCCTGCTGCCCTCTGCTGCCCTCTGCTGCCCCCTGCTGCCCTCTGCTGCCCCCTGCTGCCCCCTGCTGCCCCCTGCTGTCCCCTGCTGCCCCCTGCTGCCCCCTGCTGTCCCCTGCTGCCCCCTGCTGCCCCCTGCTGCCCCCTGCTGCCCCCTGCTGTCCCCTGCTGCCCCCTGCTGCCCCCTGCTGCCCTCTGCTGCCCCCTGCTGCCCCCTGCTGCCCCTGCTGCCCCCTGCTGTCCCCTGCTGCCCTCTGCTGCCCTCTGCTGCCCCCTGCTGCCCTCTGCTGCCCCCTGCTGCCCCCTGCTGCCCCCTGCTGTCCCCTGCTGCCCCTGCTGCCCTCTGCTGCCCCCTGCTGCCCTCTGCTGCCCTCTGCTGCCCCCTGCTGCCCCCTGCTGCCCCCTGCTGCCCCCTGCTGTCCCCTGCTGCCCCTGCTGCCCTCTGCTGCCCCCTGCTGCCCCCTGCTGCCCTCTGCTGCCCCCTGCTGCCCCCTGCTGCCCCCTGCTGCCCTCTGCTGCCCTCTGCTGCCCTCTGCTGCCCCCTGCTGCCCTCTGCTGCCCCCTGCTGCCCCCTGCTGCCCTCTGCTGCCCCCTGCTGCCCCCTGCTGTCCCCTGCTGCCCCCTGCTGCCCTCTGCTGCCCTCTGCTGCCCCCTGCTGCCCCCTGCTGTCCCCTGCTGCCCCCTGCTGCCCTCTGCTGCCCTCTGCTGCCCCCTGCTGCCCCCTGCTGCCCTCTGCTGCCCCCTGCTGCCCTCTGCTGCCCCTGCTGCCCCTGCTGCCCTCTGCTGCCCCTGCTGCCCCCTGCTGTCCCCTGCTGCCCCTGCTGCCCTCTGCTGCCCTCTGCTGCCCCCTGCTGCCCCCTGCTGTCCCTGCTGCCCCTGCTGCCCTCTGCTGCCCTCTGCTGCCCCCTGCTGCCCCTGCTGCCCTCTGCTGCCCCCTGCTGCCCTCTGCTGCCCCCTGCTGCCCTCTGCTGCCCCCTGCTGCCCTCTGCTGCCCTCTGCTGCCCTCTGCTGCCCCCTGCTGTCCCCTGCTGCCCCCTGCTGCCCTCTGCTGCCCCCTGCTGCCCTCTGCTGCCCCCTGCTGCCCCCTGCTGCCCTCTGCTGCCCCCTGCTGTCCTCTGCTGCCCCCTGCTGCCCCCTGCTGCCCCCTGCTGCCCCTGCTGTCCTCTGCTGCCCCCTGCTGCCCTCTGCTGCCCCCTGCTGCCCTCTGCTGCCCCTGCTGCGCCCTGCTGCCCTCTGCTGCCCCCTGCTGCCCTCTGCTGCCCTCTGCTGCCCCCTGCTGCCCCCTGCTGCCCCCTGCTGCCCTCTGCTGCCCCCACTCACATGGTCTCTCCCCTCCAGAAGCTTTTCCCTGCCAGCGGCGCCGACTTCACCCTGCAGTTCCTGGACGCCAAGTTGGGTCTGAACTCAACGCCGTGAGTCGGACACTTCCTGTTGACCCATCCAACATGGCGTCCGTCTTCTCTCACGCCGTTTCTGCTCTTGCTCCTCAGAGACTTCGTCACCAACTTCCTGCTGTGCCAGGAAGCGCTGCGGGCACCGGGCCAGGACCTCTTCCTGCGGCTGACCCAAACCTCGCTGCTGCCCTTCTATGTCCTGGTTCTGACCGTCTGCCTGCTGTCTGCCCTGCAGGCCGCCTTCAGGAGGCTCAGGTGAGCCAGAACCAGAACCTATTAGTGGTTCTGAGGAGGTTGGGAGTTTGTCCAACATGGAGGCTGCCGGTTGTTTCAGACTTTAAAGGGGAACCTGCAGCTTTGGGTCGATGACATCACAGCAGGCAGATCATCATTCCAGTTGGTTTTGATCCAGTTTATAACCGAAGGTCCCAAAGAGGAAACGCCTCCAACTGGCAGTTTAGTTCATAAAAATGAATTTAAGAGCTCTGTGCCTCCTGTGATGTCATCAGAGACCTTTGTGAGGAATCTTGTTTTTGGAGATTTAAAATCCAGTTTTCCAGCAGAATAAATCGGCTTCCTGCTGCGATGTTGTTCTGTTGGTGACGCAACGCACAGGAAGACGTTTTGGTCGAGTTTCCTGTGAAGTCACCCTGATAGCTTTAACCTGTCTGCCCGCCCAGCGGCCGGCCAATCAGCAGCAGCCTCAGACTGGAAGACGGGCGAATCGGAGAGCAACCTGCCGTCGCTTATCACCTCCTCCACACCCTGCTGCTCGGCGTCCTGACGCTGCTGTTCGACGGGTCAGTCCATCCTGATGTCTCCGTCCGTCCTGATGTCTCCGTCCGTCCTGATGTCTCCGTCCGTCCTGATGTCTCCGTCCTCTTTCTGTTCTGCAGGGTGAAGTATTTGTGGACGCCGTACGTCTGCATGTTCACGGCGTTCGGGGTGTGTTCTCCTGACCTCTGGATGACCTTGTTCAAGTGGCTCAGGCTGAAGTCCGTCCATCCGGTCGTGTTGGTCAGTATCGACCAATCAGGATGAATAAATTTCAGGATCTTTGCATATGGCCTCTGACTCCAGCACATAATAATTATTTCATTATGATGCATTCAGGGTCTCTGTGATATTTATACATTTGTTTAATGCAACTAAAGGTTTTGGAAGTAAAGGAGTTGAAGTCTTCAAGAAACCAAAGCAAGTTTTAGAAAAGTTGCTTTTCTAAAACAGTTATTCTTTGTTGTCATGGCAACATGTTATTGAACTGGTGAGACGGTTCATAGAAACGGTTTCTTCATGTCAGCATGACGTCTGAGGACAGCTGTGAGCCTGACTTCCTGTTTCAGCTGAGGATCCATAAACGGTCCGGTTCCGGTTCTGAGCCTCTGCTGTTGTTTTCTGTCCAGTCTCTGATCCTGAGCACGGCGGTTCCAACCATCATCGGCTTCAGCTTGTGGAGAGAGGTGAGAATCCTGCAGGGAGAAGGTTCTGTTCATGAAGGGTCCGCCTGGTTCTGGATCTGTCCGGGTCCAACACGGATCCCCTCACTGAGGCCATTTTCAAAGATGGTCGTCGACGGCCAACATTTATCACTTTTGCTGTCAAACATTTGGAAACAATATTTCTAGATAATTTTTTGATTTTTCAAGATGGCCGCCCTCGCTCTCGGAACTAAGATTTCCAACGAGATGGATGTGTTTGGTGTCAAACAAGATGGCCGCCATGTAATGGAGAATATATGGACGAATCTTTGCTTTGCTAATGCTAAACTGCTGACAGATAAAACATGAGTTGTATGAAGAGGAAAACCAAAGCGGAAACAAATGAAGTTCAGCCAAGTCATGAAAATGGGAAACATTTATGGCTGACTTAGAAGGCTCCAAAACGGCCGCCATCTTGAAAAATGGCCGTCATTCTGAAATGACAGTGGCTGATGGGAAACATAAACCTGGCCTGAGGGGTTAGCATGCTAATGCTAATGCTAGTATCCACCGCTGGATGTTTCCCGTTGCAGTTCTACCCGCGGGTTCTGGCGGAGCTGGCCGACCTGCAGGAGTTCTACGACCCGGACCTGATGGAGCTGATCGCCTGGATCAGGTGCTTCCTTTGCTGTCCTGGCTCCGGTCCAGGTTCTGGTTCTGGTTCCATTAACCTTTTCTCTCTGCAGGTCTCAGGCTCCGGCCGTGTTTGCCGGCAGCCCTGTTCTACTGGGAACCATCAAACTGTGTTCTGGTTCCGTCGTCACCAGTTTACCCATTTACTCCGACTTGGACCTGCTGAGGAGAACCGAAGACGTGAGTTCAGATTATTCTATAACTTAGAGCCAGAAAATCTGGATTATGCTGGAGAAAGAAGCTGCTGCTGACGACTTCTCTGTCTGTGGCTCCTACTTCCTGTTTTATACAAATCAACATGTTTCTGCCCTGGTAGAATTCAATGTTTTCTTGTCTTTCCTGTTTTGAAATGTTTTTTTTTTTATATTTCTCATGTCAGGGAGGTTCAACATGTTTACAGCTGTCGCGTTTATTAAAAATATGTTATTTAGATGTCCATCAGACGGTCTCCATGTTTAACAGTTTATGAGATAATCTGATAAGATTGACGAAAATGCTCCAAAAACAACCAATCAGAGGCAGGAGGCGGGGCTTAGCGCTGTCAGTCAACCTCATGCACGCTAGACCATTTGCCATATTGGTAGCATGGTAGCCATTGCCATGGCTACCAATGCCACCATATTGGTGGCAATATGGTCACAAATGCTAACTTGCCTTAGCATTTGTGACAGACTACTGCTAGCTGCAGTGTAGCAGAGAGGGGGCTGAGCAGCACCACACAAGATTGTGATTGACAGCACTAAGACCCGCCTCCTGGTTCTGATGGTTGTTTCTAGTTCACACTGGGAGAAGATGAAAGAACTTAATTGTTTTTTCACAGATTATCTGTCACATAAACTGTCATGTGTTTGAACAAATATGTAAGATATTGTTTCTAAAAGTTAGCTGTGGTTTAAGTGCGAAGCTTTCTGCAGACGGTAGCCGGTGATAAACGCTTCGATGGTGTGTCCCTCAGAGCTTCCAGGTATACGCCATGATGTCTGCCGAGGACGTCTACAAGCGGCTGGCGGCCCTCAGAACCGCCTACGTCATCGTGGAGGAGTCCATCTGCAGCGACGTCCAGCTGAGGACGGGCTGCCGGGTCACAGACCTGCTGGACGCCGCCAACAGACAGGTGAGTCCCGCCGCGCCGCGCCGCGCCGCACTGCGTTGCGCCGCGCCTTCTGGTGCTCACCGGCTGCGTGTTCTGACCCGTTCAGGCGGCCCGGTCCCAGACGGACTCCTTCTCCAAGCACGGCCGCTTCTGCCAGGAGGTCAAGATGAACTACTCCCCCTACACCAACTACTTCACCCGGGTGTTCTGGAACCGCTCGTACCACGTCTACAGGGTGAACCCCGTCATCTCCTTCCAGTACTGACCGCTGAACGGTTCTGGACCGGTTCTGGACTCTGCAGTCCCAGTACTACTGACAGCCACTTGGTGGCCAAAGAGGCGCTTTGGACCTCGCTCAAGTCACAGCCGGTTCTGATTGTCTGAAGCTCTGGGACGGTCAGGTTCTGCAGTGGAACGTCCAGCACAGACTTGGTTCTGTGCAAAAGTTATAGGTCAGAATAAAAAAAAAGAATCAGCCCTAAAGATGGCGAGGACCTGGACTGAGATCCAACGAGACGATGTTCAGAAAACCTGAAGATCTGCTGACCTGGAGCGTTTAACGGACGGACAAACGGCGCCCACAGATCCTTCTCCTTCCTCCTGGACAAATCCAGATCCAGTGACTCTGGCCTGCAGGAATGGGATCATTTGATCATGTGATCCAGTGGATGTCGTGTATATTTGGCCATCGTTTTGTTTTTCCTCCGGCGTTTTTCCTTCCTGAACGTTTCAGCCACCGTTACCTTGGTAACGGTGTTAAGTGCTGAACACCTGGAGAAATCTGAAGGAGGTTCTGGTTCTGGTTCCTCGTCTCTTCAGGGTTGAAATTAGAACTCATCCTGTCCCAAAACCCAAAGTGGACCCCGCGGTTCTGTTTACCCCAGGACAGGAGGGCGTTGCCATGGCAACCCTGTTGTTTTTAACTCCTGTTGCTGCGGTGCGGTTTTAGCCTAGTCTGCAGATTTGATCAGGAACTACTGAGAAAAATGAAACGATGCTATAAATGACGTAACAAAATTCTGGTTTTTATATTTGTCTATGCTTCACAAATTCAAACGATGAACATTTTGTCCCTTTAATCAGTTTAGATGCAAATTTTCCTTTCATTTTCATGCAGTTTATTGGACAGGAAACTGTTTTCTGAATGCTTTGCCGCTTCCTGGATTCCTCTACATGGCGTAACGGTCTGCTTTCAGGGATTTTTATATAATTATTATTTTAAGCTGCTTGTATCAAACAGCGGCGGTCCTTCTGCCTTAGAGTGAGATTTCAGCTGATAATCTATCAGAATTAAATTACTGATCTGATCACAACGTTTGTGTTTCTGGTTCTTCTGCAGTCAAAGGAAGTTTTATTATCAGATTGCTGCTCAGACATCATTTTCCCAGAATTTATCTGCCTTCTTCCTAACTGCAAAGAAGTCATGGAGGGAAGCTAATATCGAAGAAATATTATGTTAATCATTTAAATAGCGTTCCTGCGCAGCCTTCCTGCGCATGAGTCTCCCTGGTGACGGACCGGAACCGGAAGCAGATATGTCGAGCCGCAGAATGAAGTGTGAGAATCAGTCCGCGTAGCGGCTCCTGCTCGATGTTTTAACATTGTTACTCACTTTTCGGGTCGTTTCGGCTCTGGCGGTTCGCTCGGAGGTAAGGGGGAATGTTTCTGTTGGACTTTAGCGGAGGGTTCGGGTTCGGCGCCATGTTGGCCAAACAAAGCTGCTGCTCTCTGTTCTCACATGAGGCTGAAAATGAAGCCGAACTGCAGTAAATGCTGCTCTCATTCGGCTGGTGTCCGGGTTTATAGAAATACACAGAAATAAGGCCGAGAGTTTGATTGAAAGGTTTCCCGTAGAGCCGAGCTGTCGGCCCTCATCCAAACATTCATTTTCTAAACAGAAACGCTTCTGCATGTCTAACCAGAGTCTGCGCTTAAGGCTGAATAAAGCCACAAGTAAAGGGACATTTCACGGTTTTTACAATAAAACAGAAGTTTCCTTTACTGCCCCACAGTGGAGATTCACTCAAAGGTAAAACAAACGCATCAAATGAGAGAGTGCAGTTATTACAAACAGCATGAAGTTCTGCATGTGTCGCAGGTTTATTTCGCTTGTTTGTAGCGATGAGTTTTCCCTCCAGTCTGCTGGTTCTGGTTCGGCTCGGTCCGGACTCCTCCCAGGTCCATTCCCATGTGTTGGTCGTCCCAGCAGGGCGGGATGAGCGCGGAGGCGGCGGACCGGGTCGCCGCGGTGACCGGCAGCCGGCCCGGGACGCCGCTGCAGGTGTCCTGGTTCGAGTTCCTGCTGGACGGCGGCCTGCTGGAGACGCACCTGCAGAAAGCCAGCCCAGACCCGGCCCCGGTCCAGCTCATCGTCCAGTTCCTGGAGCAGGCCTCCAAGCCGTCGGTGAACGAACAGAACCAGGTGCAGCCGCCGGCGGACAACCGCAGGAACCGAACCCTGAAGCTGCTGGCGCTGAAAGTCGCTGCTCACATGAAGTGGGACCTGGACAGCCTGGAGAGAGGGTAGGTTCTGGTTCTGGTTCTGGGGCTGGGGCTGGTTCCGGTTCCGGGTCCGGCTGACGCCCCGGGTTCTGTTCCTCCGGGCCAGGCTGACCATCCCGGTGGTCAACATGCTGCTGAACGAGCTGCTGTGCGTCAGCAAGGTTCCGGCCGGCGTGAAGCACGTGGAGCTGGACCTGTCCACCCTGCCGCCCACCACCGCCATGGCCGTCATCATCTACAACCGCTGGTGAGGCGCGGCGCCGGCGGGTCCGGCGGGTCCGGCCTCTGTCCGGTTCCGGTGACGTGTTTGTGTTGCAGGGCCATCAGGACCATCGTGCTGAGCAGCTTTCCTGAGAAGCAGAACAAACCAGGACCTCATCAGATGAACATGTAAGCGCCGCCGCCGCTTCCTGTGGCTCAGTGACGGTTTAACCTGAAAGAACCAGTTTGTTTTTACTGTAGACAGTAAAAACAAACTGGAGCCAGAGGGGAGGGCACTGGCCCCCCAGGGCCCCCCTCATATAGCAGCACCAGGTCATTCCTATGCATTAAGAAAAACAATAATAAATGGATGAAAAGAAAATGTATAAAACTTTATTTAAGTCCAGCAGAGGAAATGTTGTAGTTTGTCCTCTGATGTGTGATTAATTGCAGCGTAAAGGCCGGGCGCCGCTAAGAGTCGTTGATGTGTTCAACGACTCTTAGAGTGAAACAGCAGATCATTTATAGTGACTCCATAGTGACAGCTGATTGGCTCCTGGTAATTAAACTAATCTCTTGCTGCAGCAGCAAAACCTCAGAGTATCAGGACCACAATAAGAGATTATGACAATTAATCATAATAACACATAAAAGACGTAAAAGGTTAGGCTGGAGTTATCCAGGTCTGAACTGGATAGTTCAACTTAAAGGTTCTCAGCATTTTAATTTCAATTATTTGTGAAGTTCTCCAAAAAATAAAACTTTATTGATTTGAGAACGGTTAAATGCAGATTGCAGCAACGAAGCCAAGACTGTCCAATAAACTCAAAGGTTTTAGTCTGAGATGGAACCAACCTGTAGATCCGCCTCTCGCTGGCAGCTTTAGCCTCACCTGGAAATTCATCTGTTAATTATTAATCATGTAGTCCATAGTTAATCAATATATTAACCTTAATAATTAACAACATGTTGATGTTAGAGTTCACTGACAGCTTTAGGCAAGACAATGTTTTTCTTATTTTGAAATGAATTATGTGCATTTTTAGTTTATTTTTAATGTTGTTTAAAACTAATTGATGAAATGAAAACTGCTGAATGTGACACATTTTTATCCGATTGTGAGAAGAACTGATTTAATAAAATGATTTCAGTTCTGCTGCTCTAATAAGACAGAAGTTCATTAATTATGAGTTACTGAGTGCAACAGCTGACCATAAGTTGGGACGATAAAGACACTGCCCCCTGCAGGCTGAGCGTGGTGCAGCAGGAGAAGGAGCTGACGGAGAACATCCTGGCCGTGGTGAGTATCCGGCGATGTGTGCCGTGACGCTGCTGGCTGCAGCTCAGGGTTTGTCCTGTCAGCTGAAGGAGCAGGCGGCCGACTCGGTGAGCGTCCTGGACGCCGCGCTGCGCATCAAGAAGGACTTCTACGTCCACACGCTGCGGACGCTGGACCTGCTGGGCTCCGACGCCGCCGCCGCCAACGGAGAGACCGAGTCCTCCACCGCCGGCCTGCGGATCGGCGCCGACGAGCTGCACTGCCAGGTGAGCAGACGACCCGGCTGCCGTCGCCCCGGCGGACGGGTCGTGTTGACCTCCGACCTCTGTTCCAGGTGCACTATGACCTGGGAGCCATCTTCTTCCAGCGGGGCTGCACGGACCAGCCGGCCTATCAGAAGGCCCGGGACCACTTCAGGATGACCAAGGAGCTTCTGAAGAAGGTAGGCCGCCACGCAGCGGTCCGTTCTCCGGAACCGGAACTAGAACCTCTCTCTGTCCCAGCTGGACCAGGCCGTCCACGTCCGCCTGGACGAGAAGCGCCTGGCCGGCTACTGGAACGCCTGCAAGGCTCTGACCGGCGACCGCGACCCGGCCGACACGCACACGACCCGCTACGACCGGATCAACAGCCTGATCCGGAACCAGGACTACCAGGTGGGTTCTGCCGGGCCGAACCGCCCGGGCCGGACCGGCACACAGTCTGAACCGTTCTGCTTCCAGGCCGTGGTGGAGGCCTTCATCAGGGACAACGCCGCCCGCAGCTTACCGACCCACTTCAGGCGCTCGGTTCTGAGGGAGCTGCTGTACCGGGTCCAGCAGGGGTGAGTTCAGAACCGACTCTTCTGGTCCCGGTCCAGGTCCCGGTTCCGTCCCGTCCTGCTCAGTGTCTCTCTGCAGGGAGTCGGGTCTGGACGCCGTGTGCCGCCAGCTGTGTGTCTGCAACGCGGTGCGAGACGCTTTGGACGGAGAGGTTCTGAGCGTCCGGTTCCAGCAGCTGCTGCTGCGGCCCGGTAAACGGATCCTGGACTTCATGCTGGAGGTAACCGGGTCCGGTTCCACATTCCCTCCTTCGCTGACGCGCGGCGAGCCAACGCCGCTCCTGTCTGCTGCCGCAGGTGTCCTCCCGCTCTCTGGACCGGGACCAGCCGTCGGCCAGGAGGAACACCGCCGCCTTCCTGAGGTGAGTACAGAGATTGGACCGCTGCAGCGGCGCCGTTTCCATCAGAACCCGGCCGCTTTGCTGCAGTCACCATAGCAACCGCAGACCCTCCTGCTGGGCGCTGAGCTTGGAGGAACTAGAAGCAATTGGAGCAGAACTTTGTGGCGGTTCTGACCGGGTCTCTGCTGCTCCTGCAGGACTCTGTGTGAGAACCTGGAGGACCGGGTTCTGGTTCTGACCGTCACGTCTCATCCGCTCTTCCTGGAGCTGCTGGTGGACGACGACCGCAAGGTTCTGATGGAGCAGACGAGGAAGAAGGGCGGAGTCAACCTGAGCGCCAAGCCGCTTCCGTCCTTCTACGACATCCCAGGTAGGGAGACGGTTCTGGTTCTGTTCGGCCCGGTTCTGGTTCTGACCCGGCTCTCCTCGCTCTGCAGCTTCGGCCAGTGTGAACGTCGGCCAGCTGGAGCAGCAGCTGATCCGGGCCTCGGACCCGCGCCGCATCCGACAGATCCTGATCGAGCTCCACGGCCTGGCGGAGCGACCTTTCTGGAGGGTCAACGGAAAGGTCAGCCCCCCTCCCGCCTGGTTGTTAACGGTAACCATGAAGCTGTGAACCAATCAGCTGCTGTCTATCCGCAGTGGGAGGTTCCTCCTGATTACATCGGCGCCGTCCTTGCCATCAAAGACGGTCTGACCCGAGATCTGGTCTACATCCTGACAGCCAAAGCTCTGCACTGCATCTCCATAAAGGTTTAATCCCAAACTCTCTGGATTACCCAGGATTTAATCCGTCAGTTTTCTAGAACCGGTTCTGTGCCTCTGCAGGACTTCGGCCCGGCCCGCCAGCTGTTCGCCGCCTGCCTGGAGCTCGTCACCGAGTTTTCTCCGAAGTTGCGGCAGGTGATGCTCAACGAGACGCTGCTGCTGGACGTACGCGCTCACGAAGCCGCCACCGCCGACGGCAGCCGGGAGCGTCCGCCGCCCGACCTGGTGAGCCGGGTCAGAGGTTACCTGGAGATGAGGATCCACGGTGAGTTGGTGCCTCTGCAGGTTCTGGTTCTGGTTGGATCCAGTTGTTTAGTAATGGTTCAGGAAAGGGGGACAGAGCTCCGTCTCAGTTTGGAAGACCCCGAAGAGTTTCTAGGTCAGAGCAAAAACCGTCAGATCACGATCACTGAGGGCCAAGATAGACCGGCTCCTTTCCCTATAGGCTCCTCCCCCTATAGACTCCTCCCCTATAGGCTCCTCCCTTTACAGACTCCTCCCCCTATAGGCTCCTCCCCTATAGGCTCCTCCCCTATAGGCTCCTCCCCTATAGGCTCCTCCCTTTACAGACTCCTCCCCTATAGGCTCCTCCCCTATAGGCTCCTCCCCTATAGACTCCTCCCCCTATAGGCTCCTCCCTTTACAGACTCCTCCCCCTATAGGCTCCTTCCCTATAGGCTCCTCCCTTTACAGGCTCCTCCCCCTATAGGCTCCTCCCTTTACAGACTCCTCCCCCTATAGGCTCCTCCCTTTACAGACTCCTCCCCCTATAGGCTCCTTCCCTATAGGCTCCTCCCTTTACAGGCTCCTCCCCCTATAGGCTCCTCCCTTTACAGGCTCCTCCCTTTACAGACTCCTTCCCTATAGGCTCCTCCCTTTACAGGCTCCTCCCCCTATAGGCTCCTCCCTTTACAGGCTCCTCCCTTTACAGACTCCTTCCCTATAGGCTCCTCCCTTTACAGACTCCTTCCCTATAGGCTCCTCCCCTATAGGCTCCTCCCTTTACAGACTCCTCCCCCTATAGGCTCCTCCCTTTACAGACTCCTCCCCCTATAGGCTCCTCCCTTTACAGACTCCTCCCCCTATAGGCTCCTCCCTTTACAGACTCCTCCCCCTATAGGCTCCTCCCCTATAGGCTCCTCCCCTATAGGCTCCTCCCCTTCAGGTTTCTTCTTCAGTCTCCTCCCCTGTAGATTCTTCCTGCTCCACCTCCTTGAGTTTCAGTCGTTAACTGGATGAAAGATCCCGATCGGAACTAGAACAGGAGTAAACTGAGGACCGGGTCAGTGTGGTGTTGACCGGAAGGTTCTCCTGGTTCTGTCAGACGTTCCCCTGCGTCAGGTGATCGGGGAGGAATGCGTCGCCTTCATGTTGAACTGGAGGGAGAACGACTACCTGACGCTGCAGGTGCCTCAGTCTCTGGTCATGAACAACCCGTACATCAAGGTAAAACTGCTGCATGTTGCTGCTCCCTCCGGCTGAGGAAGGCCTCGGTGTCATGATATTCTCTGGTTCTGGTTCTGAAGCTGGGCCAGCTCCTGGCCTCCACCTGCAAGGAGCTCCCAGGTCCTAAAGAGAGTCGGCGCACTGCCAAGGAGATGTGGGAGGTGGTGGTGCAGATCTGCAGCGTCTCCGTCCAGCACAAGCGCAGCAGCGACGGCCGCCTGGGTCTGATCAAGCAGCGCGAGTCGTCTCTGGGCATCCTGCAGCGGTGAGTCGGCATCAGCCGTTTGGACTCGTCTCAGTCACATCATTCTGCTCTGTTTCCCTTCCAGGAGTAAATTCATCACCTTCACAAAGAAACTCAGGGTGAGTAACGACCTTCAGAAACATTTTAGTGTGCAGCTCTGGGTTCTGACCGTCCTCTTCCTCCCAGGAGCCGCTGGTGCTGACCACTCTGATCTCGCTGTTTGTGAGACTCCACAGCATCGTTCGGGTGCGTCCCTGAACCTGCCGCCACTTCTCCTTCTGCTGACTTCCAGGTTCATGTTTCCAATCATTTCTCCTCAGGACGACATAGTGAACGAAGTGACAGCCGAGCATCTGTCCATCTGGCCATCCTCTCTTCCAAAGTGAGTTTCTGTTGGGCACGGGTGGCAGTCCTGGTCCTCCAGGGCCGGAGTCCTGCTACTCTTGGACGTCTCCCTGGTCCAACACACTTGTATCCGATAGCTGAATCACTCAGGTGTGTTGAAGTAGAGATGCATCTAAAAGTTGCAGGAGACCAGCTGTAGAGGCCTGGAGTTGCCCACCCCCGCTGTAGGGGGTTCTGCAGCGGGCATGAAGCTGCAGCGCCCCCTGCTGTCTCCTCAGTGCAGCTGTCAGTGACCAGAGTGTTTGTGTTGAGCAGCATCCAGGCAGTGGACGTGGAGGCGGTGGCTGTGACCGTCAAAGAGCTGGTGTCCTACGCGCTGACGCTGAACCCCAACAACCAGGCCTGGCTGGTCACGCAGGCAGACATCTACTTTGGTGAGTAACACTACTGTGGCACCGGCAACCCGCGGCGGCACCGGCAACCCGCGGCACCGGCAACCCGCGGCTAAGAGGAATCTGTGTTTTGATCTCTTTGCAGTGACCAATCAGTACTCGGCTGCGCTCAGCTTTTACCTGCAGGCCGGAGCCGTGTGCTCAGACTTCTTCACCAAACCTGTTCCTCCCGACGTCTACACAGACCAGGTGAAAGGTCACACCTGTTGGAGAGCTGCTGATGTCGGTGTCAGGTAGAAGTGGAGGCACTTTTGGCCATTTGGTTACGCCGTGGTTAATGTGACCACGGCGCAGAGGGCGGCCATTTGCAAACCGTCTCCTTGGGAAACCCATGGCTAATCGCTGTTACTGTGTGCCAACTGGCCAAGTGTTTGACACTTGGGAACACTCGGGCTCTTCCTTAGGGTGGGCCCTGTACTAGGTGGGCCTCAGGGTTTGGCTAAAACAGTTCAGTTGGCTGCATGGCAGGTTTCTGGGAGGAAGTTCAACTCAAACTCTGCTGCAAATGCTCCAGGTTCTGAAACAAACCGTGGAAAGGTTTAGTAGGGTGGAAGACCTGTGATGCTGAGGGTCGGCTTCTCCTCCAGACCACAATTCCAGGTCCAGATCCAGAACGTCTGGTCACGGTGGTTCCGGAGACGCAGCCGGCCTTCCTGCATGAACACGTCACAGATCCTGTTTTATTTTGGTCACCATGAAGTTCATCTTTTAGGTAGCTCACAAATAATTTCCCTGTGAGAGCATCAGGATGTGTTTAAAGGGAAAACCTGATCAGTTCAGCGCTGGCCAGTAGGGGGCGCAGCTGTGGGATCAAAACCAGGCAGGTGGAAGAAGAGCAACGAGAGGTGAGCCCGTCTGACCCGACCCACTGTCCTCTGCAGGTTCTGAAGAGGATGATCAAGTGCTGCTCCATGATGAACTGCCACACACAGGTCAGAGGTCGCAGCGGCCTTCCACCTGCAGCTGCGATCAGGGTCAAAGTTCACCGTCTGTTCTTCTGATCCCCAGGTTGCCGTTCTGTGCCAGTTTCTCCGGGAGGTCGACTACATGACGGCGTTCAAAGCTCTTCAGGAGCAGAACAGGTAAAGCTCACCTGGATCCCATCGTTCCCGCTGAGGCGTTTCTAACGGATGTTTCCACAGCCACGACGCCATGGACTCCTTCTACGACTACATCTGGGACGTCACCATCCTGGAGTACCTGACTCGTATCCTTTCTGCAGAAAGCGGGCCTTCCCCTGCGGCCTCCGCTTGACCCGGTTTTCCTCCTGAGTCTGAACTCAGATATTCACCACAAACGCGGCGAGACGGAGAAGAGGCAGATCGCTGTAAGTCTCTCGCTTACAAACCGTCGTCCAGGATTCGTACTCAGGTTCAACTCTGATTTTTAAAACCAAGCATGCGCACGCCAGCGGCCATTTTCCTTTGTGAATCACAGCTGGCCCTCAGAGCTTGGTCAGGTTCTACAGACACCATTAAGGCCGATGCAAAGCACCCTGGGAACTTCGGTGTTCATTTACGCTGCCCAGCTGATGATCAGTGTCATTTCATGACCAACACTGACATCGTAAAAACATTTAAAACGTCAGAAAGCCACAGTCTATTAACATAAACCATAGTTCATCCTCATCTGTGTTACTAAGCGCCAGCTCAGGTTTAGTCGAAAGGTTTCCAGTGTTGGTTTCCAGAGCTTCGTTCTGGGTCGGGGTTAGGGCTCTTTCTGCCGTCCATCTTCAAACTGCAGAGCGGAGCCACGTTTCTCTCTCAGGCAGCCGGCGGCGCCGTGGCGTCACGCCGCTCCCATCTGCCTCTGTGTTCTTGTAGCAGAGACTGAGGCGCTGCAGTCCGGACCCACACGCCACCTAGTGGTCACAGTTATATCTGCTGCTTTTCAACACAGTACCAGAGCACGTGATCAACGCAGTGCCACGACTGCACAGCAGAGAAATTAAAAAACAGAAGAGGAAGAAAGTAGTAGAGGTCCAAACATCACCAGGATCTATCCTGAGCCTCCGATTGGCCAGAAACACGGATAACTTTACAGAGTCACATTGTTCTTAGTGGCTTTGAGTTCATTCATCTGTGATTGATCACTGGGAATGTTTTGCACATTGTCACGATTTATCCTTAATCTGTGGGAATAAAATAAAGTCGACCGTGAGAAACCGTTGAAATGTTGACTTTGGTTTAGGACTGAGGCCTTTTGGACCTTCTTTGTTCTCATGAGGTTGAGGCTCAGCAGCGAAGGCTCGTGTCGCACTGCGGTTCTGAATGCGTACGATGAAGTGGACCTCTGGTTGGAGTCCGATATGTAACTAAATGTCTGAGGGAATCAAACGGTGCAGATTCAACTCCCGCCTCCACCGGTCAACATTTCCTTTTGTTTCCAAACAAGCCAGACGGCGTGCGTGCGTCAGAGTCGGATGCACATTTTCATGTCAACTTGGTGTTTTAAATGGATTCGTCTGCATGAGAGCTTTAAGGGTGAAACCCCAGAACAAGTTTCTGATCATTTTCCCTGGTTTGTTCTGAACCTGGATAAAGGGAATCTTTGAGCTTTAACTTTCCCCTGGCAGTCTGATTTAAATGTGAGGGTGATGGCGCTCTGCTCCACCTGTCCAGGTGAAGGCCATCGGACAGACGGAGCTGAACAGCAGCAACCCGGAGGAGGTTCTGCAGCTGGCGGCCCAGAAGAGGAAGAAGAGGTTCCTGCAAGCCATGGCCAAGCTCTACTTCTGAAAACACACAGCAGCTGTGCAGTTTTATAAAATAAAGTGTTCGAACAAAGCAGCCGGCCAGCGTCTCATTGTTTTACATCATCTGCTGTGCGTGTGTGTGTGTGCGTGTGTGTGTGTGTGTGCGTGTGTGTGTGTGTGTTCTCTCTGAATATATAAGTAAAATCTCTTTACTTTTCCTAAAAGCTTTAAAAACATTAGAGAGAAAAACATTTGATTGATGACAGAAGAACAAAACCTTGTATAACCAAGAGACAAAACAAAACATACGGCTTGTTTAAGAAAAACGCAAAAGAAAATATAAATTTTTTGCCAGAAAAAACAAATAAGGAAAAAAAACATGCATGTGTAAGGAAAAGGAATGTCAAAAAATATAGATTTTTGCTCTTATTTTTGTCAGTTTTGGTCCTCCGTAGCTTTGAACATGGCTGAACGTCTCACACCTTTTTTTTTCTTTAACTCTTTATTGTTGTCATCATTATATACAACAAACATGTTATCAGCATCAGATGTATATAAATCTGAAAAAACCTGATGAAGTCGATCTTGGCTGCTTCCATACTAACAAAAAGGACGGAAGAACAAAACAAACAAAAAACACATTAGGGGTTTTCCAGCAACTTCAAAGTGATTATCATATTATAGTATCTTCATCTTTGTTCATGAATTTCAGAGATGAGAAGAGGCAGCAGAGTTCCTTGTGAAAAATGGGGAAAGATGGTTTGGTTTCAAGAAAACAACATTTGTGTATGGAAAACTTGCTCATGATAATTATGACATTTAATAGTTTCAAATTTCTTTTATTTTCTCAATAGTCCCAAAGATAACATCATTCTTGGAAAAGTCAGGTAAGTTTGGAATTTTAGGGAAAAGCCAGTAGAACATCCTCCCACAAAGATTTGCAATACACACATTCATAGAAAAGATGTTCAGTCAACTCAGTATCACCATTACAAAATTAGCATCAATAGAAAATCGAAGTCTAAGGAATTCCTTAGAGGGTAAACACCTGAAAAGAGTTTTAAATGGATTTTCTTGGCTTCTGGAGGAACATCTCAGACCTAAAAACCCAAGTTCACCTGCTGCAGCAACAGGAAGGGGACGGTCCGCTGTCAGCCGCAGACCGCATATGGACATGGGACCATTGCACTCCAGAAGTGAAGGGGGCGCTATTTCCTATATTGTCCGTGGCCTCTTGTTTTTATTTTCTTTTGAAATCTGTGATATATTTTCACCTTTAGGAAGGATTTTCACTCTCAGCATGTATTTGAACTTCTCTCTTTTATTTACTTCAGAGCAGCTCACAGTTTTTAACTGATTCTGTAACTTTCTGTGTTCTTCTAAATCTGCTCCTTAGTCGCATCTATTCGGGCCTGATACTGCCTCTAGTGGCGTGGGGAGGAAATACAACTAATTACATTACTAAATCAGAATAACACAAAGAATTTATTTATGATTAATGCTGGCATCTCTGGAACTGTAAAACATAAATTGTCTTCTAAAATACCACATTTTTCCATTTCCTTCAGGATGTAGAGCTAATTAGGTGACATAAACAATACTTGTATACATTATAAATAATATCTATATATCTCCCTCAATTATAGGAGGAACAAAAAAATAAGACATGAAAAACAACATGATCAACTATAATAAAAATACCATTTACATTGTATACTTAAGAAATTTAACTGCGCAAAAGTCAATGACAAACAAATTAATTAGGTTAATAGATGAATAACTACTGTTGTTAAACAGATACAAACAATAATTAACATTGTGAACAATGTTATATATATACATATATATACATATAATACATATACACACATATATATACATATACATATATATATATATATATATATATATATATATATATATATATATATATATATATATATATATATACATACATATATATATACACATATATATGAGGAATTTAAAAATTAAATTTTTAATTAAATTAAAAATTAGTTGCAGTTTCCATCAAGTGAAATTGCAACCACTTTCAGGTCTTGTTTATGTCATTTATTAGCTCTACTTCCTAAAGGAAATAAAAATGTATGGTATTTGTGAGGGACTTTATCTTTTACGGTTCCAGTTATGCCAGAACTAATAATAAATAATAACTACTTTGTACTATTCTGATTTAGTAATATAATTATATTAGTTGTGTTACCTCCCCACGCCACTAGAGGCAGTATCAGGCCGAAAAGATGAGACCAAGGAGCAGATTTAGAAGAACGCAGAAAGTTACAGAATCTGTTAAAAACTGTGAGCTGAGCTGAATTAAATAAAAGAAAGAAGTTCAAATACATGCTGAGAGTAAAAATCCTTCCTAAATATATCACAGATTTTAAAAGAAAATAAAAACGGGAGGCCGCGGATGACATTGGAAATAGCGCCCCCTTCACTTCCGGAGTGCAATGGTCCCATTTCCATATAAGGTCTGAGACTAGCGCCACCTGGCGGCCGGAGAGGACAGTCAAAGGAAAAGCCAGGAGAACAGAGACGGTACCAAAGGCGGGCGCTCCACTGGCTCATCAGGTGCTGCATCTTGTACAAAAACTTCTCTTGTTGCTAGGAAACCGAACCTCTGCGTTACTTTTCTTACTGGCTTCCGGTTTAACTGTTAACACAAAGGCAGCTTAACGGCAACTAAAGACCGAGGAGAAGTTGGAGCTAAAATGTTTGGTGTTGCTCGCAGCCCGTTTTATAGAAGCACACGGTATGGGGAAGATGTTAGGAAGTTCAGCCATTTTGTTACTGGAACTGTGATTTGCTGCGTTTCATGGTAAAATGTTATTTTTTAAGTAGCTAACGTAAACGGCTGCTGGTGTTTAGCTTGTCACGGTGAAACCGGGGGATTATCGGCAGGATTCAGATTCAAAGGTCCATTATTGATCCCACACAGACATTGAATATTAATCCCTCAGTAAAGTGGCATCCTTCATCATGCTGCCAATGATTTTATTGTCATGTTCAGCTGGTTTTGAGAGCAGAAGAAGAGACTTGGAGCACCTGATGTTTCACTTCCTGCTGCCATGCAGAGTTCAGTCTGAGCAGAAGAAGAAGTTGATGTGGAGGATCATCTCCTCGCTGTGACACCAAAATGAAGCCGCTTCAGCTCCTCTGCTTCCTCCAGCTGAGCTGGCTCTCTCCAGGTAAACCTCACATCCACACGCTGACAGGAGACAGCAGCACTACAGCTGTTCTCTCCAACATGAAGGTATTTGAGCTTCAAAGGTTGTTTGGAATCTGTTTTATTCAGGATAAAATATTGTATTTCTGTTCAGGTTTGGTTTAGAGAAGAAAAATAAAGATATTTTAAGGTGCAGGTCAGAGAGCGCTGATAGTTTCCCTCCAACCACAAACTGAAAGATGAAGCTCACCGTGTTGCTCCTGATTTAAATGTTCTAGGTGTTTCTGGAGCTTATTGCTCCATGCTGCTCTGAAATTCAAAACAAATCTCCCTTTTTATTGTTTCAGTTCTTCTTGATGTTTTCACTCCAGACGCTCTGACGACAGAGACACCTGAAGAGTTTGACTGTGAGTAAAACTTTGGTTGGCAGCTTTTCCACCGGACTTCTGCTGTTCCGGTTCCAGTGGTTGATGTTTGAGTATTTTCTCAGTTGTCATCCTGCTCCTCATCGTCTGCTCTGTGACCCTCTGTGCCCTCAGACAAGCCTTACGTTCATCACCTCGGCAGCACATGCAGGTGGACTTTCAGGATGCATGGAGACCGCAGGGGGAAGCCGGTTCCACTCCCACCAGAGTATTTAGACAAGCTGACTAAGCAGATCTGCCAGGACCTTAATGTGGAACAGTTCACACTGTGAAGAAAACCACGGCGCCTGCCAAAAGCAAGTGCTTCCATGACTGTTTGGTCCGGGACTGGCATCTGCAGAGCTGCTTACAGATGTTGACGGCAGGATGCATCGTGGCCACGGAAGTGGTCTGTGGTGAGACTTTCCTGATTCTGCAAGAACATAATAAATTTGTTGTTTGAAATGTTTTTAAAATGAGGAGGATCGAGTGGTGAGATAGCAGCTCTAACTTTAGAGCTCATCAACCGTTTCAACAGCATAAACATGGTTTCAATTCGTAGACTTCTATGCATCTATGGCTCAGTTATTCTCACTGAAGAGAAAACAGGGCTGATCAATAGGTTTGATTTGATGATCAGGTGTGGAGACAGTCACAGGTATATCAGTAGCTGCATAAAGGTGAGCCGCTACCTGAGGATCTATGGCTCTGATAGAGAACATGGAGCCATTGATCAGAGATCATATTGATCTGCTGGTTTATTGGCGTTTACATTGATCCAGTTCACCGGTTCACCAGGTGATCCAGGTGAACCTGGTGAACCGGTGAACCTGGGTAACCAGTGAATTTGCTATGTCATAAAACAATAGCAACTAAACAATGTAACCAACAGCACCTAAAATGCACCGGTGCAGGTTTGCTTGCTTGGGGACCGTCCTATTGACAATCACTGAGTTGCACTGGTGGTTTCTGGTGTGTACGACATGGGCAACCGCCCAGGACAGCATCATGTGGCGGGTTCCCCGTCTCCGCCTGCCATCAGCTGGAGGGTCTGAAAGTGAGCAGTGCCTAATGCAGACCCCCTCAACCCCCTACTAATTGTTCATATTGAACAATCCTCCACTTCCAGTGCTAAATGTTCTTTCAAAATTAGTTTGACACCTGAGACGGTGTATTTGCATTGTTAGACAATTTTTATGCTATTAGTTGACAATAGTCTCAAAATGACAATATTATAGTTCATAATTTCTGGAACAATTAATCATCCAGCAAAATGTATGGAGACATGCCTCGCTGGGAGGGCTGGTGCAGTGTTCACAGACTTGTGTACAATGCACACACACATCTTCTTCACAGCTATAAACACACACACACACCCTCAACTCACTGGCTTCGCTGGCCACTTTTCAGTGAAATCTTTGGATTGTTTCAGGTGTGAACTTCCTGCTTTTAACATCCTGGTGATTTTGTCTTCAGGTCATCACTCTGTTCGGCTGAAGGGACATGGGGATCAGTGTGCCGGGCGGGTGGAGGTATGGAAGGACAGGATGTGGGGCACGGTGTGTGACGACAGATTTGACCTGAGAGAAGCCAACGTGGTTTGCGCCCAGCTGGGCTGTGGGACCGCTCTCAGGGTGACGGGTCAGAATGGATTGTTCCCTCCAGGGAGCGGACCGATTCACCTGGACGAGCTGAACTGCACCGGGAACGAGCAGAACCTGTGGGACTGTCCGGGTGTCCAGGAAACCTCCGACTGCGGACACAAAGAGGACGCTGGTGTGGTGTGTTCAGGTCAGTTTCCATCAAACTTCTGGTCTGTTGCACATGAACTGTTTCTGCTAATGTCCACATTTGGGCACAAACTCCTCTTGTGGATGTGGCTTAAGTGGAGCATTTTGTAGAGCCCTGCTTAGGTTATATACACACTGCAGCCTGAAGTGACCCACAGCCGACTTTTATTTTGTTGACCTCAATGCGACCTGTTCCTGATCTTTTCGTGACAGATCAGATTCTTTCCAGTGTGACGCAGGCCCCTTGGATATGTGGTTCTGAATCCGATACATATCGGATCTTTTCAAATGTAACCCGTCTGTACGGGCAGGTCCAACCTGAGCGTCTTTGATACTCGACAAACGTCACTATTCTGCTTCCCGATACGCGCAAGCGGGAAAAAGGAAACGACCACCGTGGCGGACCGTAATGAGGTTCAAGTTGATGTGCTGCTCTGGTCGGACATCAACCTCAGCACTGGAAGATACGCTCCAGTGCTGAGCGTATCGGTGTTTACTTCCACAAACACCGAGCATTTCTTCTTCTATGGCAGTTGGCAGAACGCTGCGCTTGCTGCCTATTATTGCGCCCTCTGCTGCGCATGCGGGACACTTTCAGGTCGTTTGCAGCTCACTGGAGATCACATACAAGTCGCTTTTCTTTGGAAGTGTGAACGGACACAAAGAAAATCAGATTGAGCATTAAAGCCTGCAGGGAGAATGTAGCCTCTTTCAGTTTCTGTTTCTTTAAAGTAATAAAGAATCTGAACTTTGAAGAAAATTCTTGAATTTAAATGTAAATGTTACAGATTAACTTGAAACTTTTCTCTGCCTGTTTTTCCTGCAGTATCCAAGGCGTCCTTCCAAGTCACCACACCAGGTGTGACTGAGTTCACAAGCACAGGGTTTCAAAAGACACTAATTGAATTTTTAATAATATCAGCTGTTTCTGTGAATGTCTGAATAAATCTGATGTCTGTCTGTTGCTCCAGCTCCTCCTGCAGGCAGCCCTTCTCCAGAACATCTCTGCATCATATCTCTGTCTGTCGCAGTGCTCGTTCTTGCCATCCTGAATTTGGTTCTCTGCTGCCTTTTCTGTCACTGCCACGGTAGGTCCTCATCTCCTCACCTGGTAAACATCTGTAGGGAAAATGACCTGCACTAAATCCAGCAGTAAAGTTAGTTCTAACGTTGTCTGCAAAGATTTGGGCGGTGAGGCCAGCAGAGCCGTCGGTTTGAAGAACCTGATGGACGCGAATCTGTGGTCGACGAAGTGGAAACAAAGATGGACCAGAGCTTGAAGAAGCACAGATTCTAAAATTCTGATTTATAGATCACAAGTAATGTGGAACAAAATATTAATCATAAAGTTTAACAATGAATACAAACATTAAAACAAAAATAAACCACTTCTCACTTAATATTTATTCTAAATATAATTGTAATATCTAAAATATTGTAAAAAATTTATGATACTGTGTGTCATCAGCATTGATGCCATTATTATCTGGTCCAGGGGAGGAGCAGAGTTCATGTAAAGGTCAGCGGAGAGATGACGTCACATGACCAGCAGCAGAACTACTGCCATGCTAACACCGCCATGCTAACATTTCTCTCTGTTGTCGCTACATGATTGTCATGATATGAGGGAAGACAGGAGACGCAATCGTTGGTTGAAAAGCCATATTTCTTTTATTTAGCTGGAGCATGAGCTAACAACATGAACTGCTTCCTGTTCGAACTCCTTCCTTGGATCGTTTCCTAGGGCTCCCCTAGTGGGCCGGAAACCCAACTACCGTTACTCTAGATATAATCTAATCTCACAACAATGATGATGACAAATCAGGGAGTCTCAGAGCAGCTGTCCAAGGCTGTTTCTCTTGATGCGTTCTTGTCTGTACTTGTGTTCTCGCGCCTTTATGAAACGAAAGCAGCCCAAGTTCTGTAGGCATCCAGGCAAGAACGCTCAAAGTACCCGGATGTGTTCTTGCTCCGCCCATTTTATCGAGGATGAATCCTGCGGACTTCAGCCAAGTTAACCCAAGTACACCTGCTGGAGCAAACAGGAAGTGGGACGGACTGCTGTCAGCCTCAGACCTTATACGGAAATGGGACCGTTGCACTCCAGAAGTGAAGGGGGCGCTATTTCCTATATTATCCGTTGTCTCCCATTTTTATTTTCTTTTGGAATCTGTGATATATTGCCACCTTTAGGAAGGATTTTCACTCTTGGCATATATTTGAACTTCTCTTCTTTATTTACTTTAGTGCAGCTCACAGTTTTTAACAGATTCTGTAGCTTTCTATGTTCTAAATCTGCTCCTTAGTCGCATGTTTTCGGCCTGATACTGCCTCTAGTGGCGAGGG
Organism: Poeciliopsis retropinna; assembly: GCA_010277075.1. Classification (NCBI taxonomy): domain Eukaryota; kingdom Metazoa; phylum Chordata; class Actinopteri; order Cyprinodontiformes; family Poeciliidae; genus Poeciliopsis; species Poeciliopsis retropinna. The sequence continues at coordinate 2,427,384 of VMRM01000042.1, forward strand.
GAGGTAACACAACTATTATAATTACATGTTATTAGTGGCCCTTTTAGTAGAGGTGAATGGGGATAAATTTGTTTCAGAGTCATTCAAACAAAAACTAATCTTAATTCAAAAAATAAATTGTGGTCATAACTTTTGGAATAGTAATGATTTTTTCTTAAACAAAGGTTGTCTTTAAAAAAAACAACTAAAAAAATTAGATCAAAATCAGTACTTTTGTCTTATGAAGTGAAAAAATGTATTTGTTAAAGGCATCTGCGCATGTCAGAAATCTTTAGTTGCAATTCTCTGGTTTTGATGCTTCCTCTTTTTGGTTAAACTGATTGCTGCAAACGTGAACGTCGTTTTTTAGGGATTCTGCTTTCAAGACCAATGTGTCATGCAATGATGGATGGAGGTGGTGAGTGAGGATGGACCCAGATTGGGTTCAGAAGTGAGTTTTACTGAAGATCTGACAGGGACGACAAACACTGAGACAAAACCACGAGGACCCGGCGGCAGCAGGTGACCAGGTGGGTTAAACACAGGAGATCAGGAGACACAGGGACAACAGAACGTGATTGACCCGTCCCACCTCCGAACCGAGACCGAACAACATAAATACGCCACAAATTCGGGCATCTCGATCTTCTCCGGTTCGGTTCCATCATCGAAGGGAATTTGGGGTCACCTGAAAAATGACATTTTTGAAAGAAACCCAAATCCACTGAGTCGCAACCTGAAGAACAAATAGACTGCAGACATGGCGACTGATGCTATTTTTCATTCAAACCTCAGTTGTGGAATGAGTCGTTTTGGACAGTTGATAAAAACATTAATAATAAAACATTGCATCTGTTTTTCTGATTGTTTATTTTCCCAATCGCCGATAATCCTGACTGAATCCAGAACATTGCTGCATGTGTGGCTCGATGGTCACGTGATTTCCAATCTAGGTAAAACCATGGTGACGTTATGAATACAAACTGTCACTCAGTGCAGAACCAACAGGCTGGATCATTTTAACAGCCTTGACATCCGAGAGCCGCCCACACCTGAAAACCTGCTGATCCTGAAACGCGCCGCCCACCTGGCGCCACCTGGCGGCCGGAGAGGACAGTCAAAGGAAAAGCCAGGAGAACAGAGACGGTACCAAAGGCGGGCGCTCCACTGGCTCATCAGGTGCTGCATCTTGTACAAAAACTTCTCTTGTTGCTAGGAAACCGAACCTCTGCGTTACTTTTCTTACTGGCTTCCGGTTTAACTGTTAACACAAAGGCAGCTTAACGGCAACTAAAGACCGAGGAGAAGTTGGAGCTAAAATGTTTGGTGTTGCTCGCAGCCCGTTTTATAGAAGCACACGGTATGGGGAAGATGTTAGGAAGTTCAGCCATTTTGTTACTGGAACTGTGATTTGCTGCGTTTCATGGTAAAATGTTATTTTTTAAGTAGCTAACGTAAACGGCTGCTGGTGTTTAGCTTGTCACGGTGAAACCGGGGGATTATCGGCAGGATTCAGATTCAAAGGTCCATTATTGATCCCACACAGACATTGAATATTAATCCCTCAGTAAAGTGGCATCCTTCATCATGCTGCCAATGATTTTATTGTCATGTTCGCTGGTTTTGAGAGCAGAAGAAGAGACTTGGAGCACCTGATGTTTCACTTCCTGCTGCCATGCAGAGTTCAGTCTGAGCAGAAGAAGAAGTTGATGTGGAGGATCATCTCCTCGCTGTGACACCAAAATGAAGCTGCTTCAGCTCCTCTGCTTCCTCCAGCTGAGCTGGCTCTCTCCAGGTAAACCTCACATCCACACGCTGACAGGAGACAGCAGCACTACAGCTGTTCTCTCCAACATGAAGGTATTTGAGCTTCAAAGGTTGTTTGGAATCTGTTTTATTCAGGATAAAATATTGTATTTCTGTTCAGGTTTGGTTTAGAGAAGAAAAATAAAGATATTTTAAGGTGCAGGTCAGAGAGCGCTGATAGTTTCCCTCCAACCACAAACTGAAAGATGAAGCTCACCGTGTTGCTCCTGATTTAAATGTTCTAGGTGTTTCTGGAGCTTATTGCTCCATGCTGCTCTGAAATTCAAAACAAATCTCCCTTTTTATTGTTTCAGTTCTTCTTGATGTTTTCACTCCAGACGCTCTGACGACAGAGACACCTGAAGAGTTTGACTGTGAGTAAAACTTTGGTTGGCAGCTTTTCCACCGGACTTCTGCTGTTCCGGTTCCAGTGGTTGATGTCAATCATGTGAATTACATTAATTCACATGATTGTGAATTAACACAATCATGTGTTCGGGTTAGGGTTTTGTTACTGGAACTCTGATTTGCTTCATTTAATGAAGCAAATCTACAGACTATTCAGGCCAGACTAAGACCTTTTTCTATAAAAGCTGTTGTGCTAGGATGAGGATGTATCCTGACTATTTTGCAGAGCTGCAATGGAAACTCTTTTGTTGCATTACATGTGATCAAGAGGATGTTACCAATCGCAAAAATGACTACAGGAAATAGTAGTATGCATGCATGATGGATAGGTTTATGGGTACATTTTCTGTTGATGGTTTTAAATGCTGAGGTTGCCAGGTGACGGTACTTTTCTGTTCCAAGTGAGCGGAAGGAGAAAAGTTGGAGAGAGCAGAGTGAATATTTGAGAGCAGAAGTTTTGAGTACAAGCTTTGAGAAGAAAACATGTAATGAAATCCTGCTTTCAGACTGAAAATGTGTGCTCTCGATTTATGGCAGAAAAATCCCCCATACGCTTTCCAGTTCATAAAAAGTTTTGTATCCTTCCATTGTGTTGAATCCATCACACTTTTGTAAAATGGCCGACTACATTTAGAGGATTTTCCACGGACATAGCTCATGGACCACTGTTCCTATTGTTGCCGTGGCGCCGCCGATTTGGAGCTCAGTCGGCGCATTGATCCACCCTAACTTGCTGAATACTAAACTGATTTTCAGGCTGTTTTGCAAACTTTATTTCAGCTTTAACAGCTGTGTGAATAAGAAAAATTACAATCAGTGTTTTTAAATAAAAAATGAACAAGTTTATTTAAACTGTCATAGAAAAAAACTGAGTATTCATTTACAAAGTCATTTTTTCACCATGTAAGTCACACATTTATACACATCAGAGTTCCAAACTAAATATTTAGTTTACAAGCTTTTCTGCTGCTTTTAATAATTCAATTCAAATTCTACTAAAAAATAAAAAGGTCGGGGCGTGCTGTGGTGGCGCAGGGGGTTAGCACGCCCCACGCCTGGAGGCCTTGGTCCTCGACGCGGACGTCGCGGGCCCGACTCCCGGTCCTGGTGACCCCCGCCGCATGTCCCCCCCCCACCGCACCGCACCGTCCGCCCACCCCCGGAAAATGCGAGCCACCAGCGCTGCAAAAACTCTTCAGAAAAAAATAAAACTAAAAAGGTCCACAGGAAGCGTCTTCGGCTTTTTCCAAAGTTTACTAACATGCAGTGTGTGTCAGTAATTTTACTAAGATGCTCTGCTGATACCATTTAACATCATCATCTGTTTATCCTGCTATGCTGATGACGCTCCGCTCTGTTTGTAAAATCCTTCAGGTTGCTGCAGATTTCTGGTCCAGATTTGTTCCTCAGTGGTTTGATGTTTGAGTATTTTCTCAGTTGTCATCCTGCTCCTCATCCTCTGCTCTGTGACCCTCTGTGCCCTCAGACGAACCTTACGTTCATCACCTCGGCAGCACATGCAGGTGGACTTTCAGGATGTCTGGAAACAGGAGTGGGGAGGCGGTTCCACTCCCACCGGATGTTTTAGACTCTCTGTCTGAACAGATCTGCCAGGATCTTAAATGTGGAAGAGTTTATGCTGTGAATAAAACCACACCGCCTCCCAACATCAAGTGCTACAAGCAGTGTCTTTTCCGGGATTGGCGTCTGCAGAAGTGCTTACAGGTCGAGATGGCAGGATGCGTCGTGGCCACAGAAGTGGTCTGTGGTGAGACTTTACTCATTCTTCAAGAAAATATAAATTTGTGTTGTTTGAAATGATATTAAAATGAGGAAGATTGGGATGCTGAGGTGGTGCAGGGTAAAGCACAACCCAACTCGGGAGGCCTTAGCCCTCGATGCGGCCATCACAGGTTCAAGTCCCGGCCTGATTCCCTTTGCTGCTCGTCATGAAGCCGTTTTATTCCAGTGTTTTGTACCTGTAGCTCATCTAAAACCTGCAGGACTGGAGTCTGACTGCTTTAAAGGAATCCATAATTATTTGCAACAATAGATTTTATTGTAGATGTAAAAGCAAGACAGTACGAATACTGTGAGCTGTTTAGTTTTTATAAACTTTAATAAAATATTGTCACAATAAGACCCCGATGATGAGAAATAACTTTGGATTTTGTGTTCCCTCGCCCAGACGTGGGTCACCGGGGTCCCACTGTGGAGCCAGGCCTGGAGGTGGGGCACGTTGGCGAGCGCCTGGTGGGCGGGCTTTTACCCATGGAGCCCGGCCGGACTCAGCCCGAAGCGGAAACATGGGTCCCCCCTCCCATGGGCCCACCACCTGTAGGAGGGCCCAAAGGGGTCGGGTGCAGTGTGGGATGGGTGGCGGCCGAGGGAGGGGGTCCTGGCGGTCCGATCCTCGGTTGCAGAAGCCGGCTCTTGGGACGTGGAATGTCGCCTCTCTAATGGGGAAAGAGCCGGAGCTGGTGCGTGAAGCTGAGAGGTTCCGGCTAGAAATAGTCGGTCTCACCTCGACGCACGGCTCTGGTTCTGGAACCAGTCTCCTGGAGAGGGGCTGGACATACTTCCACTCTGGAGTTGCCTGCGGTGAGAGGCGCCGGGCAGGAGTGGGCATACTTGTTGCTCCCCATGTCGACGCCTGTACGTTGGTGTTTACCCCGTTAATGCTCACGTGGGAAACGACAGTGAGAGCTGGAGGGGCGTGGTTGGGAGGAACGCTCCCCCCCCCAATTCGAGTGGTGTTCTGTTGTTGGACTTCTGTGCTCGTCACGGATTGTCCATAACGAACAACCATGTTCAGGCATCAGGGTGTCCATATACGCACTTGGCACCAGGACACCCTCGGCCGCAGTTCGATGACAAAGTCGGTCATCGTTTCATCGGATCTGCGGCCGTATGTCTTGGACACTCTGGTGAAGAGAGGTGCTGTCCACTGATCACTACCTGGTGATGAGTTGGCTCCGGTGGTGGAAGGGGATGCCGGTCAGACCTGGCGGGCCCAAACGTGTTGTGAGGGTCTGCTGGCGGAATCCCCTGTGAGAAGGAGCTTTAACTCCCATCTCCGGCAGAACTTCGAACACATTCTGGGGGAAGTGAGGGACATTTGAGTCTGAGTGGACCATGTTCCGTACCTCCATTGTCAAGGCAGCTTATCGAGCTGTGGCCCCAAGGTTGTCAGTTTCTGTTGCAGCGGCGACCCTTGAACCCGTCGGTGGACACCTTCAGTGAGGGATGCTGTCAGGCTGAAGGAGGAATCCTATCGGGCCTTTTTGGCCTGTGGGACTCTGGAAGCAGCTGACGGGTACCGGCGGGCGAAGCGGCATGCGGCTCGGGTGGTTGCTGAGGCAAAAACTCGGGCATGGGAGGAGTTTGGAGAAGCCATGGAGAAAGACTTTCCCACGGCTTCGAGGCGATTCTGGCCCACCATCCGGCGTCTCAGAAGGGGGAAGCAGGGCAGCACCAACACTGTTTACAGTGGGGATGGTGTGCTGCTGACCTCGACTGGGACGTTGTGGGCCGGTGGGCAGAATACTTTGAAGACCTCCTCAATCCCACCGACACGCCTTCCATCGAGGAAGCTGAGCCTGGGGACGAGGTCGCAGAGGTCGCCGAGGTGATTAAGAAGCTCCTCGGTGGCAGGGCCCCGGGGGCGGATGAGATTCACCCGGAGTTCCCTGTTCGAATCTCTGGATGTTGTAGGGTTGTGTTCGGTGACCCGACTCTGCAATATCGCATGGACATCGAGGGCAGTACCCCTGGATTGGCAGACTGGGGTGGTGGTCCCCCTGTTCAAAAAGGGGGACCAGAGGGTGTGCTTCAGTTATAGAGGGGGTCACACTCTTAAGCCTCCCTGGCGAGGTCTATTCAGGGGTCCTGGAGAGGAGGGTTCGTCGGATAGTCGTACCTCGGATTCAGGAAGAGCAGTGTGGTTCTGGTTGTGGAACACTGGACCAGCTCTACACCCTCAGCAGGGTCCTGGAGGGTTCTGGGAGTTCGCCCAACCGGTCCACATGTGTTTTGTGGACATGGAGAAGGCGTCCGACCGTGTCCCTCGGGGATCCCAGTGGGGGGTTCTCCGGGAGTATGGGGTACCGGGCCCTTTGATACGGGCTGCCAGGTCCCTGTATGACCGGTGTCAGAGTCTGGTCCGCATTGCCGGCAATCAGTCGGGCTCGTTTCCGGTGAGGGTTGGACTCTGCCAGGGCTGCCCTTTGTCACTGATTCTGTTCATTACTTTCATGGACAGAATCTCTAGACCAGCCAAGGTGTTGAGGGGATCCGTTTTGGTGGCCCTAGGATCCATCTCTGCTTTTTGCGGATGATGTGGTCCTGTTGGCTTCATGTGATCTGCAGCTCTTGCTGGAGCGGTTCGCAGCCGAGTGTGAAGCGGCTAGGATGAGGATCAGCACCGCCAAATCCGTCTTGAGCCAGAAAAGGGTAGAGTGCCTTCTCCAGGTCGATGTGAAGAGAGAGCTGAGCCAAACAGGGAAGCTCTCGATTTACCGGTCGATCTACGTTCCTACCCTCATCTGTGGTCATGAGCTTTGGGTCATGACCGACAGAACGAGATCTCGGATACAAGCGGCTGAAATGGGTTTCCTCCGTAGGGTGGCCGGGTTCTCCCTTAGAGAGAGAAGCTCAGTCATCCAGGAGGGACTCAGAGTAGAGCTGCTGCTCCTCCACATCGAGAGGAGCCAGTTGAGGCTCGGGCATCTGGTCAGGATGCCTCCTGGACGCCTCCCTGGTGAGGAGTTTCGGGCACGTTCCACCGGAAGGAGGGGAAGACCCAGGACACGCTGGAGGGACTACGTCTCTCGGCTGGCCTGGGAACGCCTTGGTTGGAAGAAGCTGGAAGCTGGAAGAAGTGGCTGGGGAGAGGGAAGTCTGGGCCTCCCTTCTTAAGCTGCTACCCCCGCGACCTGACCCCGGAGAAGCGGCAGAAGATGGATGGATGGATGTCACAGGAATGACGCCATGTTGTTCACACTGCAATGCATTCTGGGTAAATGACGTGTAACAGTCCAACTGGCTCCTCCAGTGATGAGTAACGTTATTAAGCTTTTTTAATTTGGACCGGAGCATTGAAACCAATCAGAACCAGAAATAACAGGTGGCGATGAGGAGGAGGAGCAAACAGAGGAAGAGTTGTCTGCTGTTGCTGCCTTCAGCTACATAATGAAACAATGAATGAGACTCACCTCCGGTCACTGTGTGGTCCGGTTCCTGGTTCTGGAGCTCTGAGTCCGGTCTCCTGGTCTGGCCTTCGTCTGTGGCAGCAGTAGTGCCGCCGGTACTACTGCCACAGAGCTCCGTTAGCTTCCAACACTGTCAGTCTGATGTTCCTCCCAGCGTTTTTTGCGCTGGTGGCAGTGGGGTTTAGGCACTTTGTGGATACAAACTGTCAGCACGGCTTTTATTTTTAGCTCATTAAGGTCACAATCCCTTATTGGAGCCTTTGTCAGTTTTGCTTGTACAAATGACTCAAAGACTTCTGGAGGAAAATGTTGAGGACACAAATGTTGATCCTTCAGAAGTTGTGTTTGGATTCAGTGTTGTGTCAGATGAGCATGCGCTCTCAGATTGTGCTCTTCTTTATTCCTGTGGGAAGCATCCAGATTGACTTCTTTTTTTACTGCCAACAGTGACACCTTGTGGCATTATTTTAAATTACACCAGTCAAACGCCACATGATCAACCCTGTGAAGTTAGCCTTCCTGTGTTTACTCTGTACATTACAGTGCAGAATGGAGCAAACCGCGTCATCCATTGGTGAAAACAAGGTGAAATCCATAAAAAATATAACAAAAGATGTACATTTTTTGAAGCAATTATGAGTTTTGGTTTATCACTAACTGCAATTTTTTTAGTTAGTAGAAAAATTAACTGCATGACAGAGCGTTTGAAGGTGGAGCAGTCCTTTCTGCAGCCATGACCCTCTGGAACCACCTGGAGGCGTCCTGCACCGAGTCCACAGGGCTAACTGTTCCTCATCATGTTGATGCTAAGCTGACATCAATGGAAGCAAAATCCCATATTGTCAGTCAGGACTCCAGGTGTCGGTTTAAATGTCAGCAGTGGGACCTGATCTCTAACAGAATCAGAACATGTTGATCTTTCATCGAGTTTACAAACGTCACTGTCTCATTAGTCCCGCAAATAGGTGCTGATACGTCCTCAGGACAGATTTCACTCAACATGACTCATTAAAAGAATAATGAATGAAATTGTTAGCATGTTTATAATGAAATAATAATGAAACTTCCTGCTTTAACATCCTGGTCATTTTGTCTTCAGGTCATCACTCTGTTCGGCTGAAGGGACATGGGGATCAGTGTGCCGGGCGGGTGGAGGTATGGAAGGACGGGAACTGGGGGACGGTGTGTGACGACAGATTTGACCTGAATAACGGCGACGTGGTTTGTGAACAACTGGACTGTGGGATCGCTCTCAGGGTGACGGGTCAGAATGGATTGTTCCCTCCAGGGAGCGGACCGATTCACCTAGAAGAGCTGAACTGCACCGGGAACGAGCAGAACCTGTGGTTCTGTGCCGGTGTCCAGGAAAACTACAAATGCGGACACAAAGAGGATGCTGGTGTGGTGTGTTCAGGTCAGTTTCCATCAAACTTCTGGTCTGTTGCACATGAACTGTTTCTGCTAATGTCCACATTTGGGCACAAACTCCTCTTGTGGATGCAGTGATGAGGTTTATTTGTAGGAGCTGCAAGCATTTGAAATGTTGTTCTCAAAAAATTAATGAAAAATAAACACACAGAAATATCAGAATGCCTCAAAGTTAAATTCCCAACTGATTTCACTTCCATTCCCCCGACCATCAAACCATCCAACCATCAAACCATCCAACCATCCAACCATCAAACCATCAAACCCTCCAACCATCCTGCCATCCAACCATCCAACCATAAAACCATCCTGCCATCCAACCATCCTGCCATTCAACCATCAAACCATCCAACCATCAAACCATCCAACCATCAAACCATCAACCATCCAACCATCAAACCATCAAACCCATCCAACCATCCTGCCATCACCATCACCAACCACCTGCCATCAACCATCAACCTCAACCATCCTGCCATCCAACCATCCTGCCATCCAACCATCAAACCATCCAACCATCCAAACCATCCAACCATCAACCATCCTGCCATCCACTCACCCACCATCCTGCCATCCAACCATCAACATCCTGCCATCCAACCATCAACCATCCAACATCCATCCAACCATCAAACCATCCTGCCATCCACCATCAAACCATCCAACCATCCTGCCTGCCATCCAACCATCAAACCATCCAACCATCCTGCCATCCAACCATCAAACCCTCCAACCATCCTGCCATCCAACCATCCAACCATAAAACCATCCTGCCATCCAACCATCAAACCATCCAACCATCCTGCCATCCAACCATCAAACCATCCAACCATCCTCATCCAACCATCAAACCATCCAACCATCCTGCCATCCAACCATCAAACCCTCCAACCATCCTGCCATCCAACCATAAAACCATCCTGCCATCCAACCATCAAACCATCCAACCATCCTGCCATCCAACCATAAAACCATCCTGCCATCCAACCATCAAACCATCCAACCATCCTGCCATCCGACCATCCAACCATCCTGCCATCCAACCATCAAACCATCCTGCCATCCAACCATCAAACCCTCCAACCATCCTGCCATCCGACCATCCAACCATCCTGCCATCCAACCATCCTGCCATCCAACCATCAAACCCTCCAACCATCCTGCCATCCGACCATCCAACCATCCTGCCATCCAACCATCAAACCATCCAACCATCCTGCCATCCAACCATAAAACCATCCTGCCATCCAACCATAAAACCATCCTGCCATCCAACCATCAAACCATCCAACCATCCTGCCATCCAACCATCAAACCATCCAACCATCCTGCCATCCGACCATCCAACCATCCTGCCATCCAACCATCAAACCATCCTGCCATCCAACCATCAAACCCTCCAACCATCCTGCCATCCAACCATCAAGTCATCAAACCCTCCAACCATCAAACCATCCTACTATTCAACTGTCCTACTACCAAACTGTCCAACCAGGGCCGGCCCAAGCCTCCATGGGGCCCTGAGTGGAGTGTGGTTTTGGGCCCCTTTAGTTCTGCTAACATTGTGGACTGCCTGGAATCAACAGTTAGAACTTTAGCTCATCCGCATATCTGCTGTGAACTTATTGCATCTCTGATGATTCTGTTTATATTATATGCTATGCATGTATAATATAGGATACGTTTATCGGCCAGTGGATTTCTGGGCGCCGATTTCCTTAATTTTGGGGGATAGTGATTGGCCGATACTTCCGCGTGAAGCCCATCTTATCCCCTGATCTTGTGTTTGTCAGCAAAGGTTTACAAATCGTCTCTGTCCTGTTCTGCTCTGCAGTGACAGTTTGACTGACAGACCAGGTCTGAACGTTTACAGTTAACAATATTCACTGTTGCCAACTCACCGACTTTCTTGCTATATTTAGCAACATTTCAGACAAAATAAATTCATGTCAGGTCAGGCCGTTTAAAGATCGGTAACCAGGGATCGGCCAGAAAACTGCAATCAGTGCAGAAACACACATATTCATCACATTCTGTGATTAAATAAATTTATCTTCAGCGTTACTCCAATAGCAGGTGAGTCTTTCTCCGCTGAGAATGTGGACCGGTACCGGGTTGATTCTGAGCCTTCTTATGATTTTAACCATATAAGTTGATGCAAAAATAATGTTTGTTTTATGTACCCAATGTGGCCAACATGACCCAATCATCTTCCCTTTAAGCTATCCCTTTAAATGGATTGTCATGTGTGTTTCCGGGCCACAAAATGATTTTTCTCAGCAGCAAACAACAGATCAGCTGCAGCATAGAGCAGCTCATCATGCAGCAGCCATGCAGCCTGATGTCACAACATTTAGCTGGCCAATATCAAACATTGACGAGTTTTAATTATTGATATCAAATCTTATCAAACAGAGTTTTGAAGCCAAAATACCCCAGAAATATTCAGTGCCACCAGGAGAATCAACTCATTAAAGTTTAAACTCAGTTTCACACAAAGATGCAGCTGAAATGTTTGGCTGTGTAACTGGACCGGTCCGAGTCGCCATCAGGATCATTTCTATCAGCAGCTTTATTCATATTTTACATTATAAAGGCTCATCAAAACAAACATTTTCCTTTTTCTATTCTTCCTCTTTCTTTTCTCCCTCCCTGAAGGATAAGTCCCTTTTTGAGACATTATTTTGCTAACTTAACTTCTGCCGGAGCTTTGGATGCGGTCATGTTAGCGGGGAAGCGTGCAATACCTACTGCAGCCACCAGGGGCCCCATGAGCAATTCATTTTTCTGTTTATCCATCCATCGTCTGTTCGGTCGGGAGCTGCTGCTGCCGCTCGTTCGATCAGGTCGCAGTCTTTTTATCCATAAAATGATCATTTATACATTATCAACTATATATTATTGTATAAACAAATCACTTCATGATAAAATTGTGTGGTTTTGTTATTATAATGACATAGAAATTGTGACTAAACAATAAATCAGCTCCACTGAGGGGTCCCCTGGGTGGAGCTGGGGCCCTAAGCAGCTGCTTAGTTTGCTTATGTCTTGGTCCCGGCCGGCGCCCGGCCATCCAATCTGTCTTTTCTCCATTTGTTTTCATCCTCAGCAGCAGTTTCTCTGTTTGCTTAGTGAATCATAGAATCTGAAATATTGGACCTGAAACCTAAAAGTTGTGGATTAGCTTGAATCTTTTCTCTTCCTGTTTCCCTGCAGATTCGAAGGCGTTTTTTGGAGGAACCACAGAAGGTGTGACTGAGTTGATGACCACAGTGTTAGTCGATACAAAAAAAAGATAAATCAATAGTTTTAGAAATATGAGCTGATTCTGTAAATCTTAATATATTTGATGTTTGTCCATTGCTGCCAGGTCCGAGTTTCATTCGTCCTGCAGGCGGTCTGACTTCACAACATTTCAGCATCATATTTCTGTCTATTGGGCTTCTTGTTCTCGTTGTGCTGTGCATGTCTTTCTGCCGCGTTTACTGCAATTGGCACGGTAGGTCCTCCTCTCCTCATCTGTACGACAAAAGGTCAAATCTGCAGCAAATCCAGCAGTAAAGTTGCTTTTAACATCATTAGCAAAGTTGCGATCGGTGAGGACAACGGAGCAGGTTTGAGCAACCTGTGGACGATGAGGAGGAGACGATGAAGACGGGCCAAAGCTTGAAGACGCGTCTGCTCTAAAATGCCGATTATTGTTAAAGGTCTCTAGTAATGAAAGGAATAATAAATATTTATCATAAAGGCTAATTAAAAATAAATAAAAACTATAAAATTAAAATCATTTCTCACTTCATATTTGTTATAAATGTAATATCTGAAATGTAGTAAAATGAGAATTGGTGCTGTGGGTCGTCAGCATCGCTGTGATGCTAAAGCCTCGTCCCCTGATCTGCTGAGCGTTTTGTTTTTGATCATCTGCTGATTTGCTGACAGCTTTGATTGCTGCTGGTAACTTGGAGCAGAATATTAATCCCACAATCCACTGCGTCTCCCCACTTCCAGCGTCAGACGGAAACACTGCAGGATCTGCTGCTTTCTGAAGCCGCGCTTCACTGGAGAGGACGGCAGACGTCATCCCGCCTCTCCACAAAAACACAACTGTAACTCAGTTCAATAAATAATCAGAAAATATCTAATGAAGATAAATATCCTGTGACAAACCTACAACTGGCGAGAAACCAGATTTTGTGAGACAAAAAGGAAAACTGATGGGTGAAAATTCTCAAGGCCTTCAGAAACAAGTTAAATCTCAAGAGGAAATCCATGCCTCCAATTTTCCTAAGTACCAGAGATGGAACAACAAACTATTTTAACATTTTAGTTTTAAAAGCCATAAATTGTTTCCAAATCCATCCATCCATTTTCTTTCACCCTTGTCCCTATTGGGGTTGGGAGTTGCTGGTGCTGGTCATTTATTAGCTCTACTTCCTAAAGGAAATAAAAATGTATGGTATTTGTGAGGGACTTTATCTTTTACGGTTCCAGTTATGCCAGAATTAATAATAAATAATAACTACTTTGTACTATTCTGATTTAGTAATATAATTATATTAGTTGTGTTACCTCCCCACGCCACTAGAGGCAGTATCGGGCCGAAAAGATGAGACCAAGGAGCAGATTTAGAAGAACGCAGAAAGTGACAGAATCTGTTAAAAACTGTGAGCTGAGCTGAATTAAATAAAAGAAAGAAGTTCAAATACATGCTGAGAGTAAAAATCCTTCCTAAATATATCACAGATTTTAAAAGAAAATAAAAACGGGAGGCCGCGGATGACATTGGAAATAGCGCCCCCTTCACTTCCGGAGTGCAATGGTCCCATTTCCATATAAGGTCTGAGACTAGCGCCACCTGGCGGCCGGAGAGGACAGTCAAAGGAAAAGCCAGGAGAACAGAGACGGTACCAAAGGCGGGCGCTCCACTGGCTCATCAGGTGCTGCATCTTGTACAAAAACTTCTCTTGTTGCTAGGAAACCGAACCTCTGCGTTACTTTTCTTACTGGCTTCCGGTTTAACTGTTAACACAAAGGCAGCTTAACGGCAACTAAAGACCGAGGAGAAGTTGGAGCTAAAATGTTTGGTGTTGCTCGCAGCCCGTTTTATAGAAGCACACGGTATGGGGAAGATGTTAGGAAGTTCAGCCATTTTGTTACTGGAACTGTGATTTGCTGCGTTTCATGGTAAAATGTTATTTTTTAAGTAGCTAACGTAAACGGCTGCTGGTGTTTAGCTTGTCACGGTGAAACCGGGGATTATCGGCAGGATTCAGATTCAAAGGTCCATTATTGATCCCACACAGACATTGAATATTAATCCCTCAGTAAAGTGGCATCCTTCATCATGCTGCCAATGATTTTATTGTCATGTTCAGCTGGTTTTGAGAGCAGAAGAAGAGACTTGGAGCACCTGATGTTTCACTTCCTGCTGCCATGCAGAGTTCAGTCTGAGCAGAAGAAGAAGTTGATGTGGAGGATCATCTCCTCGCTGTGACACCAAAATGAAGCCGCTTCAGCTCCTCTGCTTCCTCCAGCTGAGCTGGCTCTCTCCAGGTAAACCTCACATCCACACGCTGACAGGAGACAGCAGCACTACAGCTGTTCTCTCCAACATGAAGGTATTTGAGCTTCAAAGGTTGTTTGGAATCTGTTTTATTCAGGATAAAATATTGTATTTCTGTTCAGGTTTGGTTTAGAGAAGAAAAATAAAGATATTTTAAGGTGCAGGTCAGAGAGCACTGATAGTTTCCCTCCAACCACAAACTGAAAGATGAAGCTCACCGTGTTGCTCCTGATTTAAATGTTCTAGGTGTTTCTGGAGCTTATTGCTCCATGCTGCTCTGAAATTCAAAACAAATCTCCCTTTTTATTGTTTCAGTTCTTCTTGATGTTTTCACTCCAGACGCTCTGACGACAGAGACACCTGAAGAGTTTGACTGTGAGTAAAACTTTGGTTGGCAGCTTTTCCACCGGACTTCTGCTGTTCCGGTTCCAGTGGTTGATGTTTGAGTATTTTCTCAGTTGTCATCCTGCTCCTCATCGTCTGCTCTGTGACCCTCTGTGCCCTCAGACAAGCCTTACGTTCATCACCTCGGCAGCACATGCAGGTGGACTTTCAGGATGCATGGAGACCGCAGGGGGAAGCCGGTTCCACTCCCACCAGAGTATTTAGACAAGCTGACTAAGCAGATCTGCCAGGACCTTAAATGTGGAACAGTTCACACTGTGAAGAAAACCACGGCGCCTGCCAAAAGCAAGTGCTTCCATGACTGTTTGGTCCGGGACTGGCATCTGCAGAGCTGCTTACAGATGTTGACGGCAGGATGCATCGTGGCCACGGAAGTGGTCTGTGGTGAGACTTTCCTGATTCTGCAAGAACATAATAAATTTGTTGTTTGAAATGTTTTTAAAATGAGGAGGATCGAGTGGTGAGATAGCAGCTCTAACTTTAGAGCTCATCAACCGTTTCAACAGCATAAACATGGTTTCAATTCGTAGACTTCTATGCATCTATGGCTCAGTTATTCTCACTGAAGAGAAAACAGGGCTGATCAATAGGTTTGATTTGATGATCAGGTGTGGAGACAGTCACAGGTATATCAGTAGCTGCATAAAGGTGAGCCGCTACCTGAGGATCTATGGCTCTGATAGAGAACATGGAGCCATTGATCAGAGATCATATTGATCTGCTGGTTTATTGGCGTTTACATTGATCCAGTTCACCGGTTCACCAGGTGATCAGGTGAACCTGGTGAACCGGTGAACCTGGGTAACCAGTGAATTTGCTATGTCATAAAACAATAGCAACTAAACAATGTAACCAACAGCACCTAAAATGCACCGGTGCAGGTTTGCTTGCTTGGGGACCGTCCTATTGACAATCACTGAGTTGCACTGGTGGTTTCTGGTGTGTACGACATGGGCAACCGCCCAGGACAGCATCATGTGGCGGGTTCCCCGTCTCCGCCTGCCATCAGCTGGAGGGTCTGAAAGTGAGCAGTGCCTAATGCAGACCCCCTCAACCCCCTACTAATTGTTCATATTGAACAATCCTCCACTTCCAGTGCTAAATGTTCTTTCAAAATTAGTTTGACACCTGAGACGGTGTATTTGCATTGTTAGACAATTTTTATGCTATTAGTTGACAATAGTCTCAAAATGACAATATTATAGTTCATAATTTCTGGAACAATTAATCATCCAGCAAAATGTATGGAGACATGCCTCGCTGGGAGGGCTGGTGCAGTGTTCACAGACTTGTGTACAATGCACACACACATCTTCTTCACAGCTATAAACACACACACACACCCTCAACTCACTGGCTTCGCTGGCCACTTTTCAGTGAAATCTTTGGATTGTTTCAGGTGTGAACTTCCTGCTTTTAACATCCTGGTGATTTTGTCTTCAGGTCATCACTCTGTTCGGCTGAAGGGACATGGGGATCAGTGTGCCGGGCGGGTGGAGGTATGGAAGGACAGGATGTGGGGCACGGTGTGTGACGACAGATTTGACCTGAGAGAAGCCAACGTGGTTTGCGCCCAGCTGGGCTGTGGGACCGCTCTCAGGGTGACGGGTCAGAATGGATTGTTCCCTCCAGGGAGCGGACCGATTCACCTGGACGAGCTGAACTGCACCGGGAACGAGCAGAACCTGTGGGACTGTCCGGGTGTCCAGGAAACCTCCGACTGCGGACACAAAGAGGACGCTGGTGTGGTGTGTTCAGGTCAGTTTCCATCAAACTTCTGGTCTGTTGCACATGAACTGTTTCTGCTAATGTCCACATTTGGGCACAAACTCCTCTTGTGGATGTGGCTTAAGTGGAGCATTTTGTAGAGCCCTGCTTAGGTTATATACACACTGCAGCCTGAAGTGACCCACAGCCGACTTTTATTTTGTTGACCTCAATGCGACCTGTTCCTGATCTTTTCGTGACAGATCAGATTCTTTCCAGTGTGACGCAGGCCCCTTGGATATGTGGTTCTGAATCCGATACATATCGGATCTTTTCAAATGTAACCCGTCTGTACGGGCAGGTCCAACCTGAGCGTCTTTGATACTCGACAAACGTCACTATTCTGCTTCCCGATACGCGCAAGCGGGAAAAAGGAAACGACCACCGTGGCGGACCGTAATGAGGTTCAAGTTGATGTGCTGCTCTGGTCGGACATCAACCTCAGCACTGGAAGATACGCTCCAGTGCTGAGCGTATCGGTGTTTACTTCCACAAACACCGAGCATTTCTTCTTCTATGGCAGTTGGCAGAACGCTGCGCTTGCTGCCTATTATTGCGCCCTCTGCTGCGCATGCGGGACACTTTCAGGTCGTTTGCAGCTCACTGGAGATCACATACAAGTCGCTTTTCTTTGGAAGTGTGAACGGACACAAAGAAAATCAGATTGAGCATTAAAGCCTGCAGGGAGAATGTAGCCTTCTTTCAGTTTCTGTTTCTTTAAAGTAATAAAGAATCTGAACTTTGAAGAAAATTCTTGAATTTAAATGTAAATGTTACAGATTAACTTGAAACTTTTCTCTGCCTGTTTTTCCTGCAGTATCCAAGGCGTCCTTCCAAGTCACCACACCAGGTGTGACTGAGTTCACAAGCACAGGGTTTCAAAAGACACTAATTGAATTTTTAATAATATCAGCTGTTTCTGTGAATGTCTGAATAAATCTGATGTCTGTCTGTTGCTCCAGCTCCTCCTGCAGGCAGCCCTTCTCCAGAACATATCAGCATCTCATGGCTCTATAGTCTAGTGGGGTTTTTTGCCATCCTCAACGTATTTCTCTGCTGCTATTACTGCAGACGGGATGGTAGGTCCTCGCCTGGTAAACATCTGAATCTGTAGCAAATCTGCCATATCTACAGTGATTTCAGCATTAAAGTTTGTTCTAACATTGTTTGTAAAGATGAGCAAGGTGAGGAGAAGAGAGCAGACGCTGGTCTGAAGAACCAGAGGATTATGAGTGTGCGGACCATGAGGTGGAAATCCTGAAGATGGACCAAACCTTAAAGAAGCACCGACTCCAAAGTCCTGATTATTGGTTTAGACCACAAGTAATAAAAGGGATACATATTTATCACAAGTGGTCTAATTTGAAAGTAATTAATAAAAACTGTAAAGTTTTTATGTTTATCATCCGGGGCATCAACCTGCTGGATGATGATGATGATGTAGGATTTCCTGTACAATAAGTCTGGTGGGCTACCAGGCTATACTTCTTTTCACTCAACTATCAGGCTTAGCAAGTGTGGTGGTGTGATGGATGTTTATGGATGATTGTGACGATTGTTCCCTTGCCTTTACGCGGGTCACCAGGGCCCCACCCTGGTGTCAGGTCTGGAGGTGGGGCACACTGACACATGGCTCAAGGTGCCTTAACGCCTCGAGCATACTACCTTTCAAGGGGTAGTATGCCCTACCCCCTGATGGGGGTAGGGCATACTTCCTCTCTAGATTTGCCCCTGGTGAGAGGCGCCGGGCAGGAGTGGGCATACTTGTTGCTCCCCATCTTGGCGCCTGTACATTGGGGTTTACCCTGGTGAACGAGAGGGAGGACTCCCTCCACGTACAAGTGGGGAGGACTGGTTCTGGCTGTGTGTGCGTACGCACCAAACAGTTCAGATTATGCACTATGAGTCCTTGGAGGGGGTACTGGAGAGATAAGGTAAAGGTAATTTTATTTATATAGCACATTTTCAGCAACAAGGCAATACATAGTGCTTTACAGGAATTAAAAGGAAATACAAACAAAATAAACCAAAGAGCAAAGGAAGAAAAAGAATCTAATGTTGATCCTCCTGGGGACTTCCTTGTTCTGCTGGGGGACTTCAGTGCTCATGTGGGCAATGACAGTGAGACGTAGAGGGGTGTGGCTTGGAGGAAAGCCCCCGATCTGAACTCGAGTGGTGTCCTGTTGGACTTCTGTGCTCGTTATGGATTGTCCATAATGAACACCAAGTTCAGGCATAAGGGCGTCTGTGGTCTTGGCACCAGGACACCCTAGGCTGCAGTTCGATGATAATCTTTGTTGAAGTTTGTCCAAATCTGCGGCCGTATGTCTTGGATACTCGGGTGAAGAGAGGTGCTGTCCACTGATCACTACCTGGTGATGAGTTGGCTTCGGTGGTGGAGGAGGATACCGGTCAGACCTGGCAGGCCCAAATATGTTGTGAGGGTCTGCTGGGAACATCGGGCAATCTCTTGTGACATGTAGCTTTAACTCCCATCTCCGGCAGAACTTCGAACACATTCTGGGGGAAGTGAGGGACATTTGAGTCTTGAGTGGACCATGTTCCGTGCCTTCATTGTCGAGGAAACTTATCGGAGCTGTGGCCCCAAGGTTGTCAGTTTCTGTTGCAGCGGCGACCCTTGAACCCGTCGGTGGACACCTTCAGTGAGGGATGCTGTCAGGCTGAAGGAGGAATCCTATCGGGCCTTTTTGGCCTGTGGGACTCTGGAAGCAGCTGACGGGTACCGGCGGGCGAAGCGGCATGCGGCTCGGGTGGTTGCTGAGGCAAAAACTCGGGCATGGGAGGAGTTCGGAGAGGCCATGGAGAAAGACTTTCCCACGGCTTCGAGGCGATTCTGGCCCACCATCCGGCGTCTCAGGAGGGGGAAGCAGGGCAGCACCAACACTGTTTACAGTGGGGATGGTGTGCTGCTGACCTCGACTGGGACGTTGTGGGCCGGTGGGCAGAATACTTTGAAGACCTCCTCAATCCCACCGACACGCCTTCCATCGAGGAAGCTGAGCCTGGGGACGAGGTCGCAGAGGTCGCCGAGGTGATTAAGAAGCTCCTCGGTGGCAGGGCCCCGGGGGCGGATGAGATTCACCCGGAGTTCCTGTTGGGTAAATTATATATATTACTATCAAATATTTGTTGTTTCATTTACTTTATAATGTTGTTGCCTTATATGCTTTCATTTCTCCAGTTTTCTCTAGTTTTGTTTTAGCATTTTAAGAATGTTTCTGTTTTGTTGTATTAGTCTAATTTCATTTCAGAAGGCCTCCCTGAAGAGCAGAGATAACAGTGCCCTAGCAGGAAACTGCCTCCTTGATCTACCAGCTGGTTGTTAAAATACCACCATGGAGATTTATAACTTCCTAATGAGATAATCTAGTGTAATACCTTTTGTTTGAGTTAGTGGTTGTGATTGGTGCTGCAACTATGTGATGAAGTGTGAACCCATCCATTTTAGAGTTGCAGCGCTCTTTGTGACAGGGATCCTAAAAGTAATAAAAAGAGAGGAGCAGGCAAATGTGTTTTCAGAGCAGTAGGAGATTTGTAACTGAAAGCACATCTCTGTCTGTTCTCCTCGCGAGTAAGGGAAAGAATCTAACTCTCTTGTCTTTCCTATGTTTGTTTAATTTGTGTTTAATAGGTGTCAACTCTGACAGTTCCCTGTTCGAATCTCTGGATGTTGTAGGGTTGTGTTGGCTGACACGACTCTGCAGTATCGCATGGACATCAGGGGCAGTTCCCCTGCATTCGCAAACCAGAATTGGGGTCCCCCTGTTCAAAAAGGGGGACCAGAGGGTGTGCTCCAATTATAGAGGGGGTCACACTCTTAAGCCTCCCTGGCGAGGTCTATTCAGGGGTCCTGGAGAGGAGGGTTCGTCGGATATTCGTACCTCGGATTCAGGAAGAGCAGTGTGGTTCTGGTTCTGGTTGTGGAACACTGGACCAGCTCTACACCCTCAGCAGGGTCCTGGAGGGTTCTGGGAGTTCGCCCAACCGGTCCACATGTGTTTTGTGGACTTGGAGAAGGCGTTCGACCGTGTCCCTCGGGGATCCCAGTGGGGGGTTCTCCGGGAGTACGGGGTACCGGGCCCTTTGATACGGGCTGCCAGGTCCCTGTATGACCGGTGTCGGAGTCTGGTCCGCATTGCCGGCAATCAGTCGGGCTCGTTTCCGGTGAGGGTTGGACTCTGCCAGGGCTGCCCTTTGTCACCGATTCTGTTCATTACTTTCATGGACAGAATCTCCAGACCAGCCAAGGTGTTGAGGGGATCCGTTTTGGTGGCCCTAGGATCCATCTCTGCTTTTTGCAGATGATGTGGTCCTGTTGGCTTCATGTGATCTGCAGCTCTCGCTGGAGCAGTTCGCAGCCGAGTGTGAACCGGCTAGGATGAGGATCAGCACCGCCAAATCCGAGGTCATTGCCTTGAGCCAGAAAAGGGTAGAGTGCCTTCTCCGGGTCGATGTGAAGACAGAGCTGAGACAAAAAGGGAAGCTCTTGATTTACTGGTCAGTCTACACTCCTACCCTCATCTATGGTCATGAGCTTTGGGTCATGACCGAAAGAACGAGGTTGCGGATACAAGAGGCCGAAATGGGTTTCCTCCGTAGGGTGGCTGGGCTCTCCCTTAGAGAGAGAAGCTCGGTCATCCGGGAGGGACTCAGAGTAGAGCTGCTGCTCCTCCACATCGAGAGGAGCCAGTTGAGGCTCGGGCATCTGGTCAGGATGCCTCCTGGACGGCTGTCTCAGCTGGCCTCTGAACGCCTTGGGATTCCCCCGGAAGACCTGGAACAAGTGGCTGTGGAGAGGAAAGTCTGGGTCTCCCTTCTGAAGGTGCTACCCCCACAACCCGACCCCGGATAAGTGGAAGAAGATGGTTGGACGGATGGTGATGCAGGTTGAAGTTCCAGAGCTGGTCCAAGAAGCTCTGGATTGTGATTAACATTTGAAGAGTCCTGATCAACATGGTGGCGTTGTTCAAGTCTACTCTTTAAGATGATTTTTCAGCTTGGGAATGCTGTGGAGGGAGAAGAGGCCGGATCCACAGGAGGAGCAAACAAGGAGCCAGAGGTCAAGGGTCAGTCATCCTGAATTAAGGTTGGATTGGTTTTATTTTGGTCACCATGAAGTTCATCTGTTAGGTGGCTCACAAATAAATCCTTGCTGCAGTTTGGAGCATTCTCAGTTGGCGATCGTTGACGTTTTCCCTGTGAGAGCATCAGGATGTGTTTAAAGGGAAAACCTGATCAGTTCAGCGCTGGCCAGTAGGGGGCGCAGCTGTGGGAACAAAACCAGGCAGGTGGAAGAAGAGCAACGAGAGGTGAGCCCGTCTGGTTTACACAACTGTAACCCAGACCGTCAAATAAAAAAAACATAAAATATGAAATGAAGGAAAACGTCCGGTGGCCTGATACTGGCCTCTGCTGCTGAGCGGCTGACGTTGTTCCTGTTGAAAAGCCGATCCCGTCTGGCTCCTGTTTAGGATGGTGAGTTTTTATGATGCTTTATTTAATAAACAGTGTCAACTAAAACATATAAATGGCCATTTAAAGAACAGATTAGACTAATTTACAGTAAATAGATTTTTCCTACATTAAAAAGTTTAAGGCTTTCTATGTGCTTTATTCAGAAATATTGACATATTATGAATACATGATCATTTAATGTATTATTTCCATGTAATTTTAGAAATGTGCTTTACCAGTTCAGACCTGCAGCCCTGGGGGCGTCTGGACAGGGGCAAATGGCGCAGCGAGGAAATTATGATGAAATTATGATGAATAAATGCCTTTTTTTAATATAAAGTGTGGCTTTCTTTAAAAGCCATAAATTGTTTCCAAATCTGTTGCTTTAATTCCTCCATCTTCATAACTTTTAACTGCATTTCTTTTTTTGATAGGGCAGTGATGTTTCTTTCTCCAGATGAAGTTTAAGCTTCATTTTGTTTTGTCCTTGATACTTTTTGGGGTAAATAAATCTTGATAAAGTTTACAATTTGGTCATTAGGATCCTACCAAAAAGAGTTAGCTCTCTGGAGCCAGTAGTTTAATATCAGTGAACATTTGTGTCAGTTATTTTCAATATTTAGTTTGGCACTGCTTTCAGGTTTTGGTGCCCAAATTCCCACGTATCCACCCT
This sequence comes from Poeciliopsis retropinna, assembly GCA_010277075.1. Taxonomy (NCBI): domain Eukaryota; kingdom Metazoa; phylum Chordata; class Actinopteri; order Cyprinodontiformes; family Poeciliidae; genus Poeciliopsis; species Poeciliopsis retropinna. The sequence continues at coordinate 2,450,098 of VMRM01000042.1, forward strand.
GCAGTCTGGCCTTCCTGTTGCGTAACGATGATGCTGGCGGGTGGGCCTGGCTCTTGGTAGTGATTGTGGATCACCTGCTGCTCACCTGGTGATGGAGAAAGGCTGCTTTTGCTGGCCAGTTGGATCTGGCCTTTGTTTTACAAACAGTGGCGTCATCTGCTAGCTGACTGGTGAAAATATTCTGGTTCGTAATTTACAAACCCTGAAGCTTCGAGCTTCCTATGAAGATGGATCAGAGGTCTGTGATGACCGGGGAGGTGAGGCACTAAATGCCCAACCCAAAGGTCGAGCTTGGACATCATGTAAGGAGACAGTACATCTATTAACTTCTGTTCCCCTGCATTCTGATTGCACCCAAACATTTTACTGCAGAGCCAAACTGTTTAAATGTTTAAAAAATAAAAACATATTCCACTGAATCGAAGACTTTCTGAAAATCCAGAACAAGACAAAACCATCAAGGTTAATTAACTGGGGATGGTCAGTTAATTAGATCCAGAACCAGTTATTATTAGTTCATCTACCCTTCAGAAGACCAGATTCAACTAATCAATATCTGATAAATGTACTTTTAATGGAGCTGCTAGAGCTTTAGTGAACATTTTATCATCTGTACTGAGAGTCTGATTGGTCTGGGATTATTCAGGTTCATTTAATGTATCCAGGTTTAGGTATTGTGGCGATGACATCCTGCTTCATTGTTGTCATCAGTTCTTTTGCTTAAGGCGTTCCAAAGCTGCACCAAACAGCATTTCTGTTTTCTCCAAAGAATTACACCAGTTATATTAAAAATGTAGCATCAGGGGCTCTATCTGATGCTACGCCTTGCAAAACATAGTCAAACTGTTGTACGCGGAAATTTTCTTCACAAATGTTTCTAAGTGTTTTATCAGTGGTGGGAGTAACGTTCCTGATTTGTTTAGGTTTTATGCTTTTATTGTGAAAGGGCAGCTTCCGGTTTAACTGTTAACACAAAGGCAGCTTAACGGCAACTAAAGACCGAGGAGAAGTTGGAGCTAAAATGTTTGGTGTTGCTCGCAGCCCGTTTTATAGAAGCACACGGTATGGGGAAGATGTTAGGAAGTTCAGCCATTTTGTTACTGGAACTGTGATTTGCTGCGTTTCATGGTAAAATGTTATTTTTTAAGTAGCTAACGTAAACGGCTGCTGGTGTTTAGCTTGTCACGGTGAAACCGGGGGATTATCGGCAGGATTCAGATTCAAAGGTCCATTATTGATCCCACACAGACATTGAATATTAATCCCTCAGTAAAGTGGCATCCTTCATCATGCTGCCAATGATTTTATTGTCATGTTCAGCTGGTTTTGAGAGCAGAAGAAGAGACTTGGAGCACCTGATGTTTCACTTCCTGCTGCCATGCAGAGTTCAGTCTGAGCAGAAGAAGAAGTTGATGTGGAGGATCATCTCCTCGCTGTGACACCAAAATGAAGCTGCTTCAGCTCCTCTGCTTCCTCCAGCTGAGCTGGCTCTCTCCAGGTAAACCTCACATCCACACGCTGAGCTCATAAAGTAACAGATCAAACAAAATCCACTTTTTTAGCCCATAAATATTTTTTTTGTACATTGAGTGTCTAACTGAACATTTGTGTTTTCTGCTGGTGTTGCGAAGATTTCTTTTTATTGTGGGTTATATTTTTCAGTCTCTGTTCTCTGCTGCCTGCAACCTTTTCTTGTCTATGACGTCACATCTTGCTGAACAAGGTCATGACCTCCAGATAATCCGTTTTGAGAATCGGCCATTTTTTCCCTGGCGGTGATTTTGCAGTCCCACTTGAGTTCTGCTGAGGTTGCGAGTCTAACCGTTCAGTAATGCGTGTATTAACGCTCAGGAGGCCTCACAGCCTCTTCTGGTTCATGGCAGTTTTCTCGGGAATGTTCCCACAGCAGAGGGGAACGTCCGGTTTTGGAGACCTGAAGGACGAATGTTTCAGGAACCTCCGCCAGGATATCAGGAGGGATTTTCTGAAGGACTTGGTCTGATTGAGGGTCAGTTCCTTCTCTATGGAAACGAGGGACAGCGAAGCGCTAAGCTGCTAATAGCGCTAAAGTGACAGCAAAGCTAATTTTAGACATGGCTGCTGTGCTGGGAATGACGTCCTGGCCACCGGTCAGCATTGAGCCTCCTGTTAGCGCTGTGTGCTAGCTGCTAGCTGCCTCCTGGAGGATACAACTGTTCTGCATGCTTTGGCTATAATTATTAGTTTTTGCTGTTTTTGTCTCCGGGAACAAAAATGATCCAAATGCAGTCAGTGACGTTCCTTTAGCGAACTCCTTCATTATGTCGAGGCTTCGTTTAATACAATACGGTACTCCCATTGTGGTAGCATTGATATTTCAATAGCTATCTGACATGTGTGGCTGTAGTTAAACTACGCTCCATATTGTAGGTAGTTGGTGTGGATGCAGAGGGAGTAAATCCGGTAACACCATCACTGCCAGGCGTTCATGTGAATGCGCGGGTCTGCAGGGTCTGCAGGTTCTGGGTTCTGCTGCTCTGGGCCAGACTCTTTCTCCAACATGTAGAAAGTTTCTCTGCCGGTAGATAATTGCTACCAAACTACAGAAATGTCCGAAGTGGAAATGTCTCCTTCACATTTAAAAACCGAGTTTCTGTAAAACGCCTCACAACAGGAGAAACGAGGAATTCAGACCGAAGCATCGCAGCTCTACTGTCTGCAGACCACAAGTCAGTGATTTACATGGGGAAAGATGCTCACTGTAAAAGAGCAAGAGTAGTTCTCTCTCTTATCTCGATGGTAAAAATACTAGTTTGAGCTTCAATGTTAATCAGGAGTCTTTGTACATTTTTTATTCAGGATAAATTTTCCAGTTTTTCCTTCCAGGATTTATTTCTCTTGAAGTTTGCTTGGTTAAATAATCAAAAATAAAGGTGTTTAAAGGTGGAGGTGAAACAGCTCTGATCGTTTCCCTCCATCAACTGCAAACTGAAAGCAATGAATCTCCCAGTCTGCGTGTTTTAAATCCAGAATCCTATTCTACATATTCTGTGTTTCTGCAGCTTGTTGCTTCACGATGCTGCTCTTAAATTTAAAAACTAAACTCCTTTTATTCATCATTTCAGCTCTTCTTGATGCTTCCACTCCTGATCCTGGGGTCCAAGGGGCGCCTGAAGACATGGATGGTGAGTAAGAGGTTGATCTGCAGCCTTTCCTCCTGACAGAGACCCAAACTCATGTCCTGCCGTTCTGTTGCGATGGTTCGGCCCGCATCAGGCAGGCACAGCACCTTGCAGTGTGATGCTGCGGCGGTGGCAGGATGTGGGGTGACCTGCTGAGGAAGTGCCTCAGGGCGATGCAGCAGCTGCAGCGCTCCCACGCAGGCCGGCGTCAAACACGCTGCAGTTATTGAGACAAACAGCTTCAGCCTCAGATCCTCACTTTACCCGCAGAATCACAGGAAGGGAAACACACCACTACTGGAAAGGAAGCAGAATCGCACTCTGACAAGAAAACCTAAATGTTCTGTCAAATGAAAGCAGGAGCTAATTTTAGTTCAGTTTTCCGTTTTCAGATCTGTTCTCCTTTGCTTGTCCTCCATCTCTCCCTGTTGGATTCACAGCAGCACCTTCTCATATCTGGATGTTTGTATTTGTTGTTCCTGAGAAATGTTGGGACATGTTTTCTAGGAAGCAGCTTGTTTTTATTGCTTTGTATATAAGTGGTGCTGTTTGAAAGTGAATCAGGTCAAGAAATGTTAATGTCTTTGTTCTGAAAAACAATATCTTGATTAGCAACTTTGTGACCTTTGAACCCACCGCCTGTTGGACGCCGGCGATGGTTAGGGTCTTATCGGACCCTTTTGGCCAATGGGACCCCAGAAGCAGCTGTACCGGGAAACCATGTGGCTCAGGTGGTCGCTAAGGCAAAAACTCTGGGTGGGAGGAGTTTGGAGATGTCATGGAGAATGACTTCAATATGGCGTCTCGAGGGGAGAGCAGGACAGCACCAACACTGATTATAGTGGGGATGGTGTGCTGCTGCCTTCCACCTGGGAAGATTTGGGTCAGTGGGCAGAATACTTCCAAGTCCACCTCAGGCCCATCAGGATCTCTTCCACTGAGGCAGCAGCGCCTGGAGACTTTGGGTCGGGCTCTCCAGTCTCTGGTGCTGAGGTCACCAAAGGGGTTCGAAAGCTCCTCGGTGAGATTCACCCAGAATTTCTTAAGGCTCTGGATGCTGTAGGGTTGTGTTGGTTGACTTGACTGTGATATTGCGTGGATTTCGGGGGCGGTTCCCTGGGATTGACAGACCAGGGTGGTGCAGACCACACAGTGTGTCCAACAACAGAGGGATCCCACCCTGTGTGATGAACCGAAGATTGAAGGTTGTGATTCATCAGCCCATAGCGCCTTCTCCCAGTCTTGAACAGTCCCATTGTGCCGTTGCATGGCCCAGGCAACCTCTTTGTCATATGTTGACATCTTAGCAATTGCTTTCTTCTTGCAACTTGCTTGGTCAAACCTGCTACTCCAACTATTGTAATCAGAAGTAATTGCAGTAATTTCAGCGGGCACTGAAATTACTGCAACCACTATTAAGCTGTGCTAGAAGCTGTTGTCCATCTATTAGGCTAGCTGTTAGCTCTCAGACACACTTGTCTTTGCTTTGGGTCTGCCAGACCTCTTCCTGTCAGAGTTTGACCCACTTTCCCCACTGAGGATAGATCTACATTTGTAAATGTCTGTTGTTGGAATCCATTTTTATTCACTACCTGATCAGATCTACTTCTTATTCATGCCTTGAGATGAAGACATCACTGCTGCAAACCTCACTGACAAACTTCCCCTTGCAATAAACATCAGAGCTGCAGATAAGCACTGATCCCCACTACAAAAGATCTGAATCTCAACGCCTTGTCTTTGGAGTCCATCTCCAGCTGAGCCTGCACAGCTCTGAATCTTTTCCTTCTAACCTTCTGGCTAGGAAGAAGAGTTGTTTCAAAACCTTCAAAGTGTTCACTAGAAGGCGGTTTGCATACCTCACCTTTCTCCGTTCCCTTAGAGACGTGAAAGTCTCTTGATGTTTGATGCTGCCTGCTGAGGCCTGCCGTTGTAACCTCTTCAGGGTCGGTTCGCAGGGTCAGCGGCCTAAGCAGGGAGACTGAGGCTTCCCCAGCCTCCTGGTCCGGCTCCTCCAAGAATTCAAAGGTGTTCCAGCAGGGAACCATCGTCCTTCCAACATGTCCAGGTCTTCTTCCGAGCTGCCTCCCTGTGGGATCTGAACACCTCGCCAGGGAGGCGTCCATCCTAACCAGATCCCCGATCCACCTTAACTGCCTCCTCTTGCCGTGGAGAAGAAGCGGATCTAATCTTGAGTCCATCCAGGATGTTTGAGCTTCCCTCTCTAAGGGAAACCCCAGAATACCCTATAGAGAAAAGTCATATTGGGCGCTTGTGTCTATGATCTAATTCTTTCGGTCATGATTCAAAGCACGTGACCATAAATGAGGGAAGGAATGTAGACTGACCAGTGAATCGAGAGCTTTGCCTCTTGACTCAGCCCTCTTTTCACCATGACAGACCAATATTGCACTTCACTGCACCGATCTACCGCTCCATTCTCCCATGATATACTTCAACTCCTCCACCTGGGGCATAACCTCTTTCCTAACCCAGAGACGGCACGCTGCCTTTTTCCGGCTTTCGACACTTGGATTTGGAGGCACTGCTCCAAATCATCCCGGCCACTTCACACTCACCTGCGAACCGGTCCAGTGAAAGCTGTAGATCACGACCTGATGAAGCCAGTAGGACCACATCAACTGCAAAAAGCAGAGACACGATCCTAAGGTCACCAAAACGGATCCCCTCCACTCCTTTGCTGCGCCTAGAAATTCTGTCCATAAACGTAATGAACAGAATCCGGGACTTGTTGGAGTGCAACTCTCACCGCAAACAAGTGCGACTCACTCCCTGCAATGCAGACAAAGCTCTGACAGTCAGATTCAGTCAGATTCAAAGACTGTTCAGTCCGGTGTTCCACAGCCAGACCCAGAACCACTCTGCTCTTCCTGAGTCTGAGATTTGCCTATCCAATGGACCCTCTTCTTCAAAACCCTGAATAGACCTTACATAGGGTTTGGGTTGGCTTTGTACGCCGTCAAGTAGGTAAAAGGTTGGTTCCACACTGTGTGGCACCAACTGTCAAACATGAAGGGGGAGGTGTGATGGTCTGGGGCTGTTCTGCTTGTACAGAGTGAGAGGCACCCTGTACAAAAGCAGCTACCACAGCAGCGCCATGCAGTACTCATGGTCGGGGTTCACCCATCAGCCAAAGCTGATCGAGCCAAAGCATACAGCCAATTTCTGCCAGAACCACCTCAGAAAAAAAGAACAAGTTGAGCTGGAAAGTCTCAGCAGAGTCTCCAGACTTGAACCCCATGGAGCTGGTTTGGGATGAACTTGACAAAAGCGTGGACACAAAGCAACAAGAGCCACTCATTCATGGGGACTTTTGCAACCTTCTGATTCTTACAGAAAGAATCCACGAGTCGTTACCTCTGTGGCTACTTCAACAAGTCAAAAGTTTAAAATGGTAAGTGGCTTGAACCTGTATAGTACTTTAACGATGAGGTTAAAGTACTGTACTTTAACCTCATAGTAGCTATGAGGTCCATAGCTACTATGACCTCATAGTGGCGAGGTGGTGATGGTGGATAGCGACTAGACAGCAGCTACAGCTGCCCTCCGGTAGTGTAACAGAGGCCAGGCTGCCATGCACCGGCGCCACCTGTTGCTGCAGATTTCTGGTCCAGATTTGTTCCTCAGTGGTTGATGTTTGAGTATTTTCTCAGTTGTCATCCTGCTCCTCATCCTCTCCTCTGTGCCCTCAGACGAACCTTACGTTCATCACCTCGGCAGCACATGCAGGTGGACTTTCAGGAAGCCTGGAAACAGGAGTGAGGAGGCGGTTCCACTCCCACCGGATGTTTTAGACTCTCTGGCTGAGTGGATCTGTCAGGACCTTAAATGTGGAAGAGTTCATATTATGAAGGAAATCGTTGCGCCTCACGACAGCAAGTGCTTCCAGGACTGTAGTTACCAGGACCGCCATCTACGGAACTGCTTAGAAATGTTTACGGCAGGATGCAACGTTACCACAGAAGTGCTTTGTGGTGAGATTTCCTGATTCTCCAAGAAAATACATTTCTATTTGAAACTGTTTTAAAATGTGAAATATTTAGTGGTGAGGTCTGGACCATTAACTTTATGAAATGAAACCATATTGATGTAGTAACAGTTGAGGAGCTCTATCTTACTGTTAGCAACGTCCTGGTGATTTTGTCTTCAGGTCATCACTCTGTTCGGCTGAAGGGACATGGGGATCAGTGTGCCGGGCGGGTGGAGGTATGGAAGGACGGGAACTGGGGGACGGTGTGTGACGACAGATTTGACCTGCGAGAAGCCAAAGTGGTTTGCGCCCAGCTGGGCTGTGGGACCGCTCTCAGGGTGACGGGTCAGAATGGATTGTTCCCTCCAGGGAGCGGACCGATTCACCTGGACGAGCTGAACTGCACCGGGAACGAGCAGAACCTGTGGGACTGTCCGGGTGTCCAGGAAACCTCCGACTGCGGACACAAAGAGGACGCTGGTGTGGTGTGTTCAGGTCAGTCTGATGGAGTTCACCCTGCAATCCATGGATCGCAGGTTCGATTTCCGTCTACAGCCCTTCTTTGTATCATTGGGTAAGACTGGTGTTGGTCAGAAAAGCTGATGGTGCAAAATTGCTGCCTTGCTCATGTCAACCTGCCCCAGGGTAACTGTAGCTTTAACCCGGAATCCACTATCACCGGCATGTGAACTGAAATCTTGAAACTTTTCTTTTCCTGTTTTCTCTGCAGAAGCTAAGCCGTTGTTTAAAGGAACCACACCAGGTATGACTGAGTTGTACTATTTTTTGCAATATCAGCTGAGTCTTTGAATCTTTTACTGTAGTTGATGTTTGTCTGTTGCTCCAGCTCTTCCATCACTCGTTGATTCTCCAGAACATATTGCCATCATATTGCTGTCTGTTCTAGTGGTTGTGTTTGCCATCCTCAATGTATTTCTCTGCTGCCATTTCATCAAACGGCACAGTAGGTCCTCGCCTGGTAAACATCTGAATCTGTAGCAAATCTGCCATATCTACAGTGATTTCAGCATTAAAGTTTGTTCTAACATTGTTTGTAAAGATGAGCAAGGTGAGGAGAAGAGAGCAGACGCTGGTCTGAAGAACCAGAGGATTATGAGTGTGCGGACCATGAGGTGGAAATCCTGAAGATGGACCAAACCTTAAAGAAGCACCGACTCCAAAGTCCTGATTATTGGTTTAGACCACAAGTAATAAAAGGGATACATATTTATCACAAGTGGTCTAATTTGAAAGTAATTAATAAAAACTGTAAAGTTTTTATGTTTATCATCCGGGGCATCAACCTGCTGGATGATGATGATGATGTAGGATTTCCTGTACAATAAGTCTGGTGGGCTACCAGGCTATACTTCTTTTCACTCAACTATCAGGCTTAGCAAGTGTGGTGGTGTGATGGATGTTTATGGATGATTGTGACGATTGTTCCCTTGCCTTTACGCGGGTCACCAGGGCCCCACCCTGGTGTCAGGTCTGGAGGTGGGGCACACTGACACATGGCTCAAGGTGCCTTAACGCCTCGAGCATACTACCTTTCAAGGGGTAGTATGCCCTACCCCCTGATGGGGGTAGGGCATACTTCCTCTCTAGATTTGCCCCTGGTGAGAGGCGCCGGGCAGGAGTGGGCATACTTGTTGCTCCCCATCTTGGCGCCTGTACATTGGGGTTTACCCTGGTGAACGAGAGGGAGGACTCCCTCCACGTACAAGTGGGGAGGACTGGTTCTGGCTGTGTGTGCGTACGCACCAAACAGTTCAGATTATCACTATGAGTCCTTGGAGGGGGTACTGGAGAGATAAGGTAAAGGTAATTTTATTTATATAGCACATTTTCAGCAACAAGGCAATACATAGTGCTTTACAGGAATTAAAAGGAAATACAAACAAAATAAACCAAAGAGCAAAGGAAGAAAAAGAATCTAATGTTGATCCTCCTGGGGACTTCCTTGTTCTGCTGGGGACTTCAGTGCTCATGTGGGCAATGACAGTGAGACGTAGAGGGGTGTGGCTTGGAGGAAAGCCCCCGATCTGAACTCGAGTGGTGTCCTGTTGGACTTCTGTGCTCGTTATGGATTGTCCATAATGAACACCAAGTTCAGGCATAAGGGCGTCTGTGGTCTTGGCACCAGGACACCCTAGGCTGCAGTTCGATGATAATCTTTGTTGAAGTTTGTCCAAATCTGCGGCCGTATGTCTTGGATACTCGGGTGAAGAGAGGTGCTGTCCACTGATCACTACCTGGTGATGAGTTGGCTTCGGTGGTGGAGGAGGATACCGGTCAGACCTGGCAGGCCCAAATATGTTGTGAGGGTCTGCTGGGAACATCGGGCAATCTCTTGTGACATGTAGCTTTAACTCCCATCTCCGGCAGAACTTCGAACACATTCTGGGGGAAGTGAGGGACATTTGAGTCTTGAGTGGACCATGTTCCGTGCCTTCATTGTCGAGGAAACTTATCGGAGCTGTGGCCCCAAGGTTGTCAGTTTCTGTTGCAGCGGCGACCCTTGAACCCGTCGGTGGACACCTTCAGTGAGGGATGCTGTCAGGCTGAAGGAGGAATCCTATCGGGCCTTTTTGGCCTGTGGGACTCTGGAAGCAGCTGACGGGTACCGGCGGGCGAAGCGGCATGCGGCTCGGGTGGTTGCTGAGGCAAAAACTCGGGCATGGGAGGAGTTCGGAGAGGCCATGGAGAAAGACTTTCCCACGGCTTCGAGGCGATTCTGGCCCACCATCCGGCGTCTCAGGAGGGGGAAGCAGGGCAGCACCAACACTGTTTACAGTGGGGATGGTGTGCTGCTGACCTCGACTGGGACGTTGTGGGCCGGTGGGCAGAATACTTTGAAGACCTCCTCAATCCCACCGACACGCCTTCCATCGAGGAAGCTGAGCCTGGGGACGAGGTCGCAGAGGTCGCCGAGGTGATTAAGAAGCTCCTCGGTGGCAGGGCCCCGGGGGCGGATGAGATTCACCCGGAGTTCCTGTTGGGTAAATTATATATATTACTATCAAATATTTGTTGTTTCATTTACTTATAATGTTGTTGCCTTATATGCTTTCATTTCTCCATTTTCTCTAGTTTTGTTTTAGCATTTTAAGATGTTTCTGTTTTGTTGTATTAGTCTAATTTCATTTCAGAAGGCCTCCCTGAAGAGCAGAGATAACAGTGCCCTAGCAGGAAACTGCCTCCTTGATCTACCAGCTGGTTGTTAAAATACCACCATGGAGATTTATAACTTCCTAATGAGATAATCTAGTGTAATACCTTTGTTTGAGTTAGTGGTTGTGATTGGTGCTGCAACTATGTGATGAAGTGTGAACCCATCCATTTAGAGTTGCAGCGCTCTTTGTGACAGGGATCCTAAAGTAATAAAAAGAGAGGAGCAGGCAAATGTGTTTTCAGAGCAGTAGGAGATTTGTAACTGAAAGCACATCTCTGTCTGTTCTCCTCGCGAGTAAGGGAAAGAATCTAACTCTCTTGTCTTTCCTATGTTTGTTTAATTTGTGTTTAATAGGTGTCAACTCTGACAGTTCCCTGTTCGAATCTCTGGATGTTGTAGGGTTGTGTTGGCTGACACGACTCTGCAGTATCGCATGGACATCAGGGGCAGTTCCCCTGCATTCGCAAACCAGAATTGGGGTCCCCTGTTCAAAAAGGGGGACCAGAGGGTGTGCTCCAATTATAGAGGGGGTCACACTCTTAAGCCTCCCTGGCGAGGTCTATTCAGGGTCCTGGAGAGGAGGGTTCGTCGGATATTCGTACCTCGGATTCAGGAAGAGCAGTGTGGTTCTGGTTCTGGTTGTGGAACACTGGACCAGCTCTACACCCTCAGCAGGGTCCTGGAGGGTTCTGGGAGTTCGCCCAACCGGTCCACATGTGTTTTGTGGACTTGGAGAAGGCGTTCGACCGTGTCCCTCGGGGATCCCAGTGGGGGTTCTCCGGGAGTACGGGGTACCGGGCCCTTTGATACGGGCTGCCAGGTCCCTGTATGACCGGTGTCGGAGTCTGGTCCGCATTGCCGGCAATCAGTCGGGCTCGTTTCCGGTGAGGGTTGGACTCTGCCAGGGCTGCCCTTTGTCACCGATTCTGTTCATTACTTTCATGGACAGAATCTCCAGACCAGCCAAGGTGTTGAGGGGATCCGTTTTGGTGGCCCTAGGATCCATCTCTGCTTTTTGCAGATGATGTGGTCCTGTTGGCTTCATGTGATCTGCAGCTCTCGCTGGAGCAGTTCGCAGCCGAGTGTGAACCGGCTAGGATGAGGATCAGCACCGCCAAATCCGAGGTCATTGCCTTGAGCCAGAAAAGGGTAGAGTGCCTTCTCCGGGTCGATGTGAAGACAGAGCTGAGACAAAAAGGGAAGCTCTTGATTTACTGGTCAGTCTACACTCCTACCCTCATCTATGGTCATGAGCTTTGGGTCATGACCGAAAGAACGAGGTTGCGGATACAAGAGGCCGAAATGGGTTTCCTCCGTAGGGTGGCTGGGCTCTCCCTTAGAGAGAGAAGCTCGGTCATCCGGGAGGGACTCAGAGTAGAGCTGCTGCTCCTCCACATCGAGAGGAGCCAGTTGAGGCTCGGGCATCTGGTCAGGATGCCTCCTGGACGGCTGTCTCAGCTGGCCCTGAACGCCTTGGGATTCCCCCGGAAGACCTGGAACAAGTGGCTGTGGAGAGGAAAGTCTGGGTCTCCCTTCTGAAGGTGCTACCCCCACAACCCGACCCCGGATAAGTGGAAGAAGATGGTTGGACGGATGGTGATGCAGGTTGAAGTTCCAGAGCTGGTCCAAGAAGCTCTGGATTGTGATTAACATTTGAAGAGTCCTGATCAACATGGTGGCGTTGTTCAAGTCTACTCTTTAAGATGATTTTTCAGCTTGGGAATGCTGTGGAGGGAGAAGAGGCCGGATCCACAGGAGGAGCAAACAAGGAGCCAGAGGTCAAGGGTCAGTCATCCTGAATTAAGGTTGGATTGGTTTTATTTTGGTCACCATGAAGTTCATCTGTTAGGTGGCTCACAAATAAATCCTTGCTGCAGTTTGGAGCATTCTCAGTTGGCGATCGTTGACGTTTTCCCTGTGAGAGCATCAGGATGTGTTTAAAGGGAAAACCTGATCAGTTCAGCGCTGGCCAGTAGGGGGCGCAGCTGTGGGAACAAAACCAGGCAGGTGGAAGAATAGCAACGAGAGGTGAGCCCGTCTGACCCGACCCGCTGTCCTCTGCATGTTTTGAACAGGATGATCAAGTGCTGCTCCACACAGGTCAGAGGTCACAGCGGTCTGTCAGAGGTCACAGTGGGTTGATCAGCACTGTCAGATGGAATCTGTCAGATTTCTTGCTTCCTGGTCAGCGGTGAGCTGATGCTCACAGTGAGGCATTTGCAACTTAAAGCAGCAAAATGTTTTACATCTGAAAAAGGAGAAACTGTTTTTCTCCTACCAGCTGCTGTGGAAAAAGTTTCCATTCTCTTACGTAGGAGAGAATGGTGTTAAGCCACACATCAAATCCCGTCCTATTAGATTAACAAACATGAATGCTTGGAGGAAAACCTGTCAGGAGTTACACCTGTAATAGGGACAGTTTTCCTCTCCCTCAGCCTGACCCCATCAGACACACATTGAGTTTTGGTGGGACATTAAATCCCTGCTCTCACGACTAAAGGCATTTCTCCCTGAGAGGAAACAGTTTTCCCAAAATAGCTCAGCCAAAAGTGGGAAAAGCTTTGAATGCAGCAGATGTGAAATGAGCAAGTGTTTCCTGAATCCGCTGATTCAGAAATATCAGTCAGAAAACAGCCAGAAGTGAAATAACCAATAAACCCATGTTTCAAGAAACCAAAGGAACATTGTCACTTAAATAACTGGCTTGTAGAGGCGTGTGTGATTGGGGTGTGTCAGGTTCATTTTCCTAGATGTTCTCACACTGGAAAAAAGGGAGATAATTTAGATTTTACACTCAAAGAGAAGAGTTGTTGTCCAGCTCAATCTTCCAAACCCACACCCACATTTTCACGTTTCTATCGAATTTAAATGTAGGACTCCAGCGTCCTTTCTCAATCGCACATCACGGTGTTAAATGCCTGCTCTCGTAGGACCCCGACGTCCTCAAACATACATTAAACACGGAACTTAAGCGCCTGTAAAATTGCAGGGCTCCACCGTCCTTTTAATTTCTTCAATAGGAAGCAGGATAAGGTTCCAAACCTTTTCATCGATATGCTAGAGCAGTGGTTCTCAAACTTTTTTCAGTGATGTACCCCCTTAAAAATATATTTTTAGTCAAGTACCCCCTGACACTGGCAAAACATTTTTGGGAAAAAAAAGGTACAATGCTGTAAAATCACTGTCTGATTTATTAAAGCCAAACAACTTATCAGTGAACCTAACAAATACATCCATATTGCAAACATTGCATGTAGAAAGAAAAACAGAAGACGGTGACCACCAGGAAGGCATAAAACCAGTCAAAACTGAAATATGCAAAACGCTGCTAATTTATACTGGTCTCTGTAATGGTACAAAATTAAATATATGCATAAATAACTAAAATGTGTTAACAGAAATAAATCTATAACTTAATTATAAATAAATTATATTTTGTTTATAAAATAAATTAACTTAATAAATAAAGATTTGCTCACAAAAAAATAAACGTTACTACTTCTAGGAAAAAAAGAAAAGAAGATTGCACTTTAATCACTTTGCATTGAACATTTGATTTGAACAGTATGTAACAGGTAGTGATTTATGAACAGGAAAACAATTACTCAGTACATTTTAGTGAGAAATATGGGCTTGCACCTCACTGAGGATCTTTGTCATTCTTGGTGGCAGGGAGGCACTGCAGTGATCAAGCTCTTCTCCAGCCACAGTCTTTCTTTGCTTTGTTTTGATCAGCATCATTGCTGAGAAGGAGACCTCACATAAATATGTGGATGCAAAGGGCAGCAGTTGCTCCGTAGTTTTCTGTCCCAGCTCAGGGTGCTCCTGCCTCACACACACCCAAAACTGTGAGAGTGGATGCACCAAAGTTCATCTGCAGGCCACGGTCAGATGCTACTTCCATCAGTTTTTCCTGATGACTGACAGGAAGCTTGCTTCTGTTTGCTTCAGACAAGAGAAATGGGTTTCTCACCCAATCCAGCGTGCAGATTTCTCATCCATGTCAGCAAAGTAGGAGTGAAAACCACTGATCAAGTTAGCCAAATGTCCCACTATGGCTAACTTCACCGGAGCTGTCGCCACATCCTCACTGGAGAGAAAAGCATCCAGCTGAGGAAAGCCGGTGAAATCCTCCTGATCACATGCCCTTTTCCACGTCTCTGCTTTCTTCAGGAAACCACCCACCTTGTCATACAGGTTCAGGATGCTGGTGTCCTTGCCCTGCAAGGACATATTCAGTTCATTCAGTTTCCTGAATTTATATCTGCCAGATAGCAAAGCTTTGCAAGCCAGTCCGTGTTCTGGGGAGATCCGTGCTTTGTCAGGAAGGTGTGCACTTCAGCTCACAACTCAAATAGCCTGTTCAGTACTCTTCCACGAGACAGCCAGCGCACTTCAGTATGCAGGAGCAGTTCTGTGTGTTCAGCTCCCGTATTTTCACAGAGGCTGCAGAACAAACGTGCGTTAATTGGCCTTGACTTGATGAAGTTTATAACTTTCATTTTCATTTTCTTGGACACTAGCGCTTCCCTGTGTATCACACAGTGCGTCCACTTGATGTCGGGATTTTCTTTTTTAATCCGCGCTGAGCCCTTTCGCGCTGCCCGTCATTGATGCAGCCGCATCTGTGCAGCCGCATCGCTGCAGACGCATCGGTGCAGACGCTGCTGCAGGATTTCCAGCTGATAGTGAAAAACATGTTAACGACATTAAAAATGTCCTCTCCGGTTGTTCGCCCCTCCATTTCTTTGCAGAATAGGATGTGTTCACAGATGTCGTCCGTGTCAATGTATCTTACAAATGCAACAAGTTGCGCATTTCCACTCACATTTGTGGATTCATCCAGCTGCAGTGAAAATGAGTCGCCAAGTTTCCCCACAACTTGTTTGACAATGTCTGTTCCCATGTTATCTATTCTGCGGCAAACGGTGTCATTAGACAGAGGCCCAGTTTTTAATGTATCCGCTGATTTTTTATGTTTTTTTTGTCCAGCATAGTTTCGGCCAATACAACAGCAGCGGGGAGCGGTAGGTCTTCCGCTATGGTGAACGGTTTTTGGCTTTAGCAACGAGCAAAGGCACCGCGTATGTAGCGGAGGCTTTTCGCATTGTGGCTTGGGATGACTTGAACTCAGAAAGTTTTTTTCTGAAGAACTCCAGTGGCTTTCCAACGTGGCATCCATGTTTTGTGGTGAGATGCCGCTGGAGGTGTGCCGGCTTCATGCTAGCGTTGGCTAATTTCTCCCCGCAAAAAAAAAAAACAGTGCCTGGGGGGGGTCAGAGATCGTGGACGTAAATCCCATTAAAACATACTTTTCCATGTACGTTCTGTACTTCGTCTGCTCTGGTTTACCTTGCAGTACCCACTAATAAGACATAGGGGGCACTAACTTATTTCAGTTAAAAGTGTCTGGGGGTTGGACCCCTGAGGAACTCCAAATGTGATGTTTTTGCATTCCTGAACTAACCCTCCTCAGCATAAAAGCAGAAAACACATTTTACTTGTGTTGTTAGGTTTTTCCTCCAGTGAGCCGTGGTTCACAGCATGCTGCTGCCGGGACGAGTCCACAGAAATAGGTAGAAACCATCCACAGTGGCTCTGACTGCCTCACAACGGCAACGTTTCACTGTTATAAAACAGGAAATGAATTACATGTTTTCAAACTTTTATTTCTGTAAAAGTTCCTGCAGTTTCAGTTAAAGTCACATTTTTGTTTTTTTTATTGCTTTAAATGATTTTATTGTCATGTTCAGCTGGTTTTGAGAGCAGAAGAAGAGACTTGGAGCACCTGATGTTTCACTTCCTGCTGCCATGCAGAGTTCAGTCTGAGCAGAAGAAGAAGTTGATGTGGAGGATCATCTCCTCGCTGTGACACCAAAATGAAGCTGCTTCAGCTCCTCTGCTTCCTCCAGCTGAGCTGGCTCTCTCCAGGTAAACCTCACATCCACACGCTGACAGGAGACAGCAGCACTACAGCTGTTCTCTCCAACATGAAGGTATTTGAGCTTCAAGTCTGTTTTATTGGTTATTGTAAGCTGGATGGATTTTTCTGGATGTTCATCTGATCTCAGCTCTTCTTCATTGTGTTTTTTCTGTAATTGGAATAATTTTCCTTGAAGTAATTCAAGCATTAGAAACATTTGTCTGTTTAGAAATCTCTACGTCTAATTTCAGTTTTTCCTTCCAGGGTTTTATTCCTGGACAAATTAAATAACTTTTTACAGTCTCTTTTCAATGCAGTTTAAACTAGTTTCCAAACTCTGAAGCTGGTTCTGAATCTGGACAAGAAAAAAGCAACCGATCTGTTGCTCTCCAGGTTCACAAATTGGTTCTAAATATCTTGGTTTTATTTGAGTTGTGAGCCTTTAAAACGAAGGTGGTGTTTTGTGATGGATTCTGATCGTCTGTCAGAAGGAACTTGGTATCAGCAGCGTTCTGATGGATCATGAGACGTTTTGGATATGAATGCTTCACCAAACATCTCCTTGTGCTGTCAGGTTTGGACTAGGCCGCAGCGTCTCGACGTCTCCTGTAAGAGACTGCCCGTTACCACCCGTTCTTTACGCTGCTGCAGGTTCTTGGTGTTGGACAGAAAAAGGGAAGCGAGTATTCAAACATGGAATCAGCTGCAAACCTCTTTTCTTTGGATTTTATCAAGCGCTTCTTAAAACTGTTTCTAATTTGTTTTAATTAGATGTTTTGATTTGGTTTATTTTTGTGTAACCAGGCTGTGTTGCTTGCCACTCAGGTCTCTCTTGAAAATTAGATCAGTTTTAAACAATGAATAATCAAAAATAAAGGTGTTTAAAGGTGGAGGTGAAACAGCTCTGATCGTTTCCCTCCATCAACTGCAAACTGAAAGCAATGAATCTCCCAGTCTGCGTGTTTTAAATCCAGAATCCTATTCTACATATTCTGTGTTTCTGCAGCTTGTTGCTTCACGATGCTGCTCTTAAATTTAAAAACTAAACTCCTTTTATTCATCATTTCAGCTCTTCTTGATGCTTCCACTCCTGATCCTGGGGTCCAAGGGGCGCCTGAAGACATGGATGGTGAGTAAGAGGTTGATCTGCAGCCTTTCCTCCTGACAGAGACCCAAACTCATGTCCTGCCGTTCTGTTGCCGATGGTTCGGCCCGCATCAGGCAGGCGCAGCACCTTGCAGTGTGATGCTGCGGCGGTGGCAGGATGTGGGGTGACCTGCTGAGGAAGTGCCTCAGGGCGATGCAGCAGCTGCAGCGCTCCCACGCAGGCCGGCGTCAAACACGCTGCAGTTATTGAGACAAACAGCTTCAGCCTCAGATCCTCACTTTACCCGCAGAATCACAGGAAGGGAAACACACCACTACTGGAAAGGAAGCAGAATCGCACTCTGACAAGAAAACCTAAATGTTCTGTCAAATGAAAGCAGGAGCTAATTTTAGTTCAGTTTTCCGTTTTCAGATCTGTTCTCCTTTGCTTGTCCTCCATCTCTCCCTGTTGGATTCACAGCAGCACCTTCTCATATCTGGATGTTTGTATTTGTTGTTCCTGAGAAATGTTGGGACATGTTTTCTAGGAAGCAGCTTGTTTTTATTGCTTTGTATATAAGTGGTGCTGTTTGAAAGTGAATCAGGTCAAGAAATGTTAATGTCTTTGTTCTGAAAAACAATATCTTGATTAGCAACTTTGTGACCTTTGAACCCACCGCCTGTTGGACGCCGGCGATGGTTAGGGTCTTATCGGACCCTTTTGGCCAATGGGACCCCAGAAGCAGCTGTACCGGGAAACCATGTGGCTCAGGTGGTCGCTAAGGCAAAAACTCTGGGTGGGAGGAGTTTGGAGATGTCATGGAGAATGACTTCAATATATTCATGATAGTAACCATAAAAGGTGCTGGGGTGAGGAAAGAGCTGCAGAGGTTAAAGGTTAAAATAGCAAACGTTTCAGAATCATACAGAGAAAACGGAGGTTGACCAAGCGTTGACTGCTGGGCCCACAGGTTCTGGATTACTTCTAGAACCGTCTGTTTGAGTAGAAAGTGTTGGAGAAACGGTGAGCAACTAAGGCTCTGCAGGAAGTCGTGCTGCTACAGAAAACAGACGATTAACAATCAGAGACGCGTGTAAAAAGGATCTGATTGAGTCAAAGGACATCAACACTTTTTACCTTCTTTTACAGAACCTTATTGTCCAAAATAATCCTCTGACCTCGGTCTGTCTTGTAGATATATTTGGCACGTCGGTCACCTCTGATCACAGCGTCTTCCTGCATCGTTTCCACTGCTTTGTCCTTGAGGTCATGGCCTTTAATTGATTGGCTCCATGAATCTGAACCACAAGCTTTGCTGGCGGTTTGGATAACGGCACGTGTTCTGCAGCTCTGCTGATACCATTTAACATCATCATCTGTTTATCCTGCTATGCTGATGACGCTCCGCTCTGTTTGTAAAATCCTTCAGGTTGCTGCAGATTTCTGGTCCAGATTTGTTCCTCAGTGGTTTGATGTTTGAGTATTTTCTCAGTTGTCATCCTGCTCCTCATCCTCTGCTCTGTGACCCTCTGTGCCCTCAGACGACCCTTACGTTCATCACCTCGGCAGCACATGCAGGTGGACTTTCAGGATGTCTGGAAACAGGAGTGGGGAGGCGGTTCCACTCCCACCGGCTGTTGTAGACTCTCTGTCTGACCAGATCTGCCAGGATCTTAAATGTGGAAGAGTTTATGCTGTGAATAAATTCAACCTGCCTCCCAAAGACAAGTGCTTCTTGGACTGTAAACACCGGGATCAGCGTCTACAGAACTGCTCAGAGACGTTTTCTGCAGGATGCATCGTGCTCACAGAAGCTGTTTGTGGTGAGACTTTTCACATTCTCCAAGAAAACAAACAGTAGTGGAGGCCTTGGCATTTTGCTGATTGCCATCATCAATACACATCAAACACAACGCCTTGCTAAAGAATTCGGCCTCCTTGAACTTTTCAACCTTTTGCTGCTTTTCAGGCTTCAAACATAAAGATCTAAAAATTTCAATTATTTTGTAAAGAATCGACAAGTGGGACACAATCATGAGGTGGAACGAAATTTATTGGATATTTTAAACTTAAATAAAACCCTGCAAAGTGGGGCGTGCCATATTATTGCCCCCCTGCATTAAGACTCTGTAGCGCCACCTTTTGGTGTGATTACAGCTGCAGTCTCTTGGTTTTGACTCCATCAGTTTTGCACATAGACAGCCTGAACTTCTGGCCCATTCTGCCTTAAACCAGCTGGATGGAGATGCTTTCCACAGATTCTCCGTTGGATTCAGGTCTGGACTTTGACTAGGCCATTCCAACCTGGATATGTTTATTGGTGAACTGTTATATTGTAGGTTTGTGTTTGGGATCGTTGTCTTGTTGGAGGGTAAATCTTCCTCTCCTCTCAGGCCTTTAAGACTCCAACAGGTTTTCTTCCAGAACCGACTCTCCACCTCAGCTGTAGATCCC
The DNA here is from genome assembly GCA_010277075.1 of Poeciliopsis retropinna. NCBI lineage: Eukaryota > Metazoa > Chordata > Actinopteri > Cyprinodontiformes > Poeciliidae > Poeciliopsis > Poeciliopsis retropinna. The sequence continues at coordinate 2,469,889 of VMRM01000042.1, forward strand.
TGTAGATCCCTGAAGATCCCTGTAGATCCTGTAGATCCTGAAGATCCCTGTAGATCCTGAAGATCCCTGTAGATCCCTGTAGATCCTTGTAGATCCCTGTAGATCCCTGTAGATCCTTGTAGATCCTGTAGATCCCTGTAGATCCCTGTAGATCCTGAAGATCCCTGTAGATCCCTGTAGATCCTTGTAGATCCTTGTAGATCCCTGTAGATCCCTGTAGATCCTTGTAGATCCCTGTAGATCCCTGTAGATCCTGTAGATCCCTGTAGATCCCTGTAGATCCAGAGTGATCCTGGGCCTCTTGGCTGCATCTCTGATCTTCGTTTAGCAGGACGGCCGGGTCTTTGGTCTGATACTCCTCCCAGTTCAACATGAGATCATGATTCTTTGAGATATTTAAAGCTTTTTTGAAATCTTTTTGTATCCAAATCCGACTTTAACTTCTCCAACAGTATCGGAGCTGCCTGCTGTTCCTTGGTCTTCATGAAGCTTTAAACAACCTGAGACCCTCAGAGCAGCAGGAGCATTTGCCCTTCATTACACACAGCTGCTTCTGCTGACCATCAGTCATTCAGGACAACATTCAGAGATCCAAACTGAACCTCTGGACTTCAGTAAAGGGTCCGATAATATGACACGCCCCACTTTGCAGGTTTTTATTGATCAAGTTTTAAAATATCCAATAAATTTAGTTCCACCTCACGACTGTTGATTATTCACAAAAATAGAAATTTTAGCTCTTTTATGTTTGAAGCCTGAAAAGCAGCAAAAGGTTCTGAATCCGTTAGCGAGGCGCCGTGACAGAACTACATTTATGACGTTTCAAAAGTAACATTTGTGTTTTAAGCCTTAAAGGATCTCAGTGTTTCAGCTGTTCTTGAGTTTTCTAGAAGTTTGTTCCAGATTTGTGGTGCATAGAAGCTGAATGCTGGTTCTCCATGTTTGGTTCTGGATGCAGAGCAGAACCAGAACCAGAACCTGAGAGGTCTGAAGGTTGATAGAGCAGCAGATTAATAATTTTTCTAAATGACCTTTAGCCTATAGAAGGCCGACTTTGTAACTGCCTTTATGTGGCTCTGATGGTTGAGGTCAGAGGTCAACCTGATCTCTATTTTCCAGCTGGAACAACTGAAGCTGTGTTGACTCTAGATATATAACTCTAGACAGCTAGTGTCTGCTCAGCTGGAGAAGGTTTTGGCTCATCTACACTTTGATCGGTTCTCTGCATCTGTTCAGTGATTGGATGGGGTCAAAGGTCACCTGGTGTATCATCTGCGTTATCATGGTAGCTAATCTGATTACTTGTCATATCCCAAGCCAGTGGAGCATGTAGATATTGAGTAAGAAGAGTCTTAGGATTGGACCTTGGGGAACCCCACATGTGACCTCTGACCTCTTGATGAGAAGTTTCCTATTGAAACAAAGAATTCCCAGTTCTTCAGTTCAGACTGGAACCAGTTGAGTGCTGGACTGGAGAGTCCAGTGGTTTCAGATGTTATGAAGTCACGTTTTACGTCGTTTACGTTCCGCGCTACAGCAGACGTTTCTGCCGCACTAGTGGGGCATTTCTCCATGGAAACGACTTCTTACCAGACACAACCTTCGCTTTACTGGGAGCAATGGAACCAATGACGTTCAAATCAATTATTGGATTGTTTTCAGGTGTGAACTTGCTGCTAGTAACATCCTGGTCATGTCGTCTTCAGAACGTCAGGCCGTTCGGCTGAAGGGACATGGGGATCAGTGTGCCGGGCGGGTGGAGGTATGGAAGGACAGGATGTGGGGCACGGTGTGTGACGACAGATTTGACCTGAGAGAAGCCAACGTGGTTTGCGCCCAGCTGGGCTGTGGGACCGCTCTCAGGGTGACGGGTCAGAATGGATTGTTCCCTCCAGGGAGCGGACCGATTCACCTGGACGAGCTGAACTGCACTGGGAACGAGCAGAACCTGTGGGACTGTCCGGGTGTCCAGGAAACCTCCGACTGCGGACACAAAGAGGACGCTGGTGTGGTGTGTTCAGGTCAGTTTCCATCAAACTTCTGGTCTGTTGCACATGAACTGTTTCTGCTAATGTCCACATTTGGGCACAAACTCCTCTTGTGGATGCAGTGATGAGGTTTATTTGTAGGAGCTGCAAGCATTTGAAATGTTGTTCTCAAAAAATTAATGAAAAATAAACACACAGAAAGTTAACCCTCCTGTTATGTTCCGGGTCAAATTCACCCATTTTAAAGTTTAACATTTTTTAAAAATAGCTGGAAGTATTTTTTTGCATGAAACTTTTTCTATTGGTCTTAATAGGTGCACTCTACATAGAAATTGATTTTTTTTTTATTTTACACATTTGCTCCCCCCTGTGTCTACTTTTCACATAGATACTGTTCGGGTCAATTTGACCCGGCAGTCAAAGTTTAAGTGTAAAAAAGTTTTAAAAATGTCCAATTCTATATTTTTCTTTGCAGCTATGAACCATATATCACCACACACACACACACATGCACATTTCTCACTATTCTCTTTACTTCACGAGGAAACTGCGAGAAAGCAGGTATTAACACAACTTTTGATGGGAACCTTTTCCGTTCCCGTGACAGAAAAGGTTCTGTCTCACTCTGACACTCAGTGGAGGAAACATAAATCCTCTCTGTGACTCATTTATCTTGATTTTAATCAGCAGGTCAATTTTACCCTGAACACTATATGTGTCTCAAGTTCAATTATAAAGATCATCCATTTAAAAAAAAGTAAGATAAAAACTTTACCAAAGATCAATTTCAAGTAAATTATTGTTTTTTGTGTCTAGATTTTTACCATCGGATATAAAAAATGTGAATTTCATTTTTTATGTCCAAATGAGTAAATTAGTGGGTCATTAATCCTTAATCTCTGAAAAATAAAAAAACATCTTTGCCTAAATAATGATTGGAATGGTTAGTATTGGAGTCAATAATCAGATACAAAGATGTTTTTGGAAGAATTTTTTGATTTCTGGCAAGATTGCAGGATTATAAACTCCCCGAGTCAAATTGACCCACGAACATTATTGCTGCACCGAGAACCGGACAAAACAGGAGAGTTAAATTCTGATTTCACTTCCATCCAACCAACCAACCATCCAACCAACCATCCAACCAACCAACCAACCATCCAACCAACCAACCAACCATCCAACCACAACCATCCAACCAACCAACCATCCAACCAACCAACCAACCAACCATCCAACCAACCAACCAACACCAACCATCCACCAACACCAACCATCCAACCACCACCATCCAACCAACCAACCACAACCAACCAACCATCCAACAACCAACCATCCAACCACCACCACACCAACCAACCACCAACCAACCAACCAACCATCCAACCAACCAACCAACCATCCAACCAACCAACCAACCAACCAACCAACCATCCAACCAACCAACCAA
>VMRM01000042.1:2475826-2767673 GCA_010277075.1 Poeciliopsis retropinna
AACCATCCATCCAACCAACCAACCAACCAACGATCCAACCAACCATCCAACCAACCATCCATCCATCCAACCAACCAACCGTACATCCAACCATCCAACCAACCAACCAACCATCCAACCAACCATCCATCCAACCAACCAACCATCCATCCATCCAACCATCCAACCAACGATCCATCCATCCAAACATTCAACCAACCAACCATCCAACCAACCATCTAACCAACCAACTATATATTATTGTATAAACAAATCACTTCATGATAAAATTGTGTGGTTTTGTTATTATAATGACATAGAAATTGTGACTAAACAATAAATCAGCTCCACTGAGGGGTCCCCTGGGTGGAGCTGGGGCCCTAAGCAGCTGCTTAGTTTGCTTATGTCTTGGTCCCGGCCGGCGCCCGGCCATCCAATCTGTCTTTTCTCCATTTGTTTTCATCCTCAGCAGCAGTTTCTCTGTTTGCTTAGTGAATCATAGAATCTGAAATATTGGACCTGAAACCTAAAAGTTGTGGATTAGCTTGAATCTTTTCTCTTCCTGTTTCCCTGCAGATTCGAAGGCGTTTTTTGGAGGAACCACAGAAGGTGTGACTGAGTTGATGACCACAGGTGAACATTTAACAGTTGAATTTTATGTTTTAAAAGCGATCAATAGATTGTCATTAATATGACTCCAACCTCTGATGTTTGCCCGTTGCTCCCAGCTCGTCTCGTCGGCGTTCTGTCGCCTGAACATCTCAGCATCGTGGTTCTGGCTCTTGGTCTGCTTGTTTTTGCCATCCTGAGTTTGGTTCTCTGCTGCCTTTACAGGCGACGGCACGGTAGGTCCTCCTCTCCTCATCTGTACGACAAAAGGTCAAATCTGCAGCAAATCCAGCAGTAAAGTTGCTTTTAACATCATTAGCAAAGTTGCGATCGGTGAGGACAACGGAGCAGGTTTGAGCAACCTGTGGACGATGAGGAGGAGACGATGAAGACGGGCCAAAGCTTGAAGACGCGTCTGCTCTAAAATGCCGATTGTTTGTGATTTATTGAACAGAAAAAAACATTTATTTATGAATGATTTATTCTAAATCTAATAACTTTCTCAGAGTTAGTTACATAAAAGTGCTTTGGTGGATCAGCGTTTCCTCCTGATGATCTGCTGAAAGCTTTGATTTTCATAAATATCTGGTTTCCTCTTTGTTTTTCTGATTTCTTGTTTTTGTTTTGTGTGCAGTGTTGCTCCTGCAGCTGACCCGCTCCAAGCAGCCCAGCGATCCGCCTCTGAACCTCTACAAGGCCAACCAGAACCTGGTGAGAGCCGCTCCTGTCCCGCTGCGGCCCGCCGGTGAGTCCGGAGCGTCTCCTACCGGCAGCTGCTTCAACCAACGGGCCGTGGCTGCGCCGCGCTGCAGCCGGTCAGACCCTGGAGTCTATTCATTCTGTGTGTTTTTTGTCTCAAAGTCCCGTCCGGCTCCAGGACCGTGTGGACCCAGATCAGGAAAGCGGACGGCGCGTCGGGAGACCCAGACCGTGAGTCGTCCGTCAGGATGTCCACGTTTCACAGTGAGACACCTTCCTGTCTCTGGTTGTTTGCTTCATGACAATTCTGCATGTCTGCGGTTTGGAGCTGCGCTGCACTGTTTCAGACAGGTTGCATCAGTCTGACCTCTGCAGACTGATGCAACCTGTGCTTCTCTGCAGATTCTCAGAGATACAGAACAGACCTGCAGCCGCCAGCGAAGCCTTCAGCGTTCAGCAGCCTGAGTGAGGAAGGTGAGTCAGTCTGCAGCTCCAGCAACCTGCTGCAGCAACCTGCTGCAGCAACCTGCTGTCAGTCAGCAGGTTGCAATTTTACAAATATAGATTAATTATATATATCTTTAATTTAGCCCTGACCTAAATTTTTAGCTTGCAAACTAAATATTTAGCCCGGTGGACGCGCGCTGCAGCTTCCTGGTTTTACCTTCCAGGCTCCGGCGAAGCCGCAGACGGTCGGTTCGGTCGAGCGTCCAGGATCTCAGAGGATTCCTTCGACTCCAGCACCTCGTCTGGCGAAAGCTACGAAAACGTGACTCCCAGCCAGAACCCGACCCGGTCCAGAAGCCAACAGAACCGTGAGTAACCAGGTGTCAGCAGGTTCAATCCTTTATCTACTCAGCGATGAAGGCCATCTGTACTTCATGGACGTTTTTTTGGGTCGTCTGCAGTGACATCAGAACCGGGTCAGAACTGGGCTGGGAGCCCACCACCCTACACAAACACTGGTTTCCAGTTTGCACTGGGAGGAAAGGGGGCGGAGCCAAGCTCAGGTAAAGGTCAGCGAGAGACGACCTCACACGTCCATCAGCACGATGCTGACGCTTCTCTGTCGCTAGGTGGTGATGATGATGATGAAGATTATTGTCCTGTGAGCCCAGACTGAAAACCTTCATCTGATGATGAGGAGGAAGGACAGCCCAGCCCCCCCAGAGGAACATTCATGGATTCATCTTCAGATTGTGAAACAATTAGAAGCAGAAATCAGATTTTTATTCCTGACCAGAAATTGGATCAAACTTTGGTCCAATCACCAGAGAGGAGCAAACTGAGCGCGCTCAGTGTGTTAGGAGGCGGAGCCAGTCAGGCAGCCATGTTGAAAGGCCGTTGGGTTGAAAGCTCAGAGCTCCAGTGACTTGATGAATCAGGATTTATTTACTGTAGAATAATTGAAACTCCATGAATTTTATTTCTCCTCAGGAACGTTTATCTCCTTCGGTCATTTTCTCATCAAAGCTTTTCTCCGTGTCCATCTGAAATGTTTACTTTTCTGTTTTAGTTTACAGCTTTAAAACACATTCAGTGGATTTTATTTTAGTCTTTTAAATCATGGAAACTCCATGGCTCAAAACTCAAAATGTGCCAAACATATCAATTAAATTTTCACGGTCGTACAAAGATGCATCTTGATTCTCTTAATAAATCCAGATAGTTATTATTTATTTTACATTGTATTTTAAGCCAAACAGGAACTTTAGTCTTTGTCTTGTGGTTGTTCTGCTGTTCCACCACCAGGGGGAGCCATGAGGGCCCGACTGTCGGGGCAGCGGTTCTGCTGGTACGCTCAGTATTTTCGCTTTGTCTCTAAAGTCCACCTTGGATTTTTCTCGCGGCGCCTTGGAGTTTACCTACAGTCAGAGGTCACAGGTCACATGTGGGGTTCCCCCAGGCTCCATCCCAGGACCCTCTGATTTGCAGGAAATAAGATCCATTACCATGACAACGCAGATAATACAGAGCTCTACATTATGATGTCACCGGGTGACCTTTGACCCCATCCAATCACTGAACAGATCGATGTGTGGATGAGACAAAACTTTCTCCAGCTGAACAGAAACTAAAGTTATAGATCTAGGGTCAACGCACAACTTCAGTTCTTCCATATGGAAACCAGAGATCAGGCTGACCTCTGACCTGACCCTTGGGTTCCACAGTGGGCCTTCGATCAGCAGCAGAACATTTCCAGAACCAGAGACTAAAGTGTCCGATCAGAGAAACTTTGATTCCTGCAGCGTCAGACTGACAGATGTGGAACGTAGAATCTGTCTGAGTTCCTGGTCCAGGTTCTCCAGGTTCTCCAGGTGAGCAGGGTTGATCTGAGACACCTGAGCAGGTGAGTGTGCGTCTGCAGTCTCTGCTCCGCAAGGCAGACGTTTCAGATCCTCTGCTTCAGCCAGACCCGTTAGATGAAACCGTGTGCTGACAGATGATGGAAAAACGCTGATCTACATGATACACATCCAGAAAACTGGATGGTTTCTACAGAAAGACGACCAAACTAGAGTTATGCAAGACTTTATTCAATCTGAAAAGATCAAAGAGTTTCAACTTCATTTCTTCCTTCAGAATCGCTGATTACGTACCGAGGTTTGGATTTGATATTCCCTGTCAGTTTCTTCATTTTAAGCTGTAAATAAGAAGCAAAAAAACCATGAAAGAATTTCAGAAACATGAAAACTTGATCCAGATTCAGGAGTTTAGATTTCTGGGAATAAACTGGATCAGAACCCGTTATGATCTATGTGATACAAGAAACCCCAAGAAAACATGTTGATGACCAGCGGGGGGCGCTCTAGCTGAACAGAGGCTCCCAGCGGGGGGCGCTCTAGCAGAACAAAGGCTCCCAGCGGGGGGCGCTCTAGCAGAACAAAGGCTCCCAGCGGGGGGCGCTCTAGCAGAACAGAGGCTCCCAGCGGGGGGCGCTCTAGCAGAACAAAGGCTCCCAGCGGGGGGCGCTCTAGCAGAACAGAGGCTCCCAGCGGGGGGCGCTCTAGCAGAACAGAGGCTCCCAGCGGGGGGCGCTCTAGCTGAACAGAGGCTCCCAGCGGGGGGCGCTCTAGCAGAACAGAGGCTCCCAGCGGGGGGCGCTCTAGCAGAACAGAGGCTCCCAGCGGGGGGCGCTCTAGCAGAACAGAGGCTCCCAGCGGGGGGCGCTCTAGCAGAACAGAGGCTCCCAGCGGGGGGCGCTCTAGCAGAACAAAGGCTCCCAGCGGGGGGCGCTCTAGCAGAACAGAGGCTCCCAGCGGGGGGCGCTCTAGCAGAACAAAGGCTCCCAGCGGGGGGCGCTCTAGCAGAACAGAGGCTCCCAGCGGGGGGCGCTCTAGCAGAACAGAGGCTCCCAGCGGGGGGCGCTCTAGCAGAACAGAGGCTCCCAGCGGGGGGCGCTCTAGCAGAACAGAGGCTCCCAGCGGGGGGCGCTCTAGTTGAACAGAGGCTCCCAGCGGGGGGCGCTCTAGCAGAACAGAGGCTCCCAGCGGGGGGCGCTCTAGCAGAACAGAGGCTCCCAGCGGGGGGCGCTCTAGCAGAACAGAGGCTCCCAGCGGGGGGCGCTCTAGCTGAACAGAGGCTCCCAGCGGGGGGCGCTCTAGTTGAACAGAGGCTCCCAGCGGGGGGCGCTCTAGCTGAACAGAGGCTCCCAGCGGGGGGCGCTCTAGCAGAACAGAGGCTCCCAGCGGGGGGCGCTCTAGCTGAACAGAGGCTCCCAGCGGGGGGCGCTCTAGCTGAACAGAGGCTCCCAGCGGGGGGCGCTCTAGCTGAACAGAGGCTCCCAGCGGGGGGCGCTCTAGCAGAGGGGGAGGCTGGTGGAGCAGCAGGCCACTTCGTAGATGACGCTGATCAGACACAGTCCGCTGGCAGACACGGCCGAGCCGGAGCTGAACACGCCGTCGTCCCCGGTGGTGGTCGAGGTCGGAACGTCCATCACAGAGAAGGTTCTGGACTGGGCGCTCCAGTCCTTCAGAGTGAAGACCATTGTCAGGTTCTCCCCTACAGAGAGAAAACTGGCTGTTACTAGAGGTTCACTGATTTATCCATGTGACTGCTAGCCCCGCCCCCCGGGCTAGCCCCGCCCCCCGGGCTCTCCCTGCCCGCCAGTTCATGTCTAGTCATTGCACTGTTGCTTGCCAGCAACTTACCGTTATTGCTAGCTACAGCAAAGCACAGAGCAAGGGCAGGGAGGGAGCAGCCACATGAGATAGTGATTGACAGCGCTAAAACTCTCCTGTCTCTGATTGGTTGTTTCTAGATAGTTCTGGCAGAAAGCAGAGGAAATGGATTCTTCAGATTATTTCTGTACCAAACTGTCACAACATAATGACAGTTTTAACAAAATGTAAAAACAATATTTGTAAAAGTTTCTGCAGCTTTAATTTCCCTCAGCAGAGGAAGGTCGGGTCAGGAGGGACCAGAGCTGCTGCTGACCGACTCACCTGTTGTCCAGTGGTAAAAGGTCAGAGGTCAATAATATGATGGTAATTTCTTTCCTTCGTTCATTAAATGCTGGTGAAATGGAGGCTAACAGTCTGAAGCTAAGCTAACTGTGCTAAAGGGTTGATAATCTCAGTCTCTCGGAGAAAATTTTTCTGCCTACAACTTAAGTATCCAGGTTCAGTTGGAATATTTTTGCATATTTAGGCCAACCTAGTGAATTTTGAGGAATTTATTAATCTAGGTTAAAAATTTCCTGTGGAAAAAATACATTCTGAAAAATCCTTCTACCAGCATGTTAAAATTGAATCTCATGCCAGAAGCAAACTCATCTGAGAATATTTTGATTTATTAATTTAGATTTTTATTTATTTTTCAGTTTTGTGCTTCTTGTCTTGTCTGCTAATCTCTGTCCTCCCACCACTCTCCATTGTATTTCTGACAATTTCCAAAGCTAATGCTAACTAGTCACAGGAGGTAGCAGCTATGGACTTTCACAATAAGAGCCCCATGCCAGTCCCTGTACAGGAAGTGCTATGTTAGCACTGATGTTAGCTTTGCAACACCAAGAACTCCAGGATCAATTTTCGGCATGGAACCCGTTCATAACACTCTGTCCCCCTTTGGGGACGCGTCTCTGACTTCCACTCAGGACGTCTCAGCCTGCTGCTGTTCTACTGTTTTTTTTCTTTGCTCAGTTTTTTTTTGTTGGACTTTGTTAAATGTGCTGGTTGCCACAGAAACGGCTCTCCTGCAGCAGAGCCTCCTGCAGCAGAGCCTCCTGCAGCAGAGCCTCCTGCAGCAGAGCCGTTTCTGTCAGTTGTCCAACTGACAAACGTTTGGCCAATAATTTATAGCTTAAAATGGAGGACAGGTCAAAGGTCATTCTGTTAGTTCTGATTTTCTGGCCTCCTTCCTATGGCTGCATTGTAATATTGGGAGTTCTGTTGGTAAAGTCTGCAGCAGTAATTTGGGTCAATCTGAGGGACAAACTCACCTGGAGGAAAATGTCTCTGCATTATTTCACTTCTAGTTTGAAACTGACATTTATAAATGAATGAATTTTATGTGAACACATTAAAAATGAACCTATTCGGTTCATCTGGACGGTATCTTTCTGAACGGCAGCACACCTGTGGACGCCGGCTCCCTCAGGACGTAGTCGGACCCGTCGTGGTTCCACACGGCGTTGCTCGGGGCGACCAGCCGGTTCTCCACGTAGACGTCCAGCCGCTGAGGGTTGGAGTAGAAGACGGACACCAGGACGCTCTGCGGGGGCCGAACACGGAGACAGGAGGTCAGACGCCAGAGAACCGAAAGCAGCCGAGCGTCCGGAACCGATCGGACCTCAGACGGGTCGGCGTTGAGCATCAGGAGGCGGAGCTTCTGCGGGCTGACGCCGGTGAAGTAGATGTCGAAGGCGTGTCCGGCGGCCGTGATGCTGTGGAACAGAGACACTCGGCGCTGGCAGGTGTATCCTGCACACCAACCGTGATCCTGAGGGCCTGTGCCGACAACACACCATGAAAACCCGCCCGCCCTGGAAGAACCACCAGAACCTTACCGTTAATCAGATCCACGAAGCCGTCCCCCAGCACGGCCACCGGGGACAGGCGGCGGGTCTCCGAGTCCAGGCTCTCGATCGCCACCATCCGGTAGTTCGGGCCGAAGCACTTGTAGCTCTGCCAGGAGCTCATGTAGGTGCAGTTTTTCCTGATGATCCCTGAATGCACCACGAGCAGCCGTGAGGGGAAGCCTCGGCGGGTCGGGTCTCTGACGCTCCTCTTACCTTTCCGAGGCGCCATCTGCTCCACGGGGATCCGGCTGCCGTTCGGGAACGTCAGCATGACTTTGGGAATGCGGTGGTCGCCCACCGGCGGGGGTCTCCTCCCCACTCGAACTCTGACTGCGGCACCACGTTCCCCACCGCGCCCAGGAACGAGCCGTCCAAGTCCTTCAGCAGACTCTTCTTCTTGGCATCGCAGTCCATGTCCACACAGTCAGCCGGGTTCGCTTTGCTGACGAGCAAAACACAGACCCACATCAGTCCGCCCATCCAGGAAAGGTTCCCAACGTTCCCAAAGACTCGGTTCGACTGGCAGCAACCTGTTCCCCTCCTGGCCTGTGGGGGCGCTGCACCAACAACCACTGAAGGAAACAAAAACCACTGGGAGCAACTTCCTGTTTCACCAGATGGAAACAAGATGGAGGCGTCAGATTTTAGTGTTGGAGGATTTCTCTTTAAGTTAAAGACCAGGAGCCATTTCTGCTGCTAGCGCTAGGCTAACATGTTAGCTTTGGCTGGATTTACCCAGAATGACCAAAATTTGGGAATTGAGCCAGTAAGCCCCTGAGTCGTAACTTGGACCTCCAAAATGGCAGACGAGTCGCAGTTCAGGCGTTTGTGCTGCTAAGCAGTACAACTACAAGCAAAACTTGCTTTCAACGTACAGTAAAGTTATTTTGCTGGCAAGAAATCGATTCCATCTCTAAGATTTAATATAATAAAATTGTCTTCTAACAGGATGAAAAGTTAAATTGTATTAACGATTTAATTTCTGATCTACCCACAAAAACTTTCTAAAAATCACCACCATTTTTAAAGTGAAATAATTTTGAGAGCGATTAAACGTTCAGCATCACAGGAGCCCAACATGCTAACATGCTAACATCTGAAGCTTGTCTTTAATTTGCAGCATTTTGTTTTATTTTTGTGTTCATCACAACAAACCTTTTTGTTTTTATTTTCTTTAGCTTTTCTGCAAACATGAGAAAATAAAACGTTTAACTCAAAACATCACATGCAGCAATGAATTGTGGGTAAGCCTCAGCGTGAGTACGGAAAATGGGCGGGGCTAAAACAGGAAGTGGACAATGTGGAACGCAGAACCCAACCAGAGGTCAGAGGTCACTTACCATTCACACCGACCGGACCGGCCCAGACTCACCCCACATCGGGTCGGTGAATGAAGACCTGGGCGTCCTCGGTGCTGTCCAGCATCCTGACGGCCGAAACCTGCAGGGGGCGCTGCAGGTCCTCGTTCAGAGGGTTGGTCATGAACGCGTAGTTCCTCTCTCCGGAGCAGACGTCACAGAAACCCACGAAGGTCGTGTCTGGAACGGAGGAAGCAGGACTGCGGAGCAAGTCTTAGCAGACGGGAACAGGAAGGTCAGCGGGCCGGACCTGTGACCGTCATCAGGCCTTTGATGGCGTTGTAGTTCACGTTCAGGTGATGCGCTTTGGCCGGCGCCGTGTTGTGCCCGGACTGGAAGGTCGGCCAGCAGATTCCGGATCGACCTCCTGCCAGAACAGAGACAAGAAGTGAGAAGCGTTGGGTCCTCCAACAGAACCAGAACCATCTGCAGTAAATCTTCTGGTTCCACTGAAACCCAGACAAAACCGATCAGAACCGGTCCTGGTCCAGATCTGGGAACGGCAGAAACTTTTTCCTCCATTAGGAATAATCCTGACAGAAGCTCCGATAGGCTCAGTGACCGACCAATCAGAGGCTGAGGAGGCTGCACATCCCGACAGCACTGCATATTTCCATGGAAACCAGACGCATCATCAACCTCAGAAGGAATGCTGCAGCGTCTCCTGTTTCTCGATTTCATTGTGACGGACCGGTACCGACACTTTCTACTTCCTCAGAAAGTTCTATCAGCTCTAGAGAGTGGAAAGTATTTTCTGGGTTTATGAAATGGTAAACTCCGGAAAGTCTTAAAAAATATCATTAAAGATTCTGAAACTTGATTTAAAAGTTGATTTGAAACTTGATTTAAAAGTTGAGGATGCTGTACTCTACCTGCTTCGTTGTTCCCTCTCCTACCTGGATGGAGGGGCTGTGTTGTGAGGAGGCTCTGGTTCGACTTCTCTAGCGCCTTCAATACCAACCAGCTCCATCTGCTGCAGGAGAACTGAACAGCCTGGCTGTGGACCCCGTCTGGTCTGGATAACAGACCACAGTTCGTCAGGATGGCGAGCTGGAGGTCTGACCGGCAACACAGGTGCTCCACAGGGCACGGTCCTTTCGCCCCTCCTCTTCACCCTCTACACCTCTGACTTTAAATGCAACTCGGTCACATGCCACATGCAAACATTTTCGGACGATGCTGCCATTGTGGCGTGTATAAAAGAGAGAGAGGGCGAGTACAGGAGCCTGGTGCCACAGGAATAAACTCCAACTGAACATCTCTAAAACAAAAGAGATGGTTCTTGATTTCCGCAGGGCGCCCCTCTGTCCTCAGCCTATCACCATCGATGGTACTGAGGTGCAGGTGGTCAGCACATACAAATACCTGGACCTACAACTGGACAATAAGCTGAACTGACCTTCCAATATAGACAATGTGTACAAGAAAGCACAGAGTAGGATGTACTTTGTGAGGAGATTGGCCTCCTTCAATGTGTGCTCTAAGCTCCTGCACATGTTTTATAGGTCCATTGTATCTACTGTTATATTCTATGTGACTGTTTGTTGGGGGGGCAACGCAAAGAGACACACGGAGACTGAACCGCCTCATCACCAGAGCTGGCTCTGTGGTCGGTGTGAGCCTGCAGTCTGTGGAGACGGTGGAGGAACAGAGGACACTGTCTAAACTCAGTTTAGTCCTGGAGAACACCAGCCATCCGCTGCACGCTGTTTTCTCCAGCCAGAGGAGAAAACAGCGACAGGCTCCTCTCACTGGGCTGTTCAACTGACAGGATTAAAAACTCCTTTGTCCCATCAGGCTTTACAATGCTGGGGAAGCGGGGTAACTAGTATCTTTCTAACATTTTTAAGCACTTTACTAGACCTCTTTTAGTGGGAATGTATTTATTATATTTTATGTACTTTTTAAGGATGTTCCTGGTTGTACAGTTTTAATGTGTGGATGTGAAATAATGTATGAGCAACAGACAACCTCAATTTCCCTACGGGATTAATAAAGTTTAACTCAAATTTCAGAAAGTATTGGAAGAAATTCTAAACGTTTCAGAAAGTGCAGTGAACCAAAGGTCTGTGGTTTAGATGGTGGTTGTCCTCCATGTTTGTCCGTTCGGTCTCCTTCAAGTCTGCCTGATCTGATCATGAGTTGTTAGTTGTCAAGGCGCTAGCAGGTCGTTGTCAAGGCGCTAGCAGGTCGTTGTCAAGGCGCTAGCAGGTCGTTGTCAAGGCGCTAGCAGGTCGTTGTCAAGGCGCTAGCAGGTCGTTGTCAGGAACCTTCTTGAACCCTTATCAGGAAATAGAAGCCTAAAGAACGACCCACTTCCCTGTGGAGAGAACCGATCGTCAGATCGATCCGATCGTCAGATCGATCCGGTCAATAAGCCGATTTAACCCAGATTCTGTTTCGCTGATCGGACCAGAAACCAAATAAAATAACAAAATGAAATGAAGGAGCAGCAGGTAAAATCCAGTTTTTCTGGCTGCGCAGTGAAAACTATGAAAATCATTTCTGTTCCTTCATAAACATGAAGCAGAAAAACAAAACTACAATTTGACTCGTTTTATTCTCAGTGTTTCCTGATCCAAACCAAAAACACAAGGAAGAACCTCACCTGCTGCCCTTCACAATAAAAGTATTCAGATGGTAAATAGAGACATTATTTAGCCACAAAGGTTAATTTTCACCAAATTATTCATTTGTAGACAGGGTCAGGTCGGGGGTCAGGTCGGGGTCAGGGTGCAGTCCGGGGGTCCGGTAGGGATTGGGTCGGTACCTGAAGAGATGGCTGCATCGGCGCCATCTGCTGGCACAGTGAAGTTGTTCTCCGCAGAACTTTTCCAGAACGAAGCATCAGACTGCAGAAATACAGACACGCCGTGTTAAAAAGGCCTAAGCAGAACCAGCTCAGCCCGGTTCTGGTCTGAGGTCCAATTGGACCTACAGGAAGTCGTCGGGTCGGCGGCCCGGGACGGGAACCGGCGTGGTGGGTGCCGGAGCCACGCACTGATGGAAGAAGCAACGGCGGACGGCCAGGTTAGTCGTGACGTCTGTCATGGAGCGATCCACGCTGCTGCGGCGCCGGCTCGTCTTCCCAGAAACTGCAGAAACAGAACATCTCCTGTTTCAGCCCGAAACATCAGGCGGTAAGGTCATCCGTCCACTAAACTTTACTACAGAAACTGCTGACTTTACCAGGGGTTAGTCAAATCCAGTCAGCTGGAAGGAAATGAAGATGTGAGACAAACTGAGACAGTCGCCATACTGGTTAGCATTAGCTTTGGCTAATAGTTAGCATTAGCTGCAGCTAACATGAACATTAGCTTTGGCTAATAGTTAGCATTAGCCATCTGGGGTTGTGGAGGTGCAGCGTCCGTCTTTCATGGGGAAAAATTCTTGGAAGATCCAGAGACCGAACCATCCCTGGGAGAGCACCGTGTTGTTGGAGAACTCGCCGAGGGGAACCCTCTCCTGGCAGATGTTTGGGTCGTATGACGGGCCGTCGGGGTTACTGTGCATGCGGTACCAGAAACCGAAGTGGGTCCCTCCTGCTGCGGCGTTGTGCCGGATGATGTTGTTGGGATTGGTGACCCTGTAGGCAGCAGGGGTGACGTCATCGTTCAGGAGGCTGGTGCTCTGTTTGACGAACACGGCCAGGTTGTACTGCAGAATGTTCTCCGCCTCGATGCCGTCCTCGATGAAGAAGGCTCCGCCCATTATGTCGTAGATGACGTTGTGCTCCACCAGCAGCCGATGTGTGTTGTGGATGGTCACGGCCCTGTTGAAGGTCTGGTGGATAGCGCAGCCCCGGACGTACGATTTGAAGTTGATGTCGCCCATCAGGTGCCAGTGGATGGGGTATCGACCAAGCCTGAAGGCCTGACCGGCGTGGAAGATCTGCCAGATCCAGAAAAGTTGATGCTCACCAAGACCAACATGGACCTACAGGGTAGGTTAGGAAAGCTGGAGGCTCAAGAGACATTTCACCTCAACATACTCCAGGCTGCCCAGAGTGAGGTTCTCCTGGCCTTGGAGTGTGGAACATGAGGCAACCACCAAACTGATCGCTGCCGATTTCCTCTCCAAACCTGCCTTGGAAACACGTCTGTGTGGCAAATTCACCTGCAGCGCCGGAAAAGATGAGATGCAGCCCAGAAAACCCAATAAGATGCCAACCGCATATTCAGGACGGCTGTTCCGGGTCTACGGCTAACATCTGTCTGCTGTCTGCAGAGAAACATTGAGGCTGTTTCCGACCGGCCCGACTGGGACCAAAACAGCAACATTTTCAACTGCGGTTCTCTTTCTGACTGCACTGCGTCAAACCAACCAAACCAGTTGAAGAACTTGTTCCCACTCCAGTTCGTTTGCCCAGAAAGTCCAGTGTGGTTGGTTGGACTCAGTCTAGTGGGAAAGCGAACCGCAGCAGGAAATGGAAGCCATGTTGCTGTTTTGGTCCCAGTGGGTTTACCGGACCACCAGGTTCTTTGATCCAGCCGCTCCGGCACCTGTGTTGAAGCCGTCAGACACGCTTCCACCTCGTGGCTCCAGTCGAGGTTCTGGGAGCCTCGGACCACGATGTTCCTGGTGAGGAGGCCCCCCTCGGCCCGGGCCTCAAACGCGGTGCCGTCGGGCAGCGTGGCGGACACGCCCAGATGGGAGAAGGTCAGCGGCTCGGTCAGGGTCACAGTTTTTCCGCCGGCTGACACGGCGGCGATAGTTCTCACCTCGTTCTCTCTCTGGCTGTGCCTGGAAGACCATAAACAGATTTCAACCTGCTGCTGAAACCTCAAGATATAAGAACCCTCTGAGGTTCTGCTCAAGAACCCCCTGAGGTTCTGCTCAAGAACCTCTGACCCTGAGGTTCTGCTCAAGAACCCCCTGAGGTTCTGCTCAAGAACCCCCTGAGGTTCTGCTCAAGAACCCTCTGAGGTTCTGCTCAAGAACCCTCTGAGGCCTCACAACACAGGACAAAATGGAAACCGGTTCATTGAGGTTCTGTTCCCTCCACAGCACCCCCTGAGGTTCTGCTTCAAGAACCTTTGACTGAGGCTTTTGCTCAAGAACCCTTGTTCTGTTGTGACCCCGAGTTCTGGCTTCAAGAACCTTGCTGAGGTCCTCATTTGGACACGAGTACAAATGGAAACCGTTCATTGAGTTCAGCCTTCCCTCCACAGCATGCCTGCACAGTTACCATGAGCTTATCTTCTGTGTCTGGCTCCCTCCATCTTGTTTTCCTCCATCTTGTTTTCCTCCACCTCCTTTCTGGCCTTCAGTTCCTCCATTCATTTGCAGCTGTCGAGTACCACGGCCATCATTATCAGACCGGCGGCCACCGTGCTTGCACAGTTACCATGAGGCTATCGGTCTGGGATCATCCTTCTTCATGTTGTTCATCTTGTTTATCCTCCATTTTATTTCCTCCAACTCCTTTAAACTGCCTCATACCTCCATTTTTCAGGTGCATGCTGTCAGAAATAATAACGGCCATTAACTTGTCAGAACCGGAAGCCATACTTCTCTGCAGAGAGACTGAGCCAGATAGTCTGTGGATGTCATCCTTTGACCTCCATGTGTGACTTTTTATTATTTATTTCAACTTAATTTCATACTATTTTTTAGTATTGCTGTTAGAAATAATAACGTCATTAACTTGAGAACAAGATACTTCTCTGGAGGATGACTGAGCTCAGATAGTTTGGATGTGACCTTTGACCCCTCCGGCCACTGGTTCAGATTTTAGTTCGTTTAAAACGTTGCCTGAGGGACGGCGCTCGTACCGGTGGCCGGTGGAGGCGATGACGATCTCCTCTCCAGGTTTCCAGGTCACGGCCTCCATCAGCGTCAGCGTGGCGGCGGAGCCGTTGGCGGCGGAGCCGTTGGCGGCGGAGCCGTTGGCGGCGGTCTGGGCGAGTAACTGGAGCTGGGAGAATAAATGTGGTCGGGATTTCTAACAGTTTCCCTTCATGCAACATTCAGACCAGAGCAGCAGATTTCTGCAGCTGAACGCTGAACCAGCAGCATCTACAGCAGGAAGTGAGAAACTGCAAAACATCTGCAACATGAGAAAGAATCAAACTTTGTTCTGAATCTACATTGATTTTATTTTCCATTAAAGAGAAAATTCATATGAATAATATGAATGACAATATGCTAGAAAATATTAAAAATAGATGCAACTACACTCCCAGCTTCTTTGGAGAAAGTGTCAAACTGCGCCCCCTGCTGTCCAGAGTCAGTAATGGCACTGCAAGATGTAATTTTATTCTTTTATTGTATCATTTTAAGAAATCCTGCTGGGCGTTCAGACCATGAAGGTTTATGACGCCCTCTCTGACGGCCAGCGTCTTGGATCCATAAACAGAAAGTTCAGGAGAGCGCAGGTGACCATGGAGTGTGATGATGGCCTTGTGCCAGGGCGCCCCCTCCCGGCCAATCTGAAGCCGCCCTCCGTCTGTAATGAGGATGTTCTCCGCCTGCAGCTCCAGGTCGGCCTCGTCGAACATCAGCGTTCCTCCTGAGGAGAGCAGCAGGTTCAGCCCAGAGCAGATCTCTGCTTCCATCGGAGGATCGAAACTCTGCCCACCCTGGATGAGGAGCATCTTCAGCACCGGGGTGCTGGCGTCCAGCAGCACCGTCTGACCTTTAGCGATGACCACCAACGAGCCGCGCTCAGGGGGGGGCAGCCCCCCCCCAGGTGAACCGGGACGACCAAATGTCCACATACAGGAAGTTGGCCGTGTCCTGCAGAGACGCAGAGAGGACAGGACTGTGTGTGTGTGTGTGTGTGTGGGTGTGTCTGCGGTTACCATCTTGGCGACGCCGCGTTCTCCGATGCTGACCCTGACCTGCATCTCCTGAGAGTGCTGCTGGGCGCTCGTCACGCAGACGATGTGAGTCGTGTTGGAGGATCGAACGTCGCACGGCGAGCCGCCGATCGTCACGTTGACGCCGTCCGACCTGGAGCTGAGAAACGAGGGACGGGAAACAGAGAGGACACGACCTGTCCGACGTGTCCTCTCTGTTTCAAAGAACTCTTCTCACCTGAAGCCCGAGCCGCTGATGGTGAGCCGCGTGCCGCCGGCCGTCCCTCCTCGCCGCGGAGACACCTGGGAGACGACGGGCGTCAGGGCGGCCCGGTAGGTGAAGCCCTGAGAGACGTTGACGGCGTCCAGCAGGTTGAGGACAGAAACACGGCAGCCGACCGCCGAGTCAGTCTGAGGACAGACGGACACTGAAGTCAGGGACACACACGGTCTGTCCGGCGGCCGCAGACGGCCCCCGCGCCACACTTTGGACACTGAACTGGGCTCCTCTTTACTGCAGCAGAGCCGCCTTTATGGCCACGAGGGTTGCTATGGTAACAGTGGGAGCTGACCGTTGCTGGGCGGAGACAGGCGGGAGGACGAGGACGCTCCTCTGAGGATGGGACGGTCCCGGTCACAGATCAGAACCCTGGAGCCGATCGGATCGAACCCAGAACCGAAGACGGAGCAGAGCGCCGCAGGTCAGAGGCCGAGCTCTGCAGGTCTTCCTGTGTGAAACTCATTTGTGGATCAAATTAGAGGAAATTTGATCTCTAATTTCCTCTAATTAGAGATTTCCTCTAAATCTGTTTTTTTACTCCATCGCATCCTCCTTGGTTTTAAGTCAGATATCATTTCTGCCGTCAGTCTCCGCTCCTCACTCTCGTTGGGCCGCACGCCGCTGAGCATCATCTCGTACGTGAACACCACTGCCGACTGGGCGCGACCTTTGACCCCATGGTGCAGGACGACCGGATAGGTGCCGCCCGGGTTGCTTCCCGTCGTGCAGCGGAGTTGGGAGTCGGAGACGGCCGACACGTTGCAGGAAACGCCGTTGATGGTGACGGAGATGAGCTCGGAGTCGGAACCGAACCCCGAGCCGCTGAGCGTGATGACGGCGCCGCTCGACCCTGCAGGAAGCAAGAACAGCTCAGAGGCTGAAGTTGGTATTTGGTTTGGACTAGGACTTTCAAGTGTTAATTTCTAATCACACAGATTAAAGCCTTAAATCTTTAACAGTTAAATTAAGTTTTTCTGACATACAAACGCCCCAACAGGAACTTTAATATTCATGTGTTTCTGGTACGCCTGTAAATCTGACCCACAGCTACATCCCCGAACACCAGCAGCTGTTTTTGAATTGAAAATATTATTTTTATTCATGCTCATTTCGATTAATTGCAATTGTTTTTGATCTTTGTGGATGGGATGATTTCTGTTCCTGTGGGTCCAGTGTGCGCGTACCGGTCCGGGGGCTGATGGCGCCGAGGACCGGGGTGTGGGCTGCAGAGTAGTTGAAGCTGAGCGGAGGGAAGGTGACGGCGAACACCTGGACGCTGACGGCGGCCGGACCCTCAGGGTGAGCGGGGCTGAGGCAGAGCAGCGTGTCCGGAGTCTCTTCCTGGATGCTGCAGGGTTTCCCGCCCACCGCCACGCTGGTGTTCCCCGGAGCAAAGCCGTTCCCGGTGAGGACGAGCGGCGTCCCCCCGGCTAGGCTGCCGGCGCCGGGCCTAAGCGCGGCCAGCGGGCGGCTGCTCAGGGTCGGCTGGCCGGACGCCAGGCCTCTGCTCCTCACCAGCAGCCGGACCGGGTGGTCCCCGGCCGGCAGCGCGCCGACCCGCACCGTCACGTTCCCGTCGCTCACTGCCGCCGGCCGCAGTGGCGTGGAGCCCACCAGGACCGACACGTCGTCCGCGATGCTGCCAAAGCCGGAGCCGGAGACCAGGATGTCGGTCGGGCCAGCGTCAGCGGCGTCACGATCCGGCGTGACGGCGGAGGAGAACCGGAAGGAGCAGAGGGAGGAGCAGGAGCTCCGGCCCAGGTGGAACACCACGTACCCGGAGCGCTGCTCCGACGGCGCCGTGTCGCACAGGATATGGGTGTAGTTCAGCGTCAGGACGCTGCAAGACACGCCCGCCGCCGTCACGCCGCCCTCAGAGAACCCTGAACCGCCGATCTGGAGCCGGGTGTAGCCGGTGGTGCTGCCAACAGAGGGCGCCACCGAGTCGACCACCGGCAGGACCACGAAGCGACTCATCAGAGATGGCGACGATGGCGGCGCCCAGGTTGCTGACCCTGATGGAGACGGGCAGCGCGACGCCGACTGGAAGCTCTGAGCTGGAGCCGGCAGCTGATCCCGGACCAGGAGCTGTTGGTCACATGACACGGCTCACCGCCAACCGTCACCTGCAAGACCACAGGATGGACGATTAATCCTCAAATAATCGATTATTCCATCGATTTCTAAAACAATCGAGAGCCGTAGCCCTGATTAGACTCAAGCTGCTCGGAGCAGCGCCATCTAGAGGAGTGAAAAACAAAACTAAAAGAAGGACAGTCTGGGCCACAGGAATGAGAAGCGGAGCAGTGAGGACTCATCAGAATCTGTCCTGCGTTTTCATGTTCCCACCTTCAGCGGTTCGGGCCTCGCCGCTGTTCAGAGCTCCTCCATACTGGGAGCCGCTGGGACTGGAAACGCTGAAGACTCGGAACCCGAAGCTCTGGAAGGCGGGCGCCTCCCACCGCCACCTCACCGTGTCGCCAACGAACACTCGCAGCGAAGACGGGCTCCAAGCGTATCCCGGGCCATAAGCTGCAACACAGACAAAACGTTGGTTCCACCTGGACCTGCGGAGCTCCAGGACCAAAAGGCTTTCATTCCAGGGGAGGCAGAGGGAACGTCCTGAGGTGGGAGCCCTGGTTGGTGACGACGTGCGTCTGCTCCTGTGATTGGGCAGAGCAGCTGGTTCTCCGAGGCGGACGCCACCTCACAGGTCATCAGCAACCTCGCCATCGCTGCTGCGGGAGGCGCGATACAGACTGACGCTCACCAACAGAAACCTGGATGTTAGCCGTGTTGTTGCCGAAACCGGAACCAGTAACCGTCGCTCCGCCCTCAAGAACCCTGAACGCCGAATCTGGAGCTCGGGTGTAGCGGTGGTGCTGCCAACAGAGGCGCCACCGAGTCGACCACCGGCAGGACCACGAAGCGACTCATCAGAGATGGCGATTCGATGGCGGCGCCTCAGTGTATGCTGACCCTGATGGAGACGGGCAGCGCGACGCCGACTGGAAGCTCTGAGAATCTGGAGCCGGCAGCTGAAAAATCGGACCAGGAGCTGTTGGTCACATGACACGGCTCACCGCCAACCGTCACCTGCTAAGACTCACAGGATGAGACTGTCATTAATGGCTCAAATAATCGATATATTCATCGATTATCTAAAACAATCGAGTAGCCGTAGCCCTGATTAGACTCAAGCTGCTCGGAGCAGCCATCTAGAGAGTGAAATAACAAAACTTAAAAGAAGGACTAGTCTGGGCCACAGGAATGAGAAGTCGGAGTCAGTGAGGACTCGATCAGAATCTGTCCTGTCCCGTTTCTCCACTGTCCAGGGGCGCTTCACGCAGGCGGCAGCTGATTCGCGTTTCGCGCCACTGGATGGTGGCGCACTCTCTCTCCAACAAACACGGCACTGTCGTTGCTCCGGCCTCCGAGGTTTGAAACCCTGGAAGGTGAGAAGCTGATCTCCTGAATAGCAGAAGAAGAAACCGATCAGCTTCTGATGCTTATTACTTTATTAAGGTGCCGTGTTGGCGTCATGGTGAAGCTCAGTTTCTCCCTGTAGCTGGATCCCCGGCCGGCTTTAGATGCTCCCTTAGTCGCTGGTCCAGGTCAGCTGCTGCATCTGCTCCCTGAGCGTCTCCGGAGGTTTGATGGTTGACCCGGTGAAGCCTCGTCTCAGCAGGTCCTCTGATGCTCCTCCACCATATCGCAGGTTTTGGATCATTGTGGATTCCTTCTTGGATCCTTCCGGTGCCCCATGCATCCTCCAGCCTGTCCTCCATTTAGCATGTAGCTTTAGCATAGCCCCCTCCATCCTGGCATTCACCTTCACAATTTCTTCTTTTATTGTCTCCAATTGTTCTTTATTTTCTTGGCGAAACCCGTTTGCTTCTCCAAGATCAGTTCAGTGTTGCCATCTTGAGGCGCTGCTCCTCGTGGTTTGTTAGCTTCAACCTGCTAGCTGCTAATTGTTCCTCTCTTCTCTCTCCCACCTGACTTCAGTCAGCGTTTATTTCTCGAAATAGTGGTGCAATCTTATCCTCTCTTTTAGTTATTATATTGGTGTACAGTATTAGGTGAGGGTTAGGAATTTCTCTCTTTCCTCCGGTCCAACCAGGAGCCACCATTGTGATGGTGGACCGGAAGTCAGGATTTATATGTTTTATGACTTTATTCTTGAATTATGTCCACTCACTGTCATACAACATTATTCTCAAAATAATGAGAATAATTATCATTATTCTCATTATAATAGAGAATATATTATAATTCTATTTTGTCATAATTCATTTATTTTTTACTTTTTACCTGTGCAATAAAAAGTGATTTTAGATTTTTAAAGTATATTTAGAACCAGTCAGAGGTAAATCTGCTCACTGTCCATATTTTCCTGATTCTCCATGTGACTCCGGAGCGCTCAGATCCCACCTGCTGCTGCAGGGACCCACCTGCTGCTGCAGGGACCCACCTGCTGCTGCAGGGACCCACCTGCTGCTGCAGGGACCCACCTGCTGCTGCAGGGACCCACCTGCTGCTGCAGGGACCCACCTGCTGCTGCAGGGACCCACCTTGAGTCGGGCTGGTCCCCGTCACCACCGGTGTCTCCTCCTCCGACCAGCGGAAGCTGCAGCGTCCGGAGCAGTTGGAGGGAATGCCGTTGATGTAGACCTCCACCTGCAGAGCAGCACACCTTGTCTGAAACACTGCAGCTGGTCAAAGTGATCAGAGTTTAATGTTCCCTGAAGGCCCAACAGTCAGATCACAGTAGGTGAAGACTAACAGGCTGAAAGAAGCCTGTTTGTCCGGCTCCATACCTGCGGCTCCGCTTCCAAAACCCGGAAAAAGTCCCCGGTCAAGCCCCGGGTCAGCAACCCGCCCTTTGCTTTCTCCTGGACCACGAAGTTCACTTTGTTCCCAATGACCGCCGAGTCGTCGACCTGGAGGGAAATGAAGAACTAGTTCCTGCTCCGGCTTTGTGTTTCAGGCAGATTTTACGTCCCAGACAGATCAGACCTTCATGAGCGGCTGGGCTCCAGGCTTGCTGAGCCAGGTGACCCTCCACTTGGGAAGCCTGCAGGTGCCCAGGTCCTCCACCGTCACTTGGCCCACCCCGGGGACGCCCTGCAGGGCGAACTTCAGATCCTCCGCGCTGACGTTCACAGGGAGGCCTGGAGGCACAGGGGAGATGCCTGGTTAGCATGGTTAGTGTGGCTAGCATGGTTAGCAGGAACCACTTTCAGACTCAGGATGTTTTTTTTCTGTCCGGCAACAGATCAAGGGTTTACATTTAATCTGCTGAGGAGAACCGAATAAGTAAATGATTTAAAGTGCAGCTTCTGTTTAAAGTTCTGGCGCTAGTCCAGCTCCTGTCATCAGTTTGACACCTGGAGAAAAGCTCAGACGCCCTCCAGGACTTGCCGTTCCTGTTCTGCGTCTTCATCTTTGTTGTGACTACAGAACGTGGCGTCAGGCAGAGGATTCGTCTGGGAAACTTCCAGCTCCCTCTACAGATCAGTGGAGACCGGATCGGCGCTCAGCTACCTTCTGCCCGGCTGCTGTACATCTCCACATCAAAGGTGCCTCTCAGAGGGGGGCTGGCTCTGGGGGCCGGGTCACGGTGACTGTGGCGCCTCCGGAAACGAACTCGGCGACGTCCTCACTGCTGTTGGACATCTTTAGACACACAGAGAAGAAGAAGCAAGTTAAATCAAAGCCGACCTATCATGCTTCCTGAACAGGTCAGGCTCATTCTACGGCTTACCCAAAACATGACCTTCACATTTTTTCCACTAAATCAGACAATCAGATTTCAGTTCTGCCTATCTTCAGATGTTTTAGGGCATCTCTCATGTCAAATCCAAACAAGCTGCTGCAGACCCCACCCTGAAGTAAAAGTTTACACTAATGCATAAAAATGGCTGCAAACATCAGCTAACCTGGAACCAACCAGAAACCAACCAGAAACCAACCTGGAACCAATCAGAAACTAACCAGAAACCAACCTGGAACCAACCTGGAACCAACCAGAAACCAACCAGAAACCAACCAGAAACCAACCTGGAACCAACCAGAAACCAACCAGAAACCAACCTGGAACCAACCTGGAACCAACCAGAAACCAACCAGAAACCAACCAGAAACCAATCAGAAACTAACCAGAAACCAACCTGGAACCAACCTGGAACCAACCAGAAACCAACCTGGAACCAATCAGAAACTAACCAGAAACCAACCTGGAACCAACCTGGAACCAACCAGAAACCAACCAGAAACCAACCAGAAACCAATCAGAAACTAACCAGAAACCAACCTGGAACCAACCTGGAACCAACCAGAAACCAACCAGAAACCAACCAGAAACCAACCTGGAACCAACCAGAAACCAACCAGAAACCAACCTGGAACCAACCAGAAACCAACCTGGAACCAACCAGAAACCAACCTGGAACCAACCAGAAACCAACCAGAAACCAACCTGGAACCAACCAGAAACCAACCAGAAACCAACCTGGAACCAACCTGGAACCAACCAGAAACCAACCTGGAACCAACCAGAAACCAACCTGGAACCAACCAGAAACCAACCAGAAACCAACCTGGAAGCAACCAGAAACCAACCTGGAAGCAACCAGAAACCAACCTGGAACCAACCAGAAACCAACCTGGAAGCAACCAGAAACCAACCAGAAACCAACCTGGAACCAACCAGAAACCAACCTGGAACCAACCTGGAACCAACCAGAAACCAACTGGAACCAACCAGAAACCAACCTGGAACCAACCAGAAACCAACCTGGAACCAACCAGAAACCAACCAGAAACCAACCTGGAACCAACCAGAAACCAACCTGGAACCAACCAGAAACCAACCTGGAACCAACCTGGAACCAACCTGAAACCAACCTGGAACCAACCAGAAACCAACCTGGAACCAACCAGAAACCAACCTGGAACCAACCTGGAACCAACCTGAAACCAACCTGGAACCAACCAGAAACCAACCTGGAACCAACCTGGAACCAACCTGAAACCAACCAGAAACCAATCAGAAACCAACCTGGAACCAACCAGAAACCAACCTGGAACCAACCAGAAACCAACCTGGAACCAACCAGAAACCAACCTGGAACCAACCAGAAACCAACCAGAAAATAGCCAGTAACTACCTGCAGGAAGCTGATTCCCAAGAGAGGGAAGTCGAAGGCGCAGTCCAGCGGCGTGCCAGTGATCCTATAGGTGACCTGAGAAGCGGTCGGTTGGTGTTTGGTGACGGAGAACAATTGGATGGACTTCCCAGAATCCTCGAAGGGAGGAGGTCTTCTCCTGAGGAGAACAGCTGGAAAACGACAGGAGATTAAACGTGTCACTATGTTCCTCATGAAGACCACAGCTCCCAGTCTGGTTTAATTCCACAGCAGCTGAACTGGGAGGAAGTTTGGCCCGCACCGTTCTCGTCCATGGCAGTCGGAGTCTTCCCAATATGAACTGCATCCACGTAGTAGTCTGTGGCAGAGGCGTCTCTGTAGAGAAGCAGCTCCTGCAGGAGGAACCTGCTGCCGATCATGGCAGTCTGCAGGGCGCTCCGAAGATCAACGCACTTATAGGTCCACCTGAGAGGAAACCGTCAGCCTCAGAGCGCCTCAGAGGCATCACGGCCTCTTCCTCTGCCCACTCATTACCTGTCCCCGCTGCTGAACACGGTGCTGATCCTGGAGGTCTGGGTCTGACCGCTGCTGTCGCTGTAGCTGAACTTCACCCCCATTTCGTCCCTCAGACGTCCCTTATAGCAAAGCAGAGCTGGGGAGACAGAGGAAAGGCTTCTGACACCGGGAGGACTTCAGGGTCTCTCCTATGCTTGGCACGTTTTCTGCTCTGAGCCTCTGAGGAACCAATTTGACTGTTTTCTTGTGTTTTTCAAATGTAGGAATTGTTCAGATCAAAACTGCATATTTGTTCATCTGTCTTACGGTGGGGTGCTGGTCCAGGGACACCGGTCCAAACTGTCCTCCGGACTCTTTGGTGAAGGTTTCCCTGAACAGAGCGTCGGCGTTCTTCAGTGACCAGAACCGCAGAACCCGGAGTGGCCCTCAGGAGTCCCACTCCTGTTCCTGGAACCAGAGGGGGAACTGGAGGGGGAACCTGGAACCAGAGGGGGAACCAAGGAGGGGGAACCTGGAACCAAAGGGGGGACCGGAGGGGGTTCCTGGAACCGGAGGGGGAACCTGCGACGTACGTAGAAACTGCAATGGTACGGTTTGTAGTTGCCGTTGCAGATGTTGCTGTCAGGAACGGGAACGCCGTCCACGCTGACATGAACCACGTATTGATCCACCGGCATCGCCCTGTCAGGGAGCAGCAGACGCCTCCGTAAGAGAAACCTGGACCGGGTCACATGGCGTCACCCCGACCCGGTCCAGGTGTACCTGGTGTAGCAGAGGATCTGCTGCCGGTGGGTGGAGTCTCTCTCCACGTCGCAGGGCACCGACAGCGCGTCCGACACCAGGGTGACCCGGTTCCCGAACCCGTCTTCAGGATCCAGCTGTACCTGATGCTTCTGAGCAAAACCTGGAATCCAACAAGCAACTTCTGCTCCAATCAGCAAAACCACACAAATATTCTGGAGCACGCCCTCTGGTTCTGATCCGACCCCTTTGGGTTTAAAGAATCGAAAGGGGTCGGATCTGTTGGGTCCAACCGGGCGACCATGCAGCAGAATAATCCAGGAATAATCCCAGGAACATGTCAGAGGCGCCGCTGCAGATTAAGACGAAACGGAATCGAACTGGTTATTGTTTTATTGTTGCTCCTCACTGAACCACTGACCCGTTCAGTGTGTCTGCAGGGATTATCGTCATGGGAACCAAACTTTATGGTTAAAAAATACAATTACAAAAATGTTGTTTTTCTTTTCTTACTGAGCAACAACCAAGACATATGCAATATTTTATAAACCAGTCAGATTAATTTACTAATGACGTGTAAATTAGTTTCCATCATGAAACAAACAGAGGTTCCGTCAGGTTCCGTCAGAACTTCTAGTTCTGGAGGAGATTCTGCAGCAACAACAAGCTGAGACAGAACCAGAACCATCCCGATCCGATCACTTATCATCCTCTGAATACAATAAGACTAGAAACACCAATCAGAGCGAACTGCTGCATGGTGGAGTGGGAATCGAACTGGCAACCTGGCAACCCGCTGGCTGAGGGACAAACTCCCACCAGCATCACATCACAAGCAGCTGAACGACTCAACCTGATAAAAGATGAAAATAAAAAGTCCTCAGAAGATCCAGAGGATTCTGGACCGGTGGTGGATCATGGATCCATTCGGCCCAGATCCTCCTGGAGCAACCCGACCAGAACCATCAGTGGACCGTACCAGGATTGGATTGGTCCACTTTGAACACCTGATGAAACATGATGAAATGTTTATTTTATTGCTTTATGTAAATAAAGTTATGAGACGGTAGAGGTGGCATCATGCTGCGGGCTGCAATCATGTCCAGGGTCTCCAATCTGCGGCTCCGGGGCCACAAGTGGCTCTTAATAATTTGACTGAAAAACCAACAAAGTCTTTAAAACACAGATATAAAAAAAATCCAGATTTTAGTAATTTTTTTTATAATTCTGTGAATAAAGCAAGTGACTGTTATTTATTATTTTTCCTCATAATTACGTTCCACAGTAAAATGTTTCAATGGGTTTTAGTAAATGTTTCGTTTTTTAACTGCAGAAACAAAAATATATTTTTTTTATAATGACCACAAATTTCCTTCTGCAGAAATTAATTCAAACATTTTACATTTTCATTTCCAACAGGCTGTGAAACATGGAGGAGGAGGAGGAAGAAGAAGAGGAGGAGTAAGGTGTGGCTGCTGCAGACCAGACAGGTGATGAAGAGCACAGCCGCCCTCTGCATTCCTGCTGCTCTGGGTGACCGCCACACAACAGCATTTCTGTCATAACTTTGATTATTGTAGGAACCGGGTCAGACTGTCTTGGTCCACTCCGAGCCGAACTTAATGTTCCAGGACATTGACCACGTTAATCCCAGATCCACAGGAAGTGGAAGACAGGAAGTGGTTCCCTGAGGCGCCGCGAGTTGAAGCAATGATTAGGAGTTTCTACTTCACTGTGAACGAGACGAGAGCTGCGCACACACACACACACACACACACACACACACACACACACACACACACACACACACACACACACACAGACTCTCTCTCTCTCTCTCTCTCTCTCTCTCCTCTCTGTGTGTCTCCTGCTAAAGCTTCCCTCAGTTCGGACCTAGCAGCTGGAGCTGGATGGTTCCGCTGGGTACAGATTCGGAATCCACGAGGTTCGGGTCCAATATCTGGCATCTTCCTCCCAGTAATAAGTTAAACATACTTATTAGTGGGAGTAATAACTATTTTAGTAATAATGTAAAATCTCGGTTAAAACTCGTTTCTGAGGCAGAGAGACCAAGAACTCCTCCTCCCATGATGCACCTGGCGGTCCGCCGCTGCGGGGCTCCGTGTGGAAACAGAAAAACGTGAATCTTCGGCATCACCGTCGTGTTCTGTTTGGGTTCTGTTTGGGTTCTGTTTGGGTTCCGGCTGCACGGAAGTCATGGCCGTAGCGAACTACAGCCTGAAGGTGAACCGAGCCCTGCTGGATCCAAACTTTGAGAGCTACCGGCTGTCTCTGGACCCCATCCCGACCTACACCGTGGAGCTGGACGCAGGTGAGGTTATGACGTTTAACGCACCAGTCCGATCTGGACCGGGTCATGGTGGTTTCCAGTAAACTTTAACTGGACCAAAAGGTTCTGCGGACTTTCTCTAGAACCAGATCAACAGAATTGTGGTTCTGTTCACATCTTATCGATTCTGTTAACAACCTCTGACGTCATCCTGACCTGGTCTGATGTCATATTTGCTATTTGGAGCAGATTGTTCCCACCATCACACCTGACCTCTGACCTCTGGCATCTGAGTCCAGGTCACCTTTTCTGGTCCAGAACCAGAATCACAGCTGGTTGTGGTTCTGTGTGTGGTTCTGGTTCTGTCTTACCGGTCCTGTCCTCTGTGCTGCAGCGGTGGAGGAGCTGCAGCTGAAGGACGCTCACTACACCCTGGAGCACCTGCGGGCGTTCGGCATGTTCAACCACCTGCAGCTGGACCCCTGGTACCAGGACAGCGTTCTGTTTGTGGACTCCAGAGGACGGGTTCTGAGCCTCAGCGTGACCCTGGTGAGTCTCTGCACCTCCAGAACCGGCTAACTGGACCTGACCCACTCCGGTTCTGCCGGGAAGGCTCTGTTGCTCTGAGTGTCCAGCAGGGAGTGCTGTTGCTCTACAGCTGGGCCGACGCAGCAGGCAGTTTTTAACGATGGTAAATTTAAGGATTCTGAAGAAGTTCTGTTGGGTCCGGACTCTGTTATGTGATAATGAAGTCAATAATTGCGGCAGTGATTACAGAAATGAGTTCTGGTTCTGATCCGGGTTGGCTGTAATCAGAGATAATGACTCTAAATGTTCATCCTCTGCTTCGGCGCCGTCAGCATCGGATCAGGAGCTGCAGAGGTTCTGATGGGAGCACCAGATTATTAACCCAGATTACTCACATGTTCTCCAGATGAGCACCAGAACCTCCAGGTCCAGTTTCTCCAGAACCACCCGGAGTGGGCGTGGCTCTGCTCTCTGGGCCCTGTTTGGTCAGAAACCAGGAAGTCCTCCAGCAGAGCGAGACGCCTTGAGACCCTTTGGATGGAGAAACTGGTTGAATCCAGAAGGTTATGAAGGTTATACCGGGTCAGAACCATCGTCACTCTGATCTGGACTTTCTAGAAGAAAATCTGGAATAAGTTAAACTGGGAAGCGGATCACGGTCCAGCTTCCTGTGACCCGGTTAGACTCTGCCTGGTGGTTCTGATGGACCGGATGGCTGGGATACGGAGGTCCAGTCAGGCCTGGGTTCTGAGTGAAGTGTTACTGCAGAGATGATCTGTGTGCTGTGACCAGTCCTGAACTGGTTCCTCACTGGACTCGGCTCTGGTTCTGGTTCCAGGATACGGCTCTGGGGAAGCCCAAGGAGGTCTTCAGCTTCAGTTCCGAGTCCGGCCGGGCCGAGGACCGGCTCTGCGCCTCCGTCAGCCTGACCTCGGCCACCTGGGCGGCGCTGTCTGATGGCGCCGGGCAGCTGTTGCTCCTCCGCACCGGCAGGAGGGGAGACGGCGCCCACTGCAGGTGGGAGGTGAGTCAGACAGGTGGAGGTGTCACGACCCCAACTCGTCAGAGCATGTAGAACGTTAGCTAGCTTCATTGGACTGAGCTGCACCAGAACCATGAGGAAGACCTGGGGAAGATCTGAGGCTAAGCCTAGCTAGCATATGGCTAACATCAAGTGAACATCAAACTAGTACGAGGCTAGCATCTGGTTAGCATCAGATTAACATCAAGATAGCATCAGGTTGGCATCAAGCTAACATCAGACTGGCATCAGGCTAGCATCATGCTAACATCAAGCTAGAATCAGACTGGTATCAAGCTAGCACCAGGCTAGCATTATGCTGGTATCGGGCTAACATCAAGCTGGAATCAACTACCATCTGGCAAGTGTAAGGCTAGCACCAGGCTGGCATCAGTCAAACATTGGGCTAACATAAGGTCAGCATGAGGATAGCTTTGTGCTAAGATATGGCTAGCATCAGGCTAACATCTGACTGACATCAGGCTAGCATCAGGCTAGCTTTGTGCTTTAGGAAGTTCTTGGTTCTGTTCCTGGGTTTAGTTAACTTCCTTTTTTCTCATTTGGTTCCTGCAGGTTCTGTTCAGCGACCACATGGGGGAGCCGTTCACCATCCTGCACAGCGTCTCTCACGTTCAGGATGGCTGTCACGCCGTAGAGGTGCTGCTGTTGCGTGTGCAGAAGGAGCCGCTGGAGTCCACAGGAAGTGGCTACTCGGTGTCCCTGGAGTGGGTCACGGTGGGCGGCGCCGCCGGACCCGGTGGGTGAACCGGACCAGAACATCCCTGAGGAGACGGGGGATTTTCAGGAAGCTTCCTGACATTTGCTCTGATTAATAAAGCAGACATTAAACATGGCTGAAAGCTGCAGATCAGAGATTCATGGAAGCATCACTCTGTGCTGGTCTCCACCTGCAGGGCAGGAGAGGAAGTATGAGGTGAGGAAGAGGAGGGTCCTGAGAGGGAAGTCGGTGCCACACTACGCCGCCGTGGCGCCGCTGGGCGAAGGGCTAATGCTGGCCACAGAGAAACCGTTTGTCTTCACGCATGTCGATGGCCGGCCTGTGGAGCCGCCGCCGCCGGAGCTCAACGAGCTGGAGAAGGCAGGTGGGTCAAAGGTCAGACTGGGTCCAGGTTCTAACACTTCCAGCTCTCTTCAGCCTTAAACTATTTTTCTTCTTGATTTTATCTAAGACAAAATTAAGACAGGTGGAAATAGAATCTTAAAAGTGTGGCATACTTTTATTTTGATTAGATTTAT
Organism: Poeciliopsis retropinna; assembly: GCA_010277075.1. Lineage (NCBI taxonomy): Eukaryota > Metazoa > Chordata > Actinopteri > Cyprinodontiformes > Poeciliidae > Poeciliopsis > Poeciliopsis retropinna. Next base: position 2,505,075 of record VMRM01000042.1, read on the forward strand.
GTTACAAAACATCAAAAGGAAATAAAATGTTTATCCAGGTCGGGTCGCGGGGTCAGCAGCCTAAGAAGGGAGGCCCAGACTTCCCTCTCCCAGCCTCTTCCAGCTCCTCCGGGAGAATCCCAAGGCGTTCCCAGGCCAGCCGGGAGACATAGGCCCTCCAGCGTGTCCTGGGTCTTCCCCTCCTCCCGGTGGGACATGCCCAAACCTCCTCACAGGGAGCTGTCCATCCTGACCAGATGCCCGAGGCTCAACTGGCTCCTCTCGATGTGGAGAAGCAGCCGCTCTACTCTGAGTCCCTCCCGGATGACTGAGCTTCTCTCTCTAAGGGAGAGCCCAGCCACCCTATGGAGGAAACCCATTTCGGTCGCTTGTATCCGAGATCTCGTAGATGAGGGTAGGAACGTAGACCGACCGGTAAATCAAGAGCTTCACTGCTTGGCTCAGCTCTCTCTTCACCACGACGGACCGGTACAGCGCCGCTTCACGGCAGAAGCTGCGCCAATCCGCCTGTCGATCTCCTGCTCCCTTCTTCCCTCATTTGTGAACCCAGAGATACTTGAACTCCTCTACTTGGGGCAGGACACCTCAAGTCCTGCCCCAAGTGGCCATTTGAGGCCACTTGAGGCCTCACCAACACTTGAGTGCTGGAGTATCGGCACTCCGACCCGGAGAAGGCACTCTACCCTTTTCTGGCTCAAGAGCTGCAGATCACGTCCCGATGGAGCCAACAGGACCACATCATCTGCAAAAAACAGAGATGGATCCTAGGGTCACCAAAACGGATCCCCTCAACACCTCGGCTGGTCTAGAGATTCTGTCCATGAAAGTAATGAACAGAATCGGTGACAAAGGGCAGCCCTGGCGGAGTCCAACCCTCACCGGAAACGCAGGGTAACTGCCCCGATGTCCATGCGATATTGCAGAGTTGCGTCAGCCAACACAACCCTACAACATCCAGAGCCTTAAGAAACTCCGGGCGAATGTCATCCATCCCCGGGGCCCTGCCACCGAGGAGCTTTTTAACCACCTCGGCGACCTCTGCGACCTCGTCCCCAGAGATCGGAGAGCCCGACCCAGAGTCCCCAGGCTCAGCTTCCTCGATGGAAGGCGTGTCGGTGGGATTGAGGAGGTCTTCAAAGTATTCTGCCCACCGGCCCACAACGTCCCAGTCGAGGTCAGCAGCACACCATCCCCACTGTAAACAGTGTTGGTGCTGCCCTGCTTCCCCCTCCTGAGACGCCGGATGGTGGGCCAGAATCGCCTCGAAGCCGTGGGAAAGTCTTTCTCCATGGCCTCTCCGAACTCCTCCCATGCCCGAGTTTTTGCCTCAACAACCACCCGAGCCGCATGCCGCTTCGCCCGCCGGTACCCGTCAGCTGCTTCCAGAGTCCCACAGGCCAAAAAGGCCCGATAGGACTCCTTCTTCAGCCTGACAGCATCCCTCACTGAAGGTGTCCACCGACGGGTTCAAGGGTCGCCGCCACGACAGGCACTGACAACCTTGGGGCCACAGCTCGATAAGCTGCCTTGACAATGGAGGTACGGAACATGGTCCACTCAAGACTCAAATGTCCCTCACTTCCCCCAGAATGTGTTCGAAGTTCTGCCGGAGATGGGAGTTAAAGCTCCTTCTCACAGGGGATTCCGCCAGCAGACCCTCACAACACGTTTGGGCCCGCCAGGTCTGACCGGCATCCCCTTCCACCACCGGAGCCAACTCATCACCAGGTAGTGATCAGTGGACAGCACCTCTCTTCACCAGAGTGTCCAAGACATACGGCCGCAGATCCGATGAAACGATGACCGACTTTGTCATCGAACTGCGGCCGAGGGTGTCCTGGTGCCAAGTGCGTATATGGACACCCTGATGCCTGAACATGGTTGTTCGTTATGGACAATCCGTGACGAGCACAGAAGTCCAACAACAGAACACCACTCGAATTGGGGGGGGGAGCGTTCCTCCCAACCACGCCCCTCCAGCTCTCACTGGGAGCGTTGAAGTCCCCCAGCAGAACGAGGGAGACCGAAGACCCCTATGATGAATATCAACTTTGGATTTCGTGTTCCCTCGCCCAGACGTGGGTCACCGGGGTCCCACTGTGGAGCCAGGCCTGGAGGTGGGGCACGTTGGCGAGCGCCTGGTGGGCGGGCTTTTACCCATGGAGCCCGGCCGGACTCAGCCCGAAGCGGAAACATGGGTCCCCCCTCCCATGGGCCCACCACCTGTAGGAGGGCCCAAAGGGGTCGGGTGCAGTGTGGGATGGGTGGCGGCCGAGGGAGGGGGTCCTGGCGGTCCGATCCTCGGTTGCAGAAGCCGGCTCTTGGGACGTGGAATGTCGCCTCTCTAATGGGGAAAGAGCCGGAGCTGGTGCGTGAAGCTGAGAGGTTCCGGCTAGAAATAGTCGGTCTCACCTCGACGCACGGCTCTGGTTCTGGAACCAGTCTCCTGGAGAGGGGCTGGACATACTTCCACTCTGGAGTTGCCTGCGGTGAGAGGCGCCGGGCAGGAGTGGGCATACTTGTTGCTCCCCATGTCGACGCCTGACTGAAACTCAAATTTCATTTTACTTTTCTCCTCAGCATTTTAAAAGTGAATAAATTTGTAACCTCTTGGTTTAAATAATCCCTGGATTTCAGAAGTAAAATGTGCTCAGTGCTTCATGTGAGATCGTTCACGTTCCCAGCTGTCACCATCGTTTTATCATTTCATAAATAGGAGAAGGCAGCGTCTATGGAGCTCGTTTCAAACTTTGATTAAAATGTTACAGAAGTTTGGAAAGTTGTAGGAATAATAATTCTGCTCTGAATGAGTTAAAATCACGTCTTTGGACCGGAAACAGATTCTGGGCAGAAATCACATCGTGTCAAGCCCAAGCATGGGGCTCCGCGATGCTTTGTTTTCAACAGTTGGAGTCCCCTGGTCCGCACCAGCTCCAAGTCAGCTGCTAGGCGCCAGCCGAGGACGGGGGGTCCCGGACCGGCACCGGGACCGGGAGAACCGCAGGAATCTTTACCCCAAAGCTCTGAAATGGTAAAGAAATGGTCAGCAGGTGGCGCTGCAGGCTGCTTTCTAAATGGCGGTATGAAACATCCGACGCCCAGATGCCCCGGGGGGGTTCCTTTTTTTTTTTTTACATACAAAAATTTCAAGCTGGAACCTTTATATTCACCTGTTTCTGGTACGCTCATAAATATGACGCACAGCTACGTCCGTTAACAGCGAAGCTTCTTCTCTGCTTAATTTATGTTTCACTGGACACTGGAAAAGCCTGTCGATGTGTTGAAGTTGTGCTGAAAGCGGTTAGCTTATACGTTTAGAGATGCTAGCCAAAATTATCATCTGAATGCTAAAATGTAGCAGCTAATGCTAATGTCCATCCATTTCTGACGACGCTGAATGAACTCTCTGCTCCAGCTTGATGGTTAAGATTAAAAACTATAAACATATTTGGAGTTTAACTCATTTGATACTTTGGCAGCAAAAATGGGTTTAGAATTTAAAACGTTGCTCATTACTGTCAATTTTATGGTTTTTGATTAAATGTAACTAATACTGAATCACAGATCATCAAATTAACTTGATTAGAAATTGTAATCAAATGCCAAAACTACATAAATTCCTATTGTTATCCTCGGCTTCTGGCCTGAGCCGGTCTGCTCTGGTTTCAGATCCGCTGTACTTCTGGCAGCAGACGGCGGCAGACCTCACCGTCTGCGTCCGACTTCCTGAGGGCGTGGCCAAGGAGGACGTGAGCTTCCGGCTAACGGCGGATAGCCTGAGCATCGGGGTTCGGGGTTGCCCTCCGGTGCTGGAAGGTCAGCTGTACGCGTCCGTGTACCCTGAGGCCAGCGCCTGGACCATCAGGGACAGCAACAGGTGGGGAGCTGCTTCCATCAGTCACTGTTTGAACCTGCAGTCCTATCAACCACTAAATATAGTGTTGGTGTAACGCTTTAGCATTAGCTTCTGCTAAATATAGTGTTGGTGTAGCACCATAGCATTAGCTTCTGCTAAATAAAATGTTGGTGTTGTGCTTTAGCATTAGCTTCTGCTAAATAAAGTGTTATTGTAGCGATTTAGCATTAGCGTTTTAATTCGGTGTGGATCTATTGGTTCATTAGGGTCTCTGCCTGTGAAAACACGTTCACTTCGTTTGGCTTCATTCACTGATCTGACCTCTGACCTCATCCGGAGGAAGGCAGGCTCCACCAAAGACACTTCATCAGTGCTTCACATCTCTGACGCGCTGAGGTGCAATTTGGAGTCTTGTCACGTTTATTAGCGTCACATTTTAGCAACAAATCAATTCATCTTCACATGATAAAAACACAACAAACAGCTTTTACATTTCAGAGGCAGAATAAAAAATTAATCAGTAATACATCAAACTCCAACCAGCCGAGTTTGCCTGAAAGAAACTCAGGGTTTCCCCATGTCTGGTTCTGGATGCAGAACCAGAACCAGGAGCAGCAGGTTGATCCAGCAGCAGCAAAAGGTCTTTAATCCAGTCAGTGATTTTACTGTTCCAACTGTGCTAACAGAGCTAACTGTGTCAACAGTGCTAACTGTGCTAACATAGCTAAGTGTGCTAACTATGCTAACAGAGCTAAGTGTTCTAACTGTGCCAACAGTGTAAACTCTGTGAACTATGCTAACAGAACTAACTGTTTTATCTGTTCTAACAGCATTAATTGTGCTAACTATGCTAACAGAGCTAACTGTTAGCATAGTTAGCACATTGCTAACTATTCTAACTGTTCTGACTGTGCTAGCTGTGTGTGTTCCCCCCAGCCTGGAGGTGAGCCTGCAGAAGTTCGGTGAGGTACCGATGTGGCCTGAGCTGGTGCTGGGGAACACGAGAGGGGAGCTGGTGCTGAGCGACCAGCAGGCGGCTCTCATCCACGACCGCCTGACCCACCTGACCTCTGAGGACCCGGTGAGGATCAGCCCCATGCTTAGGATGAGCAGCGGGAGGGCTGTTGTAACGCTGGGAGGCAGAGATGAGCTGCAGCATTAAGCTGTCGCCATGGCGATGGTGTGGCAGCTCACTTTCACTAGCCTGGGTCTCCTGTCCGGCCGGTTTCTTGCAGAACCCTTTTGGCCCACCCCGAAGTCAGCCTTTCAGATGCTAACCGACGCTAACCCTCCTCTGTGTCCAGAACGGCGAGCGGGAAAAGCCGCCATGCAGCTCCCAGGAGCTGGAGGACTGTGACGGTTTCCCTGACGACGGCTTCATCCTCACCTACTTCGACAGGGAGACGCTCAGCCCGACCCAGGTGGTGAGTACCAGAACCAGAACGTGGATCTGGATCTGAACCTGGCTCTGAATCAGAATCAGGACCAGAACCAGGACCCAGAGGGGAAACAGAAACCTGAATATGAAATTAGCTCAAAGCTAAAGTTCTGCTCAGTAAAATACAGAGTTTAGTCAATTAATCAATAAGTCACAAATTAAATCAGTAACTGAGCATCATCAGTTCACTCTGATCCAGAATAAAACTGAAAAATAACTGATTTGTGATCAACTACTAGTTTAACTGTGAACAGCAACAAGCTAACAATGAGCTAGCAGCAACAAGCGCTGTGAAATGCTGAGCATCAGCAGACAGCAAGGGACTTCGGGCAGGACTGATGACGGACGTGTCTCTTCTCTCTCTGTCTCTCCCTGTCTTTCTCTCCGTCTCCGTCGTCCTCCAGGTGAACCTGGGCGGACATCAGTTCCTGTTCTCTGTGGACGTGGACCCGTCTCAGATGCCGTGTCTCTGTCTGCGTCACGATGTGGACGCCCTGGTGTGGCAGCCGCGTCCGGACCGACCCGGCGACCTCTGGGAGCATGTTGCCACCTTCAACGCCCTGGGTGAGGAACCGAGCGGGTTGGATTTGGACCTGAGGTTTTGCTGCAGATCTGAGAGATGTTTCAGAAAAGCTTCACTGCTTCTCTGACTATTGAAGCTCCGGCTGCAGAAACTTTGACTAGGCCTCTCGCTTTTTATACCAGTTTCGTGGAGTTCTGGTCCGGTTGTCCTGGCAGAACCGGGTCGGGTTTCTGGCTCTTACACCAGATGTTTGTATTGGACAAAGTGCACAGGTCCCTCCTGCAGCGCCTACTGGTGTCTCGGCTTTTTGTGACATCATGGCAGGAAGTAGGAAGCAGGAACTGTTCCTAACAGAAAGCATGGATTGGTCTGGATCGATGTGAACATGTGAACTAAAGCAGATTAAATATATTTTTCATATTTTCTCTGAGAGTTAAAAGCTGTAAAATCAGAGGAAACGTCATCAATAATCAGCTGATGATCCAACGATCAGAGCCGATCACAGCAAGCTGCAGGAGGACGTCTACATCCCCTCAGCCTGTCTCCGTCCCCTCAGCCTGTCTACGTCCCCTCAGCCTGTCTCTGTCTTCCCAGGTTACGTCCAGGCGTCCAAACGGGACAGGAAGTTCTCCACCTGCGCTCCGGATTTCTCCTTCGCCGCGCTGTGTGAGTGTCTACGCCGCGTCTTCCTCTACCGCCAGCCGTCGCCTGTGGAAACCGTCCTGTTCAACAGGAAGCAGGGCCGCCAGGTGGGACAGGTTGCCAAGCAACAGGTGTCCAGCTTGGACTCGGACAAAGCAATCCTGGGCTTCAGAGCGTCCAACGAGAGACTGTTTGTCCTCACCTCTTCCCGCCTGTTTGTCCTGAAGGTCGACAATAAGTGAAGAAACCAGAAGGAAACTTTTGATTCAATAAAAGAAAAATAAAATAATCTGATTTATTCTCTGGATTCAACTAAACAGGATTCATTAAACGGGCCTAACACACATCTTAACGCTGCAAAATGCCAAGTACACCTGCTGCAGCAACAGGAAGGGGCGGGACGGACCGCTGTCAACCTCAGACCTTATATGGAAATGGGACCATTGCACTCCGGAAGTGAAGGGGGCGCTATTTCCTATATTATCTGCGGTCTCCCGTTTTTATTTTCTTTTGAAATCTGTGATATATTGTCCTGCCAGAGATTCCAGAATTAATAATAAATAATAAATTCTTTGTGCTATTCTGATTTAGTAATGTCATTATATTAGTTGTGTTACCTCCCCTCGCCACTAGAGGCAGTATCAGGCCGAAAAGACGCCACTAATGATCAGATTTAGAAGAACACAGAAAGTTACAGAATCAGTTAAAAAACTGTGATCTGCACTGAAGTAAATAAAAGAGGGAAGTTTAAATACATGCTGAGAGTGAAAATCCTTCCTAAAGGTGAAAATATATCACAGATTTCAAAAGAAAAGAAAAACCGGAGGACAATATAGGAAATAGCGCCCCCTTCACTTCCGGAGTGCAATGGTCCCATGTCCATATGAGGTCTGCGGCTGACAGCAGGTCCTTCTCCAAAATGCTGCAGAATGCTGCCCAGGCCTAACGTTTTTGCCTGCATATTAATTTTTGCAGGTTTTGTGCTTCGTCTCGCTTTTGTTCAGTAAAATCAGTTCAGTGTGAGAGTGATTTAGGCCCTGATTACACGACAGCAATTTCTGGGGGAAATGCAAGAGTTTTGTGTGTTTGTTCTGTACATTTACATGAAACCTCTGAATGTTTTCTCTGACATCAGCACAGATAGAAAACGGGTCCAGAGTGCAGCGGTTCTGAAAGTGACGGTTTAAAGCCCAAAATCGTCACAGCTTCAGGAATCGGTCCTGGCAGAATATAATCATAATGTCACTTGGTTGCCATAATCGTGCTGGTTGCCATGGCGACTCCCTCCTCCTCTGCCCAGCGTTTTGCTGCCTTTGTAAACTTTTTGTTTTCTCCTCCATGAGGGATAATTACTGGACCTACCGAGCCACCGTACTCCGCCGCAGCAGAGCTGTTATTACTGCGCTTTGTTGCCTAATGAGTCCGACCCGGTGAAACAGAACCAGAACGCGACATCTTTGCTCCTCCATCCAGAACAGAACCTATCAGAACCGTCATGGATCCGGTCCAACCGGTGCTGAGCCGGTTCTGCTCGCGTTGTGCCTGAAGACGTTATTAACCTGCAGAAAGTGAATTATGATGACTTGCTGGCAGCCATTATTATTATTATTATTATTATTATTATTATTATTAGTTTTCATGGTTTCATCCACCAGAACAAACCAGACAAACTTCCAGGTCTCGGTTTGACTCGGATCGCTGCAGGACGCAGACGTCAGATGGTTTTGAGAATTTAATAAAGAAAAATGACAAAGTCCACTTTCAAAACCAGGAGTTCAGGGAACAAGAAAAATCCAAAAATAAAACAAAACTGGAGACACGAAGGGAGGTTCGGGGGGATCCAGGGAGGGATGCAGGAAGCGAGTTGTGATGGGAGACAGAGGAGCTTAAATACTGGGAAGGTGTAAAACAGCTGGGCTGCAGGCGAGGCTGGAGCAGAAAAACAGGGAAACTACTGACTGCACAGAAAAACTTTGACTAAGAAAACATGATAAACCAGGTCAGCAGAAAAATAACTAGAAGCGCCAACATGAGTGGAAAACCAGAGGAACATAAAACATAAACCAAACTCAAACAACCCCAGATCCCAACTAGAGAAACGGTTATTCAGGATTTGGACCCAGATTCTGGGCAGAACCAGTTATTTCTTGTGAACAGAGGTGGATACTTCCTAGAAGTTCTGGTTCCTGTAGAGTTCTGGTTTTGGAGGAGAATGGCTCGGCCTTCGGGTCGGACAGAGCTGCACTCTTATTAACAAGAGCTTTATTTTGAAAGTCAAAGGCAGAAACTTCTTGTTCTTGTTCCCACCCAGAACTGAACATCCAAAACTTTCAGTTTCTCTCCGAGTTGGACAGAATTTGGTTATTCGGCTCGTTTGGTGTTTTTGTTGACTATCGAAAAACATAAATGAAATCACCGTTTGGACCAAAATGAGAACTTCTTCAACAGAAAGTTCCCTTGTTGCGCCATTAGCTAGTTAGCTAGCTAGCTCACTGGTTAACGTGGTTGCCAGCTAGGTAGCTAGCATTAGCTGATTTGAAATATGATTATTTAGTTATTTAATAACTGGATCCGTGCCAGGCTGGGATTGGGTAAAAATCTGGGAGGAAGTCGGGAATAATCCGGCTTCCCGTCCGTTTCCCTTCGTCACGTGTTCCTTCAAACCACAGCTGGTTTTTCCTGACTGAAGTTTTCAGGGAACGGGAAATAAAAATGAAGACGAAGAAAGAAGCTTAATAACGGAATCAAAAACTTTATTTCAAGTATGAAGACGAAACGTACAAATTCATTTAGGATCAATCCATTATTACAATGTGGTAAGAGAAGCACAACTTTACAAAATCACGACACAAAGCAACGTTTCTAAATCTGTGATAATAATGATCATGGAAAGCAGCTTCAGAAATACAAGTAATCACAATAATCGCAGCAAATGCTTCATTAAACACGAGCATCTGAATCTGGTGCAGCTCGGTAAATACCAGCTGGTTCCGCCCTGCCGTCACCGACCAGGAAACCCATCCAGAAATTGGAGAACCAGTTCTGATGGGATCTCTGGACGGCAGAGGTTCCTCTGGACCCCCAGCTGCTGGATGTCCGGCTCCTCTGAATGGTGCTGACCCTCGTGGGTTTTGGTCGCGTGGCTCAAACCGCGGCGCCGCTGCTTTCCTGCAGCCTGCCGGTGAAAACAAAGGCGTCACCTTCCGATCCTTGTTTTTATGTGGGATGCCGTGTGAAGGCGTGAGCGTGACTTGCTGCTGTCTCAGCTGCAGAGATCATAAATGTGAGAGCTGGGACATATTTGCAGTGCGGAAGGTGTTTTTGCTCCCAGTCTGGCCGTGTTGACTCAAACACCTTGCGTGGGCCGGTCTGATATGACGGTAACAGCTGCGTAATGGCAGCGCTTATCTGTGGGGTTGTTTGTGGCTTTACAACGTCTGCCATCGCTCTTGGCTAACATGTTTGGCTTTGAGCCTCAGAGGCTCTCATTGCACTCCACTGGCTGTGATCTGTGTTTACATCTCTACCTGCATCAGCCATGCTTTAAAAAGGTCAGCAGGCACTCAGGAAACAATATTCCCACTTAAGGGAGTCCATTAGGCAACACTTTGGAGGTCTTTAGTCCTCAGGAGACTCACCAGTCGCCTCACTGGCCTCCAACCAGTCGTGACCGAAGTTCACCTTTGCACATCCACATGAGTCGGAGAACGTGACCTTCTGGTCCGCCAGCAGCTCGTCTGTGACCGTGAGCTCCTCCAGCTCTGTGGTGAAGTGATCTGTGCTTTCCACCAGCGAAGTGTCCTTGGCGGCGCTGAAGGTGAGCGCCACGCTGTACGCCGCCGCTTTGTCCGAGCCCTTCGCGCCGCAGCGACAGATCTTACGGAAAGCGGCACGAAACTTCTGAGACATGGCGTTGTAGATGACCGGGTTGATGGCGCTGTTCAGGTAGATGCAGATCTTGCAGAAAAGGAGGAACCAGTTGTCCAGGTAGGGCTGATCCAGGAAGGAGTTGACCACCACCAGGGTGCGGTACGGCATCCAGAGCACGGCGAAAAGGATCACCACCACCGCCAGCATCTTCGTCACCTGCAGCCAGACATGAGACGAAGGACAGAGTGGCTCAAACCATCAAAACAAACAAACTGCTAACCATTGAAAAACTCAAAATGGATGATTTTTTTCAAGATGACTGTGAAGGAAAATGTAGTTCTGCATTAATGTGCCAATATTTATCACATATTAATATTTTTTGTGTCAAGTCATTCATATTTGGACCCCTAGAAATCATACTTATTATTTTTATCTTCTTGTTTCGTCACATTTTTCAAAATGGTTGCCATAGTTGTAATGGAGACTATAAGTTGGCACCAAAATCAACAGCAATTATTAACCACAGCTAACCACATGGTTAATTAACAGTCTTAACTGCTAAATGTATTATTAATATTAATATTAGAGGAAACATTAAGATGTCTGTCATCTTCTTCTCCTTCCAGGTGACGCCAGTCTGACACTCACCAATAGAAAAGTCATTACTTTCTGATTCTGCTGCATTTGAGCTCGGTAAAGTTTTAGGAATAGTTTGGTTCCGTCCATCTTGTTTCTAGAGAGCCTTTTCCTTCAGTTCTTTGATTCTCTTTATTCTGATGTAGTTTGACTTGATGAGAAGCAAACAGAACCAGTGATTGGTCCCCAGCACTGATTGGTTCAGGCTGATTGGACCTGAACCTTCTCTGGGGGACCAGAGCCTTCAGTCAGATGTGAGTCCATCTGTCCTTCAACTGAGGCTGGGTCCAAACTGGGTCATCAACAGGATTATAACCCCAAACTCACAAACTAATCTGCAACAGAATGGCTGAAAAAGAAAAGAATCAAAGTGCTGCCATGGCCTAGTCAAAGTGCAGACCTCAGGCAGAAGGTTTGTGTTTCTGAACCAGGATCAGCTGGAATCGTTATGATTTAATTGACCTGATGACCTTTTCATTTTGTTTTTAAACGCAACATTTACTGAGAATCAGTGAAACAAAAATCACCTGAACTTTAAGAGTGAATGTTAAACTTGAGGGTTCAGCTGAGGAAATGACATCATTTCCTCCCAGCAGCTTCTCTCAGCTCATTGCTGGTTTTGGGTTATTTTCTGCCCTCCAGCAGCAAAACCAACAAGACCATTAAGAACATTTAAAAACATTCAAAGAAAATGTAGAAAAATCAGTGGATCCATGTCTCAAGATTCATTTGAATTCTGTTTAATAATCTCAGTCAGTTTGTGCGCAGCTCACCTGTCTGCGCGACGTCGCCGTGGAGCTGGAGTGTCGCGCGTTCTTGCAGCTGCTGCCCTGGCTGTTGCTGGCGGAGGCCGCCTCGCGCTTCCCCCGGCCTTTGGGGTCAGAGGGCAGCGGGTTGAGGAACAGGATCCTGGCGATCAGGCCGTACAGAACCGCGGACAGCAGCAGCGGCAGCACGAAGAAGACGCTGAAGTCGAAGAAGTAAATGGGCAGGTAGAACTTCCTGGGGACCCGGTAGCCGCACGTCACGACGGTGACGTTGGCGAACACGTGCAGCTCGATGTCGGACAGGTAGAACCACATGACGCAGTAGATGGAGGTGCAGACCCAGACCAGCAGGATGATCCTTTTGGCCCGGGACAGTGTGCACAGGAACTGGGCCTTGATCGGGTGGCAGATGGCGATGTAGCGCTCGATGGTGAAAGCGGTGATGGAGCACGAGGACGCGTTGATGCCCAAGTACTGCAGGTAGGTGATGAGCAGGCAGCCGCAGCGACCGAACACCCAGGAGGCAAACAGGCTGTCCGGGATGGCGGGCAGCCCGGCGGCCGTCAGGACCATCAGGTCGGCCACCGCCAGGCTCACCAAGTAGCAGTTGGTCGGAGTGCGCATGTGCCGGGTGATGAGCACCACCAGGATCACCATGACGTTCCCCACGATGCCCAGCGCGCAGATGAGGAGCAGCAGCAGGCTGCTCACAACCTTGTACTGGACGCTGTGGTCCGTCCAGGTCCGGTTCTGGTTCTGGTCCAGGTCCGGAGGGGACGAGGAGGACTTCTCCATCCTTCGTCTGGTTCCCTTCACGCGCCAGCGAGGAGCGCAGCAGGACCACCGAACCTGATCAAATCTGACTGGAGCTGATCACCCGCAGCCCCGCGCGGTGCTGCTGTGCGTAAAACGCGGCGCCAGAACCGAGTGTGTGTGGGACAGATGGCGCTTTGGGTTTTGTTCCGTTTGGCACGCGCTCTCCTACGCAGAGCTGGGATTAACCCTTCACTGCCTGCAGCGGAGCGGCTGTCACTCAGTCCGCCTAACAGTGGAAAACAGGAGCAGCTGCAGCAGCTGCAGCACTACTTTTACTGGAGAATGAAAATGATTGACTTTGATCCATCCGGGCCTAAATATGAGAAGTGATCATCTTCAGAGTGAAGGTCAGCTCTGCTGTTTGGAATGAAATGTCTCTGTTAAAAAGCAGCAGATGATACATTTATCAGATTCACTTTAATTTAGTTTGTTATTGTTTTATGTCATATCTGCTGTGTTATCCTCTGAGTTATATTTTGTAAATCACTTTGTGCTCTCTGACTGTAAAAGGTGCAGCATAAATAAAGTTTACTTACTTTCCAGCTCAGGTTTGATCGTGGAGGAAACTGTTAGAGTTTATGGTCATTTTCTCTGAATTATGTTTAAACAGTTTATCAGAAAATAAAATAAATGTTGAATCTTTATGGAAAGAAATTTGTTCCATAGATTCAGTGTAAATAAACTTTCAGAGGCGAATGAACGATCAGAAAAAGAACTTCGTATCTTCGTGTCCAACCTGACCAATTGAAACGCTTGTTACTAACATCTGGTCAGATGAATTCCCGGAAGTCCCTCCCCCAAAGTGAGGAACAGAATAGGTAAGACAAAATCGTATGGAAGCCCGTTTCTGCCACTCTGACTGAAAAAGGCCTCATTTCACTGATAATATTATTATTATTATTATTATTATTATTATTATTATTATTATTATTATTATTATTATTATTATTGTCTTGACATCTCATAATGAAATAGTAGCTCATTGATCTAAATAATATTGTGATTATTTTTGATCAGACCAGCAGAAACAGGCTTCCATAGAAAAGGACAAATTTACAAAATGCCTTTTAAAAATCTGAACAAATAAACTGCATTAAACTGTTCATCCATCCATCCATCCATCCATCCATCCATCATCCATCCATCTCTGGCCGGGTCAGGAGGTTCTGGTGCCGAGAGGCGGGGTCACCCTGGACACTCAAAATGTATAATTTTATTGAGTTTTTCAAAGATTAATTTTTAAACAGGTTCTCTGCTGGAACAAATTTCTCTCCATATGTGTTTCTCAGACAACTGAACCTCGAGCCAGACGATATTTTTTACTAATTAAAGTTTTTGTTCTCCATCATCGTCATTATCTTCATCATGGTGGTTCAACCTGCTGCGCTGTGAAGGTTAAAGTTCAGGCTGGTTTCCCAGGCGACGCATTTAACTGATTATTATCCAGAACAAAGAGCTGAGAAGAACCGGCCTTCATCACTGCTCTTCCTCCCCACCGAGCTGCGGAGGCGGGAAACTCTCCTCCTCACCAACTGTGCAGAAGATTGTGCAGGAACAGGGCTGAGTTCAGTACCGGTTCTGCCAACTCTCAGCTTCACAAGAAGCGTTACATAACCACCACCATCATAATCATGACTATCGACATCATCACCATCACCATCATCATCTTGTTTCAATATGAATCCATTTTCATCGCAGTTTGATGAACTTCTATTTCAGTTTTGTGATTTGAGTCATAATCTTGATCCGTGTTTTCCTGCTCTGATTATTCCTGAAAAATACATGAATGCATGAAAGAAAAAGTAACCTCGATAAACCATCAGATTGCATAAAATGAAGGCTTAAACCGCCACCTAGAGGACGAGGCTGGTCAGCACAGATAGAACCACAAACATCTCTTTCTTTCTAACATTTTAAATACAAATTTTGAAACTCTTTTTAAAGCTAAGGTCAGAATTATTTAGTTCACATTGAATCTGCGTTTCCTCCCATTTTCTTCGTCAACATAAAATGCAGATTAAAGGTGAAAGTTAAAGGATTTAAAGCAGCTGATTCTCCAAGCTGTTCATCATCAGACATTGACAGGAAATCAAACTTGTAGTGTGGAGACTTACTGCTTATAAAGTACAAAGTAGTTAATGATATACTGGATAATTAATTAAAGGGTCGATTTTTATAACAATGAAAAAATAAGAACAAGATATTATCAATAAACAAACAAAAATGATGTATGGTGGTCACGTGACGGCCAGCTGGCGCCTGTGTTCCGTTTGTCAGCACAAAGCCGGTAAAGATGGCGGAATACGACCTAACGACGAGAATAGCTCATTTTCTGGACCGACACCTGGTTTTCCCTCTGCTGGAGTTCCTGTCCGTGAAGGAGGTGAAGCTCTTCTGTTTATTCATGTGGAAGTTAACCGCGGATTCTAGCAGGTTTGGCTCAGTCATGCTAGGTGGGCTAAAGGCTAGCTGCTAGCATTAGCCGCGGAGCTAACAGGCTGCTTTTACATGTTAGCTGAAATATTAGAGGAAAATGTGTCAGGATGTAATTTATGGCGCGTATTGGTCGCTTTAATCTGTGACGTAATGCTGGTTCAATCGAGAAAGATGGGATGTTTGAAGTGGGCTGATTTCTGAACATTATTGGTCAAATGATTCTGATCATCCTCATTGATTCAGCAGTTATTCATATTAAAACATTCTTCTTGTTATCAAACTGCAAACTATGTGCTTTTGTTTTTACATCATTTTCTACAAATAACATCCCACCGTATTTATTATGATTTATTATAAAACCCGAAGCCAGACAGAACACAGTGGTTCTTCAAAATTACAACTAATTGGCCCACAGTAAATGATAAGGTGTCATTTTTCAATGCCAACAAACGTGACAGCAGCTTTATTTCACTGTGTTGTTAGAAGTTGCTGTGAAACGTCCTGCTGATGTCTTACGTTTTTTTAAAACAATTTTCAGCCAATTTATCACTATTTGTTAAATTTTGAAATCAAGCTTAAAAAATAATTATAAGTTGTATTTAAATAGTTGTTTAGCTACAGATTGAGCAGGTTTTTGGTTTTATCCCAGAGTTTATTGGCTTAGGAAGCTAGAAAACATTTCTAATGTCTGTGCTAAATTTATTTGAAAGAAAAGTCTGAAATATCGTCTCTGTGATGTTCCAGATAGGTGATAAATAAATGTGGTTTCAGATCTACAATGAGAAGGAGCTGCTGCAGGGGAAGCTGGACCTGCTCAGCGACACCAACATGGTGGACTTTGCTATGGACGTCTACAAGAACCTGTACCCAGACAAGGAGATCCCTCACTGTAAGCAGCTGATCTGGGATCAGATGCCTCTTCAGGATCCACTGACAACCCGGATTAGGACTGAAACACATTTAATTAGCACTCTGGGATTATTCAACATAAATGCATCTGAAAAAAACTGGGATATATTCAAGGAAGAATTATCTATGAGCAGCAGGTTGGACAATTAGCAATCCGGCACCCTGCGTAGCCATTTAAAAGCTAGCCTGGTACGCTGGGACCTTGGAGGAACTTTTATGACTAAAGCTGAAACTAGAAAGTCTGACAGCTTCCACGAGATTTTTGGTCTGAGTTTGTTTTTCCAAAGCAGCTGGGAGAATGGATTTCAAAATAAAAGCTGAGGACGGTTTATGATGCTTTAGGTCACATGTCTGATCATAACCCCTCAGATTATTAATCCTTGGCCTTTAGACCAGGGGTTCCCAGAGTAGGGGTTGGGACCCCCTACGCCACATGTGTCAAACTCGAGGCCTGTGGACCAAATCCGGCCCTACACATCTGTTTATGTGGCCCTGTAAGTTCTATTTAGACTAAACACAAAGTGTGTTAAAATATTATTTTATAAATCAAATCAATGCAGTTTTTATCTGTTTACTGCCAAATTATATCAGTCAGTTCCGTCCAGGTTTTTATCATGGAAATTTCAGCAAAATCAACAAATCTCTGCACTTTTTTTGCACTAATACATAATTAGAAGTTTTTTGCAGATTTTTCTCAAAAATTGTCAAAAACTTTACTTGTACTAAACAGTAAAGTTTAGTACAGCTCAGCTTTAATTGATGTCAGATAATAGTCCATGATACAACAAGCAATAAAAAGTCACATTTACTGACATACATATGCGCAAGTCGAATCACGCAATCCCAGAGGGACTGAAAATGTGTTTGACAATATTTAATTTAAAAAATGTATTGATAATTTAACTGTTTGCAAACAGGTTTTATCAGTACATTCTGGCACAACCGGAACTTTATTCCAGTTGTGCCATCCAGCTTCATGAAGGCTAAAACCTTCATGAAGCTGTTTTGACCCGAAACGAAAGAGTTTGACACCAAGTTTAAGGTCAAAAGCAGATTTTCAGAATCATCATGATGCAACCGCAGAGGTGTACGGGAGGGGCAGAGTGGGAAAATCTACACCAGTCATTAATTACCGTGAATGTGATATGAAAAAGGACAGAGCAAACCAGGTTAAAGATAATAGGGTTAGGGTTGACTTGAGTTTAAACAATTTGTTTTCTAAAGAACAAACTACAAATGACAAAACATTTTCAAAAACTTTTTTATTTCGGTGTGGGAGTCGACTGGGACTAAAAGTCCTAATAAGTAGAAACTGTGAAACATGTTAGCAAATCAAGATGGCCGCCAGACGCTGTGCTGCTTGTCTGTCCCGCAGCGCTAAGGGAGAAGAGGAGCAACGTAGTGGCGCAGCTCAAGCAGCTGCAGTCGGAGACCGAGCCCATCGTCAAGATGTTCGAGGACCCGGAGACGACCCGGCAGATGCAGTCGACCAGGTCCGCCGGGCCCCGCCCCCCGCCCAGCTGCATGATGGGAAGCAGAACCTGCTGACCCTCTTGTCTTCTCTCTGCTCCTCAGGGATGGGAGGATGCTGTTCGACTACCTGTCAGAAAAACACAACGTACGTTTTTATTGTCGCCTCGGAACGTGTGTGCTCATGTTGCCATGGCAACCAGCAGCCAGACCCAGTTCTAGACCCAGATCCAGATCCAAACCCAGATCCAGGTCAAGATCCAGATCCAGACCCAGACCCAGATCCAGGTCCAGATCCAAACCCAGATCCAGGTCAAGATCCAGATCCAGATCCAAACCCAGATCCAGGTCAAGATCCAGATCCAGACCCAGATCCAGATCCAAATCCAAATCCAAATCCAAATCCAAATCCAGATCCAGACCCAGACCCAGATCCAGATCCAGGTCCAGATCCAGATCCAGACCCAGATCCAGACCCAGATCCAAACCCAGATCCAGACCCAGGTCCAGATCCAGACCCAGATCCAAATCCAAATCCAAATCCAAATCCAGATCCAGACCCAGACCCAGATCCAGATCCAGGTCCAGATCCAGACCCAGATCCAGACCCAGATCCAGACCCAGATCCAAACCCAGATCCAGACCCAGGTCCAGATCCAGACCCAGATCCAAATCCAGATCCAGATCCAGATCCAAACCCAGATCCAGATCCAGACCCAGGTCCAGATCCAGGTCCAGGTCCAGATCCAGACCCAGATCCAGACCCAGATCCAAACCCAGATCCAAACCCAGATCCAGATCCAGACCCAGATCCAAACCCAGATCCAGACCCAGATCCAGATCCAGGTCCAGGTCCAGATCCAGACCCAGATCCAGATCCAGATCCAGACCCAGATCCAAACCCAGATCCAGACCCAGATCCAGATCCAGGTCCAGGTCCAGGTCCAGACCCAGATCCAGATCCAGGTCCAGATCCAGACCCAGATCCAGACCCAGATCCAAACCCAGATCCAGACCCAGACCCAGACCCAGATCCAGACCCAGATCCAGATCCAGGTCCAGGTCCAGACCCAGGTCCAGACCCAGATCCAGATCCAGATCCAGACCCAGGTCCAGACTGGTCCCTGGTTCTACCTCACTGCTTTACATGAGCTGGATGACCAAAGTGACACAAAGTCCATCCAAGCCAAGTAAATGGGGCCACCTGGAAAAATGGCTGCCATTTTATGGACCTGATGGAAAATCTGAAAAACCTGCGATGGGTTAGCATGCTAATGTTTGTGCACTTATCTACGGGGGAGGGATGCTAATGTGCTGCTGCACTGTGTTTATCCTGTGTCCGTGTTGCTTTAAGGTTTTATCGACTCGATTTGTTTCTGCTCCCAGTTCCGTCAGGAATACCTGGACACGCTCTACAGGTACGCCAAGTTCCAGTACGAGTGCGGGAACTACTCGGGCGCTGCAGAATACCTCTACTTCTTCCGGGTCCTGGTGAGAACCCCATACAACCACAGACCCGTTTGGGTCCGGCCCGGTCCTGACGGTTCTTCCTGCCGGTTGCAGGTTCCATCTACAGACCGGAACGCCCTGAGCTCGTTGTGGGGGAAACTGGCCTCGGAGATCCTGATGCAGAACTGGGAGGCGGCCATGGAGGACCTGACCCGGCTCCGGGAGACCGTCGACAACAACGTGAGACAAATAGTTCACACGGAGCAGAGAAACGTTTGGTTGCTGTCGGATTCTAGAACGCTGCCGCCACAGGAAGTGTTTCTCTGACTTCCTGTTTGTCCTCCAGTCGGTGAGCTCCCCACTGCAGTCGCTCCAGCAGAGGACCTGGCTCATCCACTGGTCTCTGTTCGTCTTCTTCAACCACCCCAAAGGCCGCGACAACATCATTGACCTCTTCCTCTACCAGCCACAGTGAGTCACAGCGCCCCCGCAGGCAGGGAGGGGAGCAGCAGCTCACTGTCTCTGTGTTCCAGGTACCTGAACGCCATCCAGACCATGTGTCCTCATATCCTGCGCTACCTCACCACCGCCGTCATCACCAACAAGGACGTACGAAAGCGCCGGCAGGTTCTGAAGGACCTGGTCAAGGTCATCCAACAGGTTGGCCTCCGGTTACTGGGTTAACTGGTTTATTCTGGGAGGTGGGCCACGGTTACTGGGTTAACTGGTTTCGTCTCTGGTCCAGGAGTCGTACACGTACAAGGACCCGATCACAGAGTTCGTGGAGTGTCTCTATGTGAACTTTGACTTCGACAGCGCTCAGAGGAAGCTGAGGGAGTGTGAGTCGGTGAGTGTGTTTTTAAAGATGGCCGCCTGGCGTTGAGCTCATCGGCCTCCAGCCGAGCTTTTACCTATTGAACTGTGTAGGTTTACTGGGTTGAATTTTGTGCGTCTATCCTTGCGACTTTATTTTGATTCTTTCTTATTCATCTCAGATGCTCAGCACTTTGCTCCAGCTGTGGCTTTTAGAGCTTTGTAAAGACGATGACGCAGCAGAGCCCCGCCTGCCCTTATTTGGGCGCTCTTCCTCCCATTCACAGGTCAGCAGGTGACTCGGTGGGAGCAGAGAGACGAGTTGCTTAACATCCTGAAGGATTGATGCTGCTGCGATGAAAACACGCTTAATGCTAGCTCTGATTAGCTCTGGTCCCATAGCATGATTCCTCCTCTCCCTGAAGGAAGCAGCAGCAGCTGGTGGTGGCAGCATGTCAGAGAGTTTGGCGCCTCCTGCTGGTCATCCTCATACTAACCTGAGCAGTGGGCTGTTGGGGGGGTTATGGCAAATCCAAGGGCCCCTGACCACTATATATTTGTTTGTTCATAGAAATAAATGTCTCCCTGTCAATTACAAAATGAATCATATCGCATTTTCTAAAATTGTTTGTAGCAGTAAAAATGAAACGTTCCCCCTTCCAGACCAAACACAAATTGGATCTGCAGGAAACGGTTCCTTCCTGCTTGGAGCTGCAGCCGTTCAGCAGCAAGAACCACTGGCTGTTACTGAGCTGCCTAGAAAAATGATAAAGCAGGTTTCAAAAAATAGAGAAATGGAGAGAAAAAGGCAAGAGTGTCAATTTATAACCCAGTTTTTCTCCGAGAGACTGAGATTATCAACCCTTTAGCATAGTTAGCTTAGCTACAGACTGTTAGCCTCCATTTCACCAGCATTTAATGAACGAAAGAAAGAAATTGCCAATATATTGATAGCTTGGCCCTTTTACCACTGGACAACAGGTGAGTCGGTCAGCAGCAGCTCTGGTCCCTCCTGACCCGACCTTCCTCTGCTGAGGGAAATTAAAGCTGCAGAAACTTTTACAAATATTATTTTTACATTTTGTTAAAACTGTCATTATGTTGTGACAGTTTGGTACAGAAATAATCTGAAGAATCCATTTCCTCTGCTTTCTGCCAGAACTATCTAGAAACAACCAATCAGAGACAGGAGAGTTTTAGCGCTGTCAATCACTATCTCATGTGGCTGCTCCCTCCCTGCCCTTGCTCTGTGCTTTGCTGTAGCTAGCAATAACGGTAAGTTGTTTCTCCACCATTAGCACACTTAGCAGTGAGTGAACGAGGATGATTGACAGCGCTAAGACCCTCCTCCTGGTCCTGATTGGCTGTTTTGGTCGGATCGTTGCTTTAGCCAGCAATAGCAGCTCAGGTGGAGGAGACTGATTGAGATTGATTGTTTTCACAGATTATCTGACATGGTGCCAGCTTTAACAAATATGGAGAAAACATTTTATTAAAGTTATAAACTGCAGTTTGAATAAAATGCAACTTCATGGCATTTCTTCAGAAGTCTGGATTGCTTCATGTTTTGCATGTTGCCTGTGGCTGTTGCTGGTGGGGAGACATGTCAGTGTCTAAAACTGATAGAAAACATTTAAACAACCGACTTGCAAACTGAATGCAGACTGTTGGATGTGAAGTTTATGAGCAGTAAATTCAATTTTAGTCATGGGGCAAAGATTCCTGGCCTGAACCTGAATAATCTGAAGTGGAGTAGATTATATTCCTGAATTTTGGTTGGAAACGATTCCAGTCAGTCAGGCTGATAAGTTCCACTGGATGATGAATTGAGCTCATTGCAATAAGTGATATTGTTGTTTTGCAGCCATTTATTGTTGATCTGATCGATCTGATCGGACCCGCCGGTATCTTCCAGGTTCTGGTGAACGATTTCTTCCTGGTTGCTTGTCTGGAGGATTTCATCGAGAACGCGCGGCTCTTCATCTTTGAGACGTTCTGTCGCATTCATCAGTGCATCAGCATCAGGTACAGAACCGATCGGACCCACCAGGCCCGGTCAGTACCAGCTCTCTGTGAACGTGTTGCTCTGACTGGTGTGGAGCGACCAGCAGGGGGCGCTGCTGCAGAAATCATGTTAACATGAACCAACCAGGCCACATGTTACTGATGGAGCAGAGAGCAGATCCACATCGGTCCAGATCTGGTTCTGGTCCAGGTCTGGTTCTGGAGCGTTTTCTCTCAAACACAAACTGTACAGATTCACTGGATTCACTGGAACAGGAGGGTTGGGGGGAAGTTTTCTGTTTGCTGTAAATGAACCGGTGGCGTCGGTCCAATTGGGTTTGGTTCAGGAGTGGTGCTTCATCTTCCTCCTCTTCCTCAGCATGCTGGCTGATAAACTCAACATGTCTCCTGAAGAGGCGGAGCGTTGGATCGTCAATCTGATCAGGAACGCCCGGCTGGACGCCAAGATCGACTCCAAACTGGTGAGGCTCCCCGACCGGACCGGGCCGAACAGAACCGTCCTCTGGTCGGGACCGGACTGGGCCTCGGGTTCTGATGCTGACCGGAGTTTGTTTTTCAGGGTCATGTCGTCATGGGAAACAACGCCGTGTCGCCTTACCAGCAGGTGATCGAGAAAACCAAGAGCCTGTCGTTCCGCAGCCAGATGTTGGCCATGAACATGGAGAAGAGGGCGGCCCACAGCACCAGGAACGAGGTGAGCCACCGCCAGAGATGGCAGGGTTACTGTGAAAAGTAACTTTCATCAGACTACTGACTACTTGATTTGGAAAGTAACTAAGTTACATCAAAAGTAACTTTTTTACTTACTTTCAGCAGCTGCTAGCAACAACAACGCTTCGCCTCTTGAAAACGACATTGATCTTAATTAACTGCAAATCGTCTTATAATGATTACATCAACAGTGTGTCTCCACTCATAAGGTTGAACTGAAGGGCAGATTGTTTAATGCTTACACACTACAAAACATTAGTAATTTCTGCGTGTTTTTGTGTTTCTATTGTCTGGAAACTGTAAATAGGATTTTAACCCCCCCTCGGCCCCCCCCGGCCTCCAGGTTCTGCGTTACGGCCCTGTTTGCTGTCAGAGCTCAGATCTCCTCCTGCCGCTCCGCAGCTCAGATGGCTGCACAGATTAGTGACACTGATCTTAATATTAATAATTGTAATAATTGTTTAGATGCACAACTTTATGGACTCGTTCATTCGTGGCTGTTTTCACGTTTATTGCTGTTCCTATTAGTTTCCATGTTTGCTATTTTCTGGAGCGAAACGCCAAGCTTGACGTCATTCAGAGGTTAAAGATTAACTTGACATTAATAAAGTCACAGCGGGGACGGATCATCTGGGAAATGATGGACAAGGAGAGTCTAACTAAAATGTCTGCTTATATTAAGACCGCGATTCTTTAAATCTGCAAGCGACTTTTAAAAAAACAAGCCCAATAATAATAACTTTATGAGCCAAATATTATAAAGATTAGATTATTAATATTATTTACGCAGTGGATTCCCAAAGGCACACAACGCTAAATATACCTGAATATGCATCAATACGCTCCATTTTAGCGCCACAGCAGAAGCCAACAGGCTTCCTTATGGAGTTTCAGCCAATCGGCATCAAGGAATACAAACAGAGCTCCTGGATTGGCTGGTTTAAAATACGCCAGCCAATAGCGTGTCCGATAGTGTTTTCCTGATTCCAGGGTGGGGCTTAACTGGGGATGGGCGTGGTTTAATTGGGACTGGGCGGGGCTTCACCGAAGACGTTTGAGTTCATGAAGCTCCAGATGTTTATCTGTAGTTTAGAGGAGCCGACCCACCAGGCCCGGTTCTGGTCACACAGGACAGCTCAGAGAAGCTTCTTTTAGAACCAGTGAAGCTGGTCCAAACCTGTGACCCGGTTCTGTGGTTCTGGCCAGGAATCTTCAGTTATTTGGGTTTTCTTTGTTTTCTCATCATTTTCTGTTTCTTCTCCTTCCAGACTCCTAACTGGGCCGCCCAGGACTCTGGGTTCTACTGAGCCGGACCCGGCCTCCATGAAGATCTAAACAGCTTTGATATCTGCTGATCATGACCAGTTTAACCAGTAGCTGGGTCTTTGTGTTTGTGTCTCTAATTTATTCAGTTTTTATGGATTATTATGAAACTTTGACCTGCATTAAATGTTTGGTTCCTCTGGATCTGCAGCTCCTTCCTTTGGCCACCAGATGGCAGCAGTGGATAGGGGCAGCGGGCCGGTTCTGGTTTCATCGTCCCTGTTGCCAACAGAACCTCTTCATGTCTGCTTGGTTTTCTGAATGTGACCCAGCAGAACCGGTGTTCTGACGATCTGAGCTCCCCGTCAGATTGTCCTACCGCAGCGCGGATAGATAGCTGTCAGTCCGTGCTGCCCGTCTAAAACCGCTACCATGTTTACAAACTGCAGCGGCTTGTTAATGCTAATATATTGGATGATTTGAGTGACTGAAGTGGAAGCTTAGCAGTGATGGTTAGCTTAGCACTGAACAACTGATATCATGATGAAACCATGAGATCACTTCCTCCATCTGAATATCCTACCGTTAAAATGAAAAGCTGCAGATGGATCTGATCCTTTACTAGAATATCTACCTGCTACAATATTTTAATGCAGAGGCGTTTGTAAGAACCAAACATCAGACCGGGAATTGGTTTTATTGGAATGAAGGACAGATCAGCACAACTTTTTATGCGCATTAATACTTTATATGTCTGTCATCAGCAGCAGCCACAACGTGTCACCGAACTGCACAGGTCACTGAAATGATGGGATATGATTAATATGCTCTAATGTTACAGCTTCAATCCCACGTAGCATCACTAGCATCTATTTAGAAAAGTTTAGTAAAAACTGTTGTTAGACGGATTCATGGTTAGAACAGCTGTTTGGCTTCATCCACTTTCTATTTGCTGATTTCTTAATGTTACTAGAAGAAATCGCTCTAGTTAACTGTGACTGGAAAACAGTTTAAGGTTTTCCACTTCCACACATCATCTCCATCAAGTTAAGTAGGGAGTTGATTGTGGTGCCATCTAGTGTTTGCAAGAACAAATTGCAGAGTTCAAAATACGAGAAAGAACTAAAAGTTCAGTTTGGCTAAAACCGTCAGGCTACGTTTCATTTGCTAGCTCAATACATTGCTTAATATTTAGCATGAAGTTAAATATGTAGCTAGCATGTTTAGTTTGGGAACCGCTGGGTCAGATTATAGTTTAATGAAGGTTCTGGTTCTGCCGGGCCGGGCCTCGTTTGGCTCTGTGACGGTTTTGGTATGAGGTTGAGTTCTGATGGCCAGGGCCGGCCCAAGCCTCCATGGGGCCCTGAGTGGAGTGTGGTTTTGGGCCCCTTTAGTTCTGCTAACAACAGTTAGAACTTTAGCTCATCCGCATATCTGCTGTGAACTTATTGCATCTCTGATGATTCTGTTTATATTATATGCTATGCATGTATAATATAGGATACGTTTATCGGCCAGTGGATTTCTGGGCGCCGATTTCCTTAATTTTGGGGGATAGTGATTGGCCGATACTTCCGCGTGAAGCCCATCTTATCCCCTGATCTTGTGTTTGTCAGCAAAGGTTTACAAATCGTCTCTGTCCTGTTCTGCTCTGCAGTGACAGTTTGACTGACAGACCAGGTCTGAACGTTTACAGTTAACAATATTCACTGTTGCCAACTCACCGACTTTCTTGCTATATTTAGCAACATTTCAGACAAAATAAATTTATGTCAGGTCAGGCCGTTTAAAGATCGGTAACCAGGGATCGGCCAGAAAACTGCAATCAGTGCAGAAACACACATATTCATCACATTCTGTGATTAAATAAATTTATCTTCAGCGTTACTCCAATAGCAGGTGAGTCTTTCTCCGCTGAGAATGTGGACCGGTACCGGGTTGATTCTGAGCCTTCTTATGATTTTAACCATATAAGTTGATGCAAAAATAATGTTTATTTTGGATGCAATGTCCATTGGCTGAATTTTGTAGTTTTTATAACTCTTGACTTCATGTAGTTTTTGATTGTAGATTCTATGTTGCATAACTTTGTGTTTTTGTGTTTATTATGTAAAGCCCTTTGAAATGCCTTGCTGCTAAATTGTGCTATACAGATCAAATTTGATTGATTGATAAATTATCAGCAGCAAACAACAAATCCCCAACTACAGCATCGAGCAGCTCATCAATGTATTAATGCAGCCTGATGGAAAAACATTTTGCAAGACAATATCAAACATTAGGATGTTTTAATTATTCTTATTAAACACATTTTGAAGGCAAAAAACCCCTAAATATATCGAGCCAATTATGAGAATCAACTCATTTAAAGTTAAAACTCAGTTTCACAAAACACAAACATTTGTGCTATCAAGCTAATTTTCAATTAGCAGCTCCAATAAATCTTTGAGAAACATTATATTAGCAAGACACATTGAAACAAACCGTAATCTTGACTTGTTCCTCTTTATTTTCTCTCTGAAGGATAAATAATTTTTTGTGACATTGTTTTGATAACTTTTATTCTACTGGTGCTTTGTATGTTTGGATGCTCTCTGCTGCACAGCAGCTTATAATACTATTCAGTACCCACCGCGGCCACCAGGGGCCCCCAAGAGCAACTTATTTATTTTTCCTTTTGCCCATTTTAGAAAAAATTATACAAACATTATCAAATATGTTATTGTAAAAAAATATCAAGTTCAGAATGAATTTATGTGTTTTGTTAATATAATAGAAATCATTACTAAAAACAACAAAAAATGTGTTCCCCTTAGGGGGCCCCTAGCGGCCCCAGGGCCCCTAGCAGCCGCTTAGTTTGCTTATGCCTTGGGCTGCCTGCTGATGAGGTCCAGTCAATCGCTGCCATGACTGGATCTCTTTGTTCAGTTGTCAGTTCTGGTCCATTTCCCCTGCGGACAGACAAAGGGCCGTTATCGGGTCGGCGCCGTGAGATTCTGTTCGGCTCATTTAAAGCGTCTCTGGAGAGTCAGAGGTCAGAGGTCAGATCCAAACGTTCCTCCTGGATCTGAAGGAACGATTCCTCTGCAGTTAGAGCAACAGAAAGTCAATTCCTGGTTCAGCTTTTAGTGAACTGTTCAACCTTCAGCCAATCAGACAGCAGGATGGGCTTCGTCATCCCGGACTGATCAGAACCGGCCGGTTGGGTTTCATCCCCCTTCCGGGAAGAAGCTCATGGAGCTGCACGGAGCAATAAAACGGCCTAGTTAAAGAAACCTTTGTCCCAGCATGGTGGGAAATAAAATCTACTGAAACAGAGACATGATGCAGCAGAACTGTCTGGCTCTGGTTCCGGTTCTGGTTCTGCAGGCCAGAGAAACCCAGCATGGAGTTGCTGGTGTTCCACTTCTGGTTCTCCTCTGAAGGAAGTCCGGTTCTGACAACCGACTAACGGCCCGTTTGGGTTCAGAGGAAGAAGAAGCTGCGGCCCGGTCCGAGGAAGTTCTGGAAGATCCGGGTCCTGCAGCAGCCAGGAAGAAGAAGAGGCGTCCTGAATCCGGGACGGAGTCTGACGTGAGGAGTCACTTTTTCTGCTGGTTCTGATCCAGAGAAGCTCACGGCCGGATAACATAGAGCCGGGTCAGAACCACGCCCCACCCACATCTGACCCGATTCCACAACCAACAGTAGAATCGGGTCGGATGTTCTTCATTTTTCCCATCAGCCACTGAAATTTCGGGACGATGGCGATTTTTCAAGATGGCCGTCGAGCGTTTTAAGCGTTCCCCGTTTCTGTGAGTCGGATGAACTTTGTGTCTCATGTTTGGTTCTTCCTGTTGACAAACGGAGGACAGTTAGCGATTCTCACACCATCATCAGCAGGAGAAGAAGAGATACTTTCATCTCAATGTTAGCATTAGCTTCTGCTAATTTTATTATGTGTTTAGCATTAGCTTAGCTAAGATTCTTGAGCTGGACTTTACAGTTAGCTGTTGCTAATAACTGCTGCAGATTTTAGCGCAAACATTATTTTCTCCATGACAACCGAGGCGGCCATTTTAAAAATGTCCACCAGAATAAGGGAATATAATAAAATATGATTTCTACGGTTCAAAATATGAATGCTACGAGACGCTCAGCTAACTGCAGGTTTTAATGCAAAACATTATGTTGACACCTTGAGAATTCAAAATTGATGGCGGCCATCTTGAATTTTTCTGTGGGCCCTGGGGCCATGCTCCAGGTTAGGTTGTTGGATCTGCATGTGGTTCAGTTTCAGCCTGGTACCAGCGGGCCGGGTTGTTTCTGCAGGACCGGTTCTGACCCGTTGGGTTACGGAGCCGGGCGGTTCTGGCTGCCTGAGAGCAGCCACCGCAGACTGACTGTGATTTCAGGTGAAACAGAACCAGAACCGCTCAGAACCTCAGAGCTTGGGTTGACACACAAATAATAAAAATGACTTTTGTTTCTTTATTTAAATTAGATGTTTTTATCCTGACAATTTCAGTTTCAGCTTTGTTGGAATTATTTAGCTTTTGTTTGTTTTTCTGTCAGTTTCACCTAAAAAGGCCAAAAATAACAAAATGTTTGATTTAGTTTCTAAATAAAGTAAAATGTCTGAGCGGTTGTAGCTTCCTGCAGGTCCGGTTGTTGGTTCTGTTGCTCTGCGGTGAATCGGTTTGGACCGGTGGAGCTGAACATGAAGCGCTGCAGCGTCTTGTTTTGTTGGACTGAAGCAGCCACTGGTTTCATGTCCCCTCCCAGTTCAGCTCCCAGTGCTCACTGGGAGACTAACAATGGCCCAGTGCTGCACAAACAAGCGTTGTGGGAGTTGTGTAACGGCTGAGTGCGGCCCAGTTTGCTCCGCTGAAGTACTGGACGGAAAGGAGGAACCTGAAACCAGAAGTGGAAAATCTGGGAGGTAAAAATGAAAACGGATGTTAAATATTAGCATCAGTAACTGATCAGTTTTATTTGATCAGAACCTTCTGGTCTGGACCTGCTGGTTCTGCTTCTTCTTCGTTATTTAACCCAGCCAGAAACCCAACATGTTGATATTTGAACCTCCTGGTGGCAGCAGGAGGTTGGCGGAGCTTCTTCTTCTGCTGTCTTTACTTAGTGCAGTTGATGAAGACGAACGCCGACGCTGCTGATGTTTTCTTTTCTAATAATGCAACAGATCATTTCAGATAAAACTTTTGCATGCAGATCCAGAACCCAACTTGGTGCAGATGTTTTCAGAGAATTGCTTAAAAAAAAAAAAAAAAAAAAACGGAAAACAAAACATTTGAGATGTTCAAAATGGTCGTGAAGAAAAATGTATTTTTCTACTAAATTTGCCAATATTTATCAGATGACTACTTTTGGTGTCAAATCATACATAATTGGACACAGAACTCATATTTATTGATACTGTTTTAATTTTTCAAGATGGCCGCCATGGTTCTCCTGGAAAGTAAAGTCTTGCTCTAAAATCACCTATTAGATAAACGTGTTTGGTGTCACATAACAGCCAACATTTTATTTTATTTTTTTACTAGGTGCTAAAACTATACCGCTAGGCACAAAACATTCGCGGAAGCTAAAAAAATCTAGCATTAAAATCTCTCATCTTCATCTCCTTCCAGTTGACCACTGGTGAGAGTCGTTAACGGCTAAGTCGCTACTTTACTTCATATGAACAGGAAACATCGATGACACACAAAGTTCATCCAATTCATGAAAATGGGAAACATTTTATTTTAATTGTTTGAGGCTCACAAAGGGCAGCCATCTTGAAAAATATCCACAGCCTGGTTAGCATGCTAATGTTTATGCTATCATGCTGTTGAAGGTCCTCATAAAAGTTCTGTCTGGTGAAGTGAACCAGAATAAACTGGACTGGAAAGCAGCTAAGAGGACCGACAGAATCCTCCGAGGTTCTGAGTCCGGACCGGTTCGGGTTCTGATCAGCTGCTAGAATCACACCGGCTCTTTAACGAGCAATAAACACAGTGGCAGTGCGCGCTCCCGTCAGCAGGCGACGGGTCTCCACGTGAACGCGCAGGTGGCCCATTAGTGGCAGCTGAGCCGGACCGGTACCGGAGAGGAGGGGCAGGAATGCGGGCTGCAGCAGCAGCCTCCCCGGCCTGCTGGTCGAAGCGGTCCCGGTCCCGGTCGGAGCTCCGGAGCATCTCGCCGGTAAGAAGCCGCAGTGCGCAGGCGCGGCCGACTCTGCAGAGGAGGATGGTGGGAGTCCGAGTCCCGGTCCGGACGGGCTGAGGTGGGGCGAAGGCTGCGCCGCGGAGCGTCCGCTGCGGAGGTTCACCTGGACCCGAAGTCCCGCGGCCCGCAGCGTGAGTACAGCCGAACACGGAGGCTCGGTTCTGATGGAGCACGGAACCAGAAATGGACCGGTGCCTGAGCCAGCCGGGTCGCCTCTGCAGCTCAGGCCGGTTCTGGTTTCAGGTGCGGCTGCTGCAGAGGGGCGTCTGGACCTGCGGCAGTTCTGCAGACTGAACAGAACCAGGTCCGGTCCGGTTCGGCTGAGTGAGGTCGGGTTCTGCAGCCTTAACTTTATCCCGCTGGGTTCGGGAGGTTCTGAACCCGGATCAGAGTCAAGTTCATCCCGATGAGGGTCAGCTGAAGGTGGCAGAGGCTCATCCTCCAGAACCGCCTGACCCAGTTCGGTCCGGTTACTGAGAGGGTTCTGCTGGTTCTGATTCTGAGGATCTTTTGGATGTCACTTTGGTTCTGGGATCTGGGCCTGGGCTGCAGGTCAGAACCGCTCTGTTCCGATCCAGAGACGATTTTCTGCTGACTCAGCATTTCTGACCCAGAACCAGAGGTTAAAGGTCAAAGCAAGGCAAGCTCTGACTGGTCCAAGCCGTTCCAGAACCGGTTCTGATCCGGATCAAATCTGGGCTGAACAGAACCGTTTAGAGTTCAGACCCGCTTTCAGAACCGGTCCAGACTACAGAACTGGTGCTGATGCTGAGCTTTCAGTCAGCAATGAAGAGCGGGTCATGTGACTTGCAGTCTCAGTGACCTTTGACCCTCTGTGTGTTGATCCAGAACATGGAGATCGGCGCGGCGGCGCGGCGGCGGCCTCTGGTCCGAGCCGCGTCGGAGGACAGCGCCAGCGACTCGACCTCCGGCGGCTGCTGCCCGCTGCCGGGCGACACGCTGCCCTGGAACCTGCAGAAGCACCAGCGCATGAAGCGGTCCAGGTCGGCCTCGGGGGACGTTCTGGATCCGGCGGAGCGGGCCGTGATCCGGATCGCAGGTGAGGCGCTGCGGGGGCTACCATGCCGCTCCAGTTAGCATGTTTTCTTTTAGCAAGTTTCCTGTTAGCATGTTTGCTTTTAGCTGTTTCCTGTTAGCATATTTCCTGTTAGCACTTTCCTGTTAGCATGTTTCCTTTTAGCTGGTTTCCTGTTAGCATGTTTGCTTTTAGCTGTTTCCTGTTAGCATATTTCCTGTTAGCATGTTTCCTTTTAGCTGGTTTCCTGTTAGCATGTTTCCTTTTAGCTGGTTTCCTGTTAGCATGTTTCCTGTTAGCGGGTTTTCTGTTGTGTTGACGGTTCCATTCGTTTGTCCTAGCGCCCTGATTAATCAGGTTTAATCCCTGATCGTATCGGAGCCCGTATGTAAACATTTGAAAAGTTCTGGTTTCTATTAATGATCCAGTTGGTGGAGCTGCTGCCTTGCAGCAGGAAGGTTGTGGGTTCAATTCCCAGTCAGGAATCTTTCTCCATGGAGTCTGGAGGTTCTCTGTGTTGGTTCTGGTTTGGTTCTGGGTCGGATCTTCATATCAACAAAAAACAGTTTAAATTGTCGATGAAAGCAGTAAATATTAGAATTTGTCAAGTGTGTTGATGATCAATAAAATCATCACGTAAAATCCATCAATCAATAATCAATTCAGCCCTAAAAACTGAATTGCTTTTAGGAGGTTTGTTCCAGATATGTGGAGCATAGAAGCTGAATACAGCATCGACATGGTTCTGGTTCTGGTTCCGAGCAGGCCAGTGAAGGACTGTAGACCCAGGTTTGGGTTTTCACCTCGCTGCAGTAATCAGGATGGCCACCAGGGGTCAGCATGTGGAGGTGGATCTGGTCAGAACCAGAACCTCCAGCCCATCAGCATGCAGGTCCGGCAGGCTGCTCCTCTTTTCCTGCAGAGGACAGAACGGTTCTGGTCGTGTTTAATTATAGGGGGATCCGGACTGGACCGGTGGGAAGCTGTCTCCCCGGGAGACGGAAGAGGAGGAAGCTCAGAGAGACTCAGAGGCTCCTCTGACCTATGACCTCTGTCTGCTCGCCAGTTTCTGTTTTTATTTCACAGCAAAATGAAACATTTCCAACCCTGAATCTGATTTGGTTCGGTCCGTTTGGAGCGAGGCCGGTTCTACTCCGCTCCAGGTGAACAGTCCTGCTGGGTCGTGGTTCTGCCGGGTCGATAGCTTCAGCTATAAAAATTGAGTAGAAGCTAACGCTAATCATGTAAAACCTTAGCATGCACTAAAGCTAATCAATTAGCATGCGCTAACTGATCTGTGGAGAATCGTGGTTTGCTTCTGGATCCATGAGGACATTTTCACCTTTGAACTCAAAAGGTCAAAAGGTTAATTTTTACTCATCAAGAAAGGAAACATTGAAGTTTTACTTGTCAGATAAATCACAACTAAGTCTGAAAGATTTGGGAAACTTTTCACCTTATGACTCACTGGTTGCCAAGGCAACCATAACCCAGCTGCTCCACTCAGCCAATCAGATCGCTCCATGCTGAAATATTTTCCACATTCCTGATGGGAATGTACATTTATCTCAGCTCTGTGTCCAAAGTGACTTTATTTGGCAGCTCAGAGCTACAGGAAACCCTGTGGCTGTTACCGTGGGAAACGTTTCACCGTCTGCAGTAAATATTGCGATGCTGCCGTCTCACGCATTGACCTGCAGTGGTGTAGTGCTGTCAGAAAGGTTCTACTGCTGGTTCTGGTTCTGGGTTCAGAGGTTTTTGTGTTGTTTCCTTCAGTGGTTCTCGGTGCAACGCCCCCACAGGCCGGGAGGGGAACAGGTTGGTTTGACTCAGAGCAGAGCGAACGAGAACCACACCAGAACCGAATCTACCGGACTACCAGACGATCAGAGACCGGTTCCGTTTAGCCGAGACTGGACCCCAGGCTCCTCTGATGCTTCACAACGTCTGCTGCAGAAGAAGAAGAAACCAGAACCTTCCAGCGATCTGGGAGAAAGTTTTAAATCAGCTGAAGGAGTTCATCTCGTCTGGTGTCAGGTTATGGTTCTGATCGGGTTTCATGGCTCACCCAGTATGGAGTCTGGGAGTCTGGGTCTGTTCGAGGACCAGTTGTAGGTTCTGCCCCATCACTGGTGTCCATTCGGACCAGGTTCTGCTGGAAACAGGAAGTAGAAGAAGCCCTTTCTGCTCCGCCTCTGGTTTCTGTCAGCCTGTCGTGTTTCTGTGTTTTGGGTGCTGTGGCTTTAAGAGTGGACAGGGTGTGTGGGTGTGTGTGTGTGTGTGTGTGTATGTGTGTGTGTGTGTGGGGAGCCGACAGCTGGGGGTTTAATAGCACTGAGGAGAAACGGGTCAGCTGGTTCTGAAACAGGAAAGTTTGAGGCGAGAGAATCCTGACCCGGTCAGATCCAGATCCAGACCCAGCCAGGTCATGTCCCTGCTGGTACCTGAAGTGGGTCAGCGCCAGCCGGAGGAGCAGGACTTTGTCCGGGCCTACGAGAACGTCAGAGAGAAATATAAAGGTAATGTGAGGTTCTGCTGGGTTCTGACAGAACCTCTAAGGCGTGGTGCAGCGGCGGGAACCAGGCCAAATGGGTCCAGATGGAGCTGGTTCTGGTTCTGGTCAGTCTGGATGAGCTCTACCCTACACCAGGAATGAAACCAGCGAATTGACTTGAGCTGGTTCTGATGGTACTAGTTCTGATGGTTCTGGTTCTTTTGGTTCTGTTTTTGGTGGTTCTGGTTCTGTTGATTCTGGTTGATTTCCAGAACCAGAGACTAAAGTTTCCGATCAGAGAAACTTTGATTCCTGCAGCATCAGACTGACAAACCGACAGGAGCTGCTGCTGGAGTTCTGACTAGAACCAGGAGGATGGAGACACCGCCCGGTTCTACACCGCCCGGTTCTACACCGCCCGGTTCTGCTCTGCCCGGTTCTACACCGCCCGGTTCTACACCGCCCGGTTCTACTCCGCCCGGTTCTGCTCTGCCCGGTTCTACACCGCCCGGTTCTACACCGCCCGGTTCTACTCCGCCCGGTTCTACTCTGCCCGGTTCTACTCTGCCCGGTTCTACTCCGCCCGGTTCTACTCCGCCCGGTTCTACACTGCCCGGTTCTACTCCGCCCGGTTCTACACTGCCCGGTTCTACACTGACCGGTTCTACACTGACCGGTTCTACTCCGCCCGGTTCTACACTGCCCGGTTCTACACTGACCGGTTCTACTCCGCCCGGTTCTACTCCGCCCGTTCACAGTTCTACACCAGTGATATAGAACTGGTCCAAAACCAGTTCTATATCACCCGGTTCTACATTACTTCACCCAGACTTTAAAATGCTTCTCACTGAACGGATTAAAGATCTTTTACTGCTGCTGGATCAACCTGCTGGTCTGGTTCTGGTTCTGGTTCTGCTCGGCATTCAGAACCAAATGTGGAGAAGCAGCATTCAGCTTCTATTCACCACAGATCTGGAACAGAAAACTAAAAAGCAGTTTTCCTTACGTCTTACGTCAACCGGAACATTGATCAATAATCTGATGTCGGTGATCGTCACAATGTCGTGTCAGTTATTGATTTTCTGAAAGCTGTTTCCTGGTTTTATCGATGAGGTTTATGCTAACGCTGCAGTGGCCTCCAGGCCTCTAGGGGGCGTCTGCAGCAGGTCATATCACCAAGAAAAATATCCTGATGTTCTGTATGTAAAGCACATTTCTTCCTTCCTCCAACTTTCTCCTCGATATTCTGTCCGGTTCCGGATGATCTGGCGCACGACGCCCCCTGCTGGTCTGGAGGAATTCGCTTCAATTCAAACTTTATTAAACACGAAGCTTCTGCTCAGTGCAGCCGGTTTGCTGCTTCTTCTGTCGCATCATGAATATTTCTCTGGATCTCATAATGAGTTGAACTTTCTCTCTCCTGGGCCTTATTGGACCGGGTTGGCTTCTGGTTCCGGTCGGGTTCTGGTACCAGCTCTCGGGTTTCTGCTGGGTAAACAGTTCTTTGTTCTATTTGCTGCTGGCTTCTGCTCTGGTTCTGACTGACCTTTAACCTTTAGCTCTGGGTTGTTCTGATTAAACCTAGAAACAACCGGGTTCTGGTAGTGGGATCTGGTTCTGGAGAACTTTGGGGGCCAATGAACCCTGC
Source organism: Poeciliopsis retropinna (assembly GCA_010277075.1). Lineage (NCBI taxonomy): Eukaryota > Metazoa > Chordata > Actinopteri > Cyprinodontiformes > Poeciliidae > Poeciliopsis > Poeciliopsis retropinna. The sequence goes on from VMRM01000042.1 coordinate 2,540,081, forward strand.
AGATGCATGCAGAAGGTCCGGTCTTTGACTAGGTCATTGTGCTGTTTGGATCTTGGTTCTATTCTGACTGTTGGTCTACAGAGAAGGTTCTGCAGAACCAGCCACAGCGGGTCTGGTTCTCCTGTCCTGCAGCAGTGCATGATGGTCTGACCCCGGATCAGTTCCATGAAATCGGATCCGAGGTTCTAAAATAGTTCTGCAGGCGGTGCCGTCAACATTTCCTGGACCTGCTGCAGGAAAACAGCAGATTATTCATCTGGAGGAGTTTAATCCAGGTTGAATGAACCGTGATGGTGACGATAATCCTCATTAATCTGGATTAGGAAGGAGAAAGTTTTCTGCAGCTAACTAACTAACAAGCTTCTAGCTAGCTTCTAGCTTCTAGCTAGCTTCTAGCTTCTAGCTAGCTTCTAGCTAGCTTCTAGCTAGCTTCTAGCTTCTATAGCTTCTAGCTAGCTTCTAGCTAGCTTCTAGCTTCTAGCTTCTATAGCTTCTAGCTAGCTTCTAGCTAGCTTCTAGCTTCTAGCTTCTATAGCTTCTAGCTAGCTTCTTGCTAGCTCAGTTCCCCATTCTAACTGAAACCAGCAGTTAATGAAGCAGCAGAACCTGGAAGCTGAGCTGTCCTGGTCCGGTCCGGTCCAAACTGCAGTACAGACTGGCGGCTCAGGCCAAACCAGTAACAGTGGAAATGTTACTGGTTTGTTACTGGAGACTCCGGTGCTGCTGAAACTGGATCCTCATTGATTATTGATTCATTTTCTATTTGGAGATGAAACTGATTCCTGTCAGGATGAGGAAGAGTAGTGATGAAGATGAAGGGGCATTTCAGAATAATCTGAAATAATCTGATGGAGACTTCCAGGTGTGAGAGCGACCCAAGGTGTGGCGCTGGTTCTGATAGTTCTGCTGGTTCTGATATTTCTGATGGGTCTGGTGGTTCTGATGGGTCTGATGGGTCTGATGGGTCCGGTCCATGGAAGTTGATCAGTGATGAGTCAGAAGCTCAAAAGCTCCAAATTGATCAGATAATCCCAGAGATTATCTCTGTTATTCTGGAATCAAATAAAGCAGGAAGAATAATTCGGCCCATTTCAGATGCTGATCATGTGACTCCGTTTCTGCTCGTTCATTGGCTGATGCTCAGAGACAGAGCCCCCCCCCCCCCCCCTCCGGTAGGCAGGGCAGCAGCAGGCCGGGGAGGGGGGAGGAGGTTTGCTCTCCGCCCTGCTGACTCCATCAGAGCCACGGCTGAACAGCAGCAGCAGAACCAGGACCAGAACCAGGACCGGTCAGAACCACAGAGCCGACCGGATCCGGACCGGTCCGGAGGACATGGACCCCGCCCGCTCCATCCAGCATGAGATCAGCTCTCTTAAAGGTATGGGCTGGGTTTCCCACAATGCCCCTCTCCCTGCAGCGGATGCTGCTGCAGCATGCGACACTGAATGCGACTGATGGTGCGGCGCGGCTGGCGCGTTGCCACGGTTACAGCACGGGGGCCTCAGATGCTGCCGGGTCAGAGACGCAGCAGCAGAGCAAACATGGCGGCTTTGATGAATATCCAGATTATATCCAGATTAGTGAGTGGAATGCAGAAAGCTTTAAGGACGCTGAGGCCGGGTCCAGAGATGGTTCCGGTTCTGACTGACCTCTTAAAGGGCCGGTATTATGTGTTTTCACAGTAACTATGTTTCCACCAGTTGTTATAAAAATGTTTTATCTATAAATACCGTAATTTCCGGACTATAGAGCGCACCTGTCTATGTGCCTACATGGAAACATGAGAGATTTACAAAGAAAGACGGGACTCAGAAAGAGTTTTAATCATATCCCTTAGCTCTTCTTTCCAAGCAGCGCCTGACGTGGCAGCAACACGGCAGCAACACGCAGCAACACGCAGCACAGCGCTAACGGGGCTGGTTAAAAACACACCTTCATCCTCCTACATGCAGCAGCTCTGTTTCCTTCTCCATCGGCCAGATCGATTGATTTTAACTTGAAAGCTGCGCCATGTGCATTTCTTCTTGCATTTTCCATGATGAGGGTTCATGCTAATTTTATTCAGTTAGAGTTAAGTTAAATGAAACGTGCGTCTTCCTTGACACATATATTCCACCTGTCTCACTATTACCTTTTCTGCTGGAGCGCCGCTGGCGGCCGTTAGAAAAAATGCATCAATAGCCGCATCATTGCATAAGCCACAGGATTGAAAGCATGTGACAAAAGCTTATAGTCCAGAGATTACAGTGTATTAAAATTAGTGTAGCTTCATAACTGAAATTGGGTCTCTGTCTCTTTAAGGAGCTCCACCTCCAGGAAGTCATTCAGCATGGCTCCTCTAGTAACCCTTTAGTGGTTTTACCAGCATCGCTCTGAGCTCAGCAGCTGGTTGCTAATTGCTGCTGGCTAGTCTGAAGGACCTGAGTGGGAGAGGAGCTGCACCTTGAAGGGGGGCAGTAAAGGATTTCTCTAATATGAAAGAATCAGAGCAACACAGCAGAGACAACATGATGGAGAGACCAAAGGTCTATTTAATGACGCCGGCCCTTTAAGAACCTCTGACCCACTCTGGGTCAGTCCGCGTTTCTGGAGACAATCACAGATATAATCTGGTCAGATTATAGATCTAACCTCAGTAGAAGTTCTGCTCTGGAGACAACATGCAGCTGCTGTTCCCAGTGCCACCACCAGGGGGCAGCTGCTGGTTTCTCCCATAATGCTTTGCTCCAAATCGTGAGGAATCTAACATAGTTTGAGTTGTTATGGAAACGCGTACTTCAGCCAGAATTACTGTGGTTCTGGATCTGGTTCTGCTGAGTCTCTGGTTGCCATGGTGATCCCTTCCGGGGAGGCGGAGTCAAACTGAACCAGAACACTCTGAGCTCTGATTGGTCAGAAACCAGGAAGTGGTCAGGTGGTGGGAGACGCTCTGATTGGTTGTTCCTGTAAGCTGAACCGGGTCAGAACCACTGAGAACAATCCTCCTGAGAGCGGAAACTGGCTCAAGTCCAAGGTTCTGTGACCGGGTTAGGTTATGACGGAGCGCCATGCAGGTCCAAACGGAACCGGGTTCAAAAGAACTCAAGCAGAGTTCTGCAGTGTTTCTGTGTCAACAGACTGGCTTTTATTTTGAAATCTAGGTTTGACTGATAGAACTGGAACCGGGTCAGAATCAGGTCGGCTCCAGAAGAAGATAAATGATTCTGGTTCTGAGGCCCAGTCCACCTGGCTCAGAATGTTTCCCAACAGAACCAAAGCGGCACGCTTCACCGAGCGACCCAAAACACTCCGGAGCTGTCCGACCCGGTTCTGGAGGCTCAGAACGGGTCATCTGGAGTTCTGTCCAGAGTCTGATCAGAACCCTGCCGTGCTCCATCTTAGGTCGGAATAATCGCTCGGTTCTGGTTGCTGAGCAAACGGGTTGGGCTTTCCTCAGTCTATGTGGGGCAACCCGGTTCCGGCTGACCCGGTTCCAGCCTCGTCCCAAAGCCCAGAGGACGAGAGGACAGTTGGGACGAGGCCCAACTGTTGCTGTGACTGCAGCAGCCTGAGCGGAACCAGAACCCGTTCTGACCCCGTTGGACCTGAACAGAACCCGGTTCTGTCTGTAATGTGACGAGCCAATCAGATCGTCTCGTAGATAAAATCTGAAAAGTGCGGCGTGCCTCCAGATCAGATGAATCTCAGCTGATTCAGGGCTGGACTTTGACTAGGCTGTTGTGGAGGCTCCTGGTTCTGTTCTGACCCAGTTTGGTCTGAGCTCCAGCTGCTGTACAAATGGACTGTCTGGTCCAGTCAAAGGCTGCTCCATCTTGGTTCTGTCCGTTCGTCTGTCGGCCATGTTGGATCCAGTCGGATCCATAAAAGTGATCCGACTGGATCTCTTCCTCGGCTGCAGTCTTTGGGTTCTACTGTAGGATGGGATCCGGTCCAGCCGGTGGTCCCTGCAGTTCCCGGAGCGGCCAGCAGGGGGCGGCGCAGCAGCAGCAGAACGTTTCTGGCTCTTTCTGCTGTTTTTATGATGTTCAGCTCCAGTTTTACCATCACTGGTTCTGTTTGGCCTGGTTCTGGCAGACCTGTGAGGTCCAGCCAGAGGTTCTGGGTTGACCTGTCACCTTCATCACGTCTCTCTTCCTCTTCCTCTGAGAACTGAACTGGACCTGCAGGCGGTTCTGGACAGAACCGAACCCGTAGAACCAGACCGACAGAACTTTCCTCATGTGCTAACGAGCGTTTTCACAAGAAAACAATCAAATCAGAACTTGTTCATATTCATCTGGGTTTTATGCTTAAAACACAAAACCTGTAAAACATTTTGTTTCTGGTTTAAAAATAAAAGCTTCTCAGGTTTTATTAATTCTGTTCTTAAAAATACAAACAATTATAATTCAGAGCCAAACCCATCTGGCAACTTACAGATCTTTATTTCAGTGGGATTTTATGTGATAAACCAACAGGAAGCTGGTTTTCACTTTAAAAACAAAAATCTGAAAAGTGTGGCATGCATTTAGCCCAGGCATCGTGATGGAAACTAAGTGAAATGACCTGAGCTGATCCATTGAAGCTGCAAATGTTCAGGAAGACAGGAAGTGTGTTCAACAGCAGGACTTTAAGCTTTCACTCCCTGACAGGCAACCCAGCAACCGCCTGACAGGCAACCCAGCAACCACCTGACAGGCAACCCAGCAACCGCCTGACAGGCAACCCAGCAACCGCCTGACAGGCAACCCAGCAACCACCTGACAGGCAACCCAGCAACCGCCTGACAGGCAACCCAGCAACCACCTGACAGGCAACCCAGCAACCACCTGACAGGCAACCCAGCAACCGCCTGACAGGCAACCCAGCAACCACCTGACAGGCAACCCAGCAACCGCCTGACAGGCAACCCAGCAACCACCTGACAGGCAACCCAGCAACCGCCTGACAGGCAACCCAGCAACCACCTGACAGGCAACCCAGCAACCGCCTGACAGGCAACCCAGCAACCACCTGACAGGCAACCCAGCAACCACCTGACAGGCAACCCAGCAACCGCCTGACAGGCAACCCAGCAACCACCTGACAGGCAACCCAGCAACCGCCTGACAGGCAACCCAGCAACCGCCTGACAGGCAACCCAGCAACCACCTGACAGGCAACCCAGCAACCGCCTGACAGGCAACCCAGCAACCACCTGACAGGCAACCCAGCAACCACCTGACAGGCAACCCAGCAACCGCCTGACAGGCAACCCAGCAACCGCCTGACAGGCAACCCAGCAACCACCTGACAGGCAACCCAGCAACCGCCTGACAGGCAACCCAGCAACCGCCTGACAGGCAACCCAGCAACCACCTGACAGGCAACCCAGCAACCGCCTGACAGGCAACCAGCAACCGCCTGACAGGCAACCCAGCAACCACCTGACAGGCAACCCAGCAACCACCTGACAGGCAACCCAGCAACCGCCTGACAGGCAACCCAGCAACCGCCTGACAGGCAACCCAGCAACCACCTGACAGGCAACCCAGCAACCGCCTGACAGGCAACCCAGCAACCACCTGACAGGCAACCCAGCAACCACCTGACAGGCAACCCAGCAACCGCCTGACAGGCAACCCAGCAACCGCCTGACAGGCAACCCAGCACACCACCTGACAGGCAACCCAGCAACCGCCTGACAGGCAACCCAGCAACCACCTGACAGGCAACCCAGCAACCACCTGACAGGCAACCCAGCAACCGCCTGACAGGCAACCCAGCAACCGCCTGACAGGCAAACCAGCAACCACCTGACAGGCAACCCAGCAACCGTCCTGACAGGCAACCCAGCAACCACCTGACAGGCAACCCAGCAACCGCCTGACAGGCAACCCAGCAACCACCTGACAGGCAACCCAGCAACCGCCTGACAGGCAACCAGCAAACCACCTGACAGGCAACCAGCAACCACCTGACAGGCAACCCAGCAACCGCCTGACAGGCAACCCAGCAACCACCTGACAGGCAACCCAGCAACCGCCTGACAGGCAACCCAGCAACCACCTGACAGGCAACCCAGCAACCGCCTGACAGGCAACCCAGCAACCACCTGACAGGCAACCCAGCAACCACCTGACAGGCAACCCAGCAACCGCCTGACAGGCAACCCAGCAACCGCCTGACAGGCAACCCAGCAACCACCTGACAGGCAACCCAGCAACCGCCTGACAGGCAACCCAGCAACCGCCTGACAGGCAAGAATGTCTTCGAAAATGTCCTCCTTTCCCAATGAGTCAGAGCTGCTCAGTCATCTCATGGCAGCAGGCTAGCTGATTAGCATCAGGCTAGGCGACAAGCAGCAGGCTAGCCGATTAGCATCAGGCTAGGCGACTAGCAGCAGGCTAGCCGATTAGCATCAGGCTAGGCGACTAGCAGCAGGCTAGCCGATTAGCCGGCTGTAAAAATAGCTTTCTGTGAAAGCAGGTTTTATGGCAGGGTGGGCAGTCCTGGTCCTGGAGGGCCGCTGTCCTGCAGCTCTGAGGCGTCTCCCTGGTCCAACAGCTGAATCAAATCCCTGAATCCTAAATGCTGTCCGGTTCTCCAGAGTTCTGCTAAGGACCTCATTATTTGACTCAGGTGTGTTGAAGGAGAGACACATCTAAAAGTTGCAGGAGACCGGCTCTTCTTCTTTTTCTTCTGTAATGCGACCTGTTTCACTCTGCGAATGAATAATCTGCTCCAAAATAGCGTCTGGATCAAAATCTGCAGGTTCGGTTGCAGCAGTGACTTTGCAGCAGTGACTGCCATTAAGTGAAACAGAATGCAGCATCAGTGAGAACTGGGGAAGAGATGGGGACAGCGCTTGTTGCTGCTGCTGTTGCCGGTGGTTTGAATCCTGCAGTTTCCTCAGAATCCTCAACATCGGAGCGTTTTCTTCTTAAGGAACCAGAATGTGTTTGTTTGTAATTGCAGCGTTGGGACGCAGAGCGCTGAGTCATGCTTGTAGTTCAGGCAGAGCAGCGTGGGAGGAGTCAGAGGCTCGTTATGTTTCCTGGACAATCCAATTGCTAATTGTCTGGGAAACTGAGGTGAAAGTTTCAGGCAGGAAGCCATATTGGCTCCTGAACACGTTGAAGATCTCCAGAAGAACAAGCGTTATCTGGTGGCTGTTTGTGTCGTTTTCTCCCCATGACCCCAGCAGGTTTCGATTCCTCCCTCCGTTTCCGTCATAACGGAGCCTGGCTGCATGTTTTATTGTCACTTTTTCCTCTTGTCTTTTGAGCAGACGGTGTGGAATAGCACACCATCGCCTCCCAGCAGGCCACACCCATAACTGTGTTTCTCTGTGTGACGCAGTTTTCCTCTAAGCTAATAAGGCAGTCTGTTCATGTAGCATCATGCTAACCAGTTTTATGTTAACAGTTTGCTACTTTTTAGCTAATTGTTCATTTACTAATAGTAGCTAGTAAACATGTTAGCTAGTTTTAGATGAACGGCTAGTTGTAGCTATTTTGTGCACATATTTTGGTTAATTTTCTATTAGCCGTTAGCAGGTTGAGCTAAGACATGGCTTTGCTCTTATTAGCTAGTATTTGGTGCAGTGCTGTCCAAAGTGCCGCCTGGGAACCGTTTGAGGTTTTCCCCATTAAAAGTTCAGTTCAGCATTCGGCACTCGTTCTTTATCAACAGAAGGTTTTGCTTTAAGTGTAAAGTAGTGCAGTAATCATGGCAGGTCTAGCGGTCCGGCCCGGATCGGGTTGCGGTTGCTGATGGATGATAAAACCTGCCAGGTGTTCTACATGATGTTCTGGTGAATTCAGAATAAACCGTTTTGGGTTGAAGCAGCTGCTTTAAATCATAACTTTATGTTTTGTTCCAGGAAGCAGGAATAACTTTAGGTTTTACTTCTTGTCTGTTTCCTGTTTTTCTTTTTGTGGTTGATCCCAGGAGGGTTTTGGATATATTTAGGTTCTGGTTCTGTGACTCAGTCTCCCTTCCAGGAACCGTGTGTGTGTTGATGGCGTCGCTGTCGTGTGTGTGCTCATGTTTCTGTGGTGTGTCCGTTGCCATGGCAGCAGGCATACCGGACCGGCCACGCCCTGTCAGCGGTTCTGATGACTCACTGCAGCGGTCACGTTTCCTTCCTCCGCTTTCTGTCTTCTTCTGCTGCAGAGTTTCCCATCCTGAAGCTGCAGCCGGAGTTTCCTGCAGGTCGTTACTCTGCGTCTCGCCTGCTTCCATTAGCGGCTCTCTGTCGGCCATCTTGGCCGCTGAGTTCCCTGGAGAGTTCCTGCTTCAGAAGCTTTTTGTCTTCACGTCTCACCAGAGGCCTCTCTGGCCTAATGAATCCAAATCATTCATTAGGATCTGTTGACAGAAACGAGATTTCTAATCAGGTTGTAGAAACCTGAGCTGCTCAGTTGGCTGCAATCTGCAGATGCTGCCACTAGATGTCACTGGTCTCCATTTAAAGGTCAAACCTGTTTCAAAAGCCGAACGCTTCCTGCTCCGTCGTTCGTCAGTGAAATGTTTTTCTGCTACCTTAAAAGTTGCTTGGTGCCGAGTCTGTCAGCGTTTCGTTCTGCTGACTCGGCGTTTCGTTCTGCTGACTCGGCGTTTCGTTCTGCTGACTCGGCGTTTCGTTCTGCTGACTCGGCGTTTCGTTCTGCTGACTCGGCGTTTCGTTCTGCTGACTCGGCGTTTCGTTCTGCTGACTCAGCATTTCGTTCTGCTGACTCAGCATTTCGTTCTGCTGACTCAGCATTTTGTACATATAAAAGTATTCACACCTTAATTTTCTCACATTCTAACCTAACCCAAAGTATTTTATTGTATTTTTATGAGATGGAGCAGAAGGGCGTAGTTCAATCATAAAGTGAAGGATGATTATTTAACGATTTTGTGCGATTTGTACATACATTTATGATTTGAAAAGTGTGGCAGGAATTTGAATCAGAACTCAGTAGAACCTGCTGGCTGCAGGTCTTCTGGTTTAAACGTCTCAAGACTATTCAGTGATTCTGTTAGATTCACATCTGGACTTTGACTAGGCCATTCTAACCCATGAATGGGCTCTGATCCAAAGCATCCCAGCCGGTCCGTCTCCATGAACCGAGTTTGACTAGTATCAACCCTTAGAGCAGTCACAGAACATGCATGCCGCACTATTCAGATGCTACGTCGGTTTGCTGAATGTTGGGATTCAGAGAAACCGACCCGGTTCTGACTGACGACCCAATAAGAAACGTTTGGGTGGCTGCAGCTGTTTTCACTGACAGGAACAGGTTGGGATCGGCCCGGAGTTCACACCAGAGGTGTGTGTGTGGGTTCTGGTCCGACCCGGTTCCCAGATTGCTGTCGTTCCTCAGGCGGGCGCAGCCTGTGGATGAAAACCGTCTGGAATAGTTTTCATTCCTTTCATGCTGATCCGGGTCTGGTTCTGATCCGGGTTTGGTTCTGAGCCAGCTCTGGTTCTGATCCGGGTTTGATCTGGGTCTGGTTCTGTTCAGAAACATATCACTCCTCAGGGATCCCGCTCGGCTCCAGTCGTCCTGTTCAGACGCCTCCACTGGTTCCCAGTACGGCTGCTGGTGGGAATGTTGGTGCAGCAGAGATCAGAGGCTGACCTTTGACCTCTGGACCGGTTGGTAGGATCTGCAGAAATCATCTGGAGGACTGAGAATAAAAAGCTATTAAATATTTACAGTATTTTCTGGACTATAAGTCGCAGTTCTTTTCATAGTTGGCCGGCGGAGCGACTTATGTGTGAAATTATTAACACATTATTATATTACATCACATGTTATTTTCACACCAAACCGCCAGAGGGCGCTCTAGGCCTGTGTTGATAATGTGTGTGGTAGAAGCTACGCCCGGAGTTAGCCGAGTTGTTTAAAAGCGACACCGAAGATGAACATTTAGTGATTGGAAGCGACACGGATGGTTTGGTAAACTTGTTAGCATGTTATTTATGCTATAGTTATCTGAATAACTCTTAACATGTTATGTTAACATACCAGGCATGTTCTCAGTTTGTTGTTTGTCATGTAGCGTTAGCATACCGTACAATTATTCAACCTGTTGTTGCCTCTATTCTATTTTTATTGACTTTCACGATAACATGTCTGTTCTTGATGTTTATCAAATAAATTTCCCTCAAAAATGCGACTTATAGTCTGGAAAATATGGTAGTTTCAATCTGAGCCCGCAGCATGACTCGGCCTCCACAGGTTCATCTGGATTGGTTGCTGAATTAAAAAAATGAAGCTTGAACGTTTTGTGTCTAAAATTGATTTTAGTTGATTTATTTCATATTTGTTCATTTCTCGGCTTTTCTCAGTTTGAAACATCAGCAGTTTTTGGAACCGCACGACGGCCATTTTCCATCCCACTCCGGACTTTGTTTGAACCGCTTCTGTTTCCCTCCTGCTACCGACTTGCCACCATGTTTATTTCAGTATCAACTGACTCAGCGGCTGGGAACGGATTGGGAACGGATTGGGGACGGATTGGGGACGGATTGGGGACGGATTGGGGACGGATTGGGGACGGATTGGGGACGGATTGGGGACGGATTGGGAACGGATTGGGGACGGATTGGGGACGGATTGGGAACGGATTGGGGACGGATTGGGAACGGATTGGGGACGGATTGGGGACGGATTGGGGACGGATTGGGGACGGATTGGGGACCGGCTTCGCTTTATGGCAGTCACTGCTGCAAAGTGCTGCACTTGTTGCTAGGAGACCGTCTGACTGTACCACCTAATGGCAGATATAACTGCTATAAATAATTTATTTGGGGGTGATTCTGAAGTGACGGCGGTTCTGACCCGATAAAAACATGGAGCTTTAATCTCTCTGAAGGTCTCATTATAAACACTTTAACATTATTTTAATTTCTGACAGATGCAGCCTGGTTCCGACCCAAACTCTGGCAGCTGAGCCCGCTTTGAGAGTCATTTAATCAGGTTGTTTCTGGTAGAACCCGTCCTCCCCTGGTTCCGGTTCTGATGTTTGGACCTCAGAGCGCCGCTCCTTTAAAGCTGTTTTCCGCTCTTTGTAAGAAAATTTGACCCAGGGTGGCTCAAGCCGTGGCGCCGGTCCAGCTGGGCTCGGCACATGTGAGAATCAGAGAAAATGTTTCCAGAGGAAAAACTGACTGCCCCCCCTCCCCTCCTTCCCCTCCACGCCCCCCCGGTTCTGATCCGAACAATGTCGTGAGGTCAGAGCGGCTCCGGCTCAGTTCTGCTTCCTCCAGAGAGACGATGGATCTGCGCTGCTGCTTCTGCCGCGCCAAACCAGACGGTAGGTCTGACTGCAGCCGCCGCATGCTGCGAGGAACGCTGCATCACTCCTGCAGTGTTCTGCATTATCCCAGCCGGGCCGGCCCGGTTCGGCCCGGTTCGGCCCGGTTCTCTGCTCTCTTTCTGCTTCTTGTCGTTTGTTTGAACTACTCAGATTTGTGATCTTTGGTTTTCCTGAAACATCTTGAGCTTCAGTGGGGATCCTGGCAGTGGGAGTGGGCCGGGCCCTGCCCACTCAGGGATTTTTTCCACATCTCCTCCCCCCTCCCCCGCCCGCTGCTGATGTTTCAGATTTACTGCGACTGGAACATTTTAACACCCGTCTCTTCAGAAAGCCGCTTACTTTCCTGGAGTTTTCTGCAGCTTCCTGTCTGAGTCACAAACAGATCATCTGGTTTCCTCTGAGACTCGGCCCGACTGCACAGGAGGAACCAGAACCAGAACCAGAACCGGAGGCAGAAACAGAAACTCCTCCTCAGTGTTTCTGCTGGAAGCAAGACAGAAAGTAACAAACTGTCAGCCTCACATCATTGATTCCCGATCACCAGGTGATCGATTGCTGCTCTGCAACTCCGGGGTGGGAAGACATCAGCAATGACCTGGGGGTCAAAGGTCATCTCCAGACCTTCAGAAGTCCATCAGAACTTCCCAGCAGTGTAAATCTCTAGCAGATTAATTCCAAGGTCAGAGGTCAGAGAGTGAAGCTCAGAAATGACTAGAAAGCCTCAGAGACGGTGGAGGGAACCAGACAGGTCAGGTCAGGCTGTCCAGCACGGTGGCGGAGGGATGGTGATGTGGGCATGTTTTTGGAGAGCTGCAGCTGCTGGATCAACGTTTGGATTCTTTGTCAGAAATTAAGACACCTGATTATTTTCTGTAAATATTGAAGTGGGCGGGTCTTCCTGTCATGTGACCTTTCAGGTTGACCTGTGATGTCACTGAGGCGTGACGTAAACACAGCTGGTGTCGGGCTCCTGACATTTCCAGCCTTGGTTCATCCGACCCGGTTCTGACTTCTGAGGCAGAAACGGGTTCAAAGAGCAACATCAATATTTCAGCTTATTTAGCCTGACAAATTAAAATGTTCATTTTCCAGAGTCATATTTTCACCATGTCATTCATTCATTCATTCATTCATAAATGTCATGGCTTTATTTATTTGCCAGCTGAATATGTAGCTGGTTGAAAATTAAATATTCAATGAGGAAAAATAAGTTTTCAGTTTCAAAACTTAACATTTATCTTGAAACAAGTATTGAGCTAGAAAGCTAATTATTTAGTGTCCTAATTAAATATGTAGTTCATATTCAGGTAACAACCCAAGTATGTAAATATTTAGCTAGCAATATTGAGATGGCACACTAGCTTGCTAACATTTAGCTACATATTTAGCTAGCATGCTAAACATCTAGATAGCAAACGAGATATTTAGTAGGCTAGCGTGCTAGCTAAATATTTAGCTAGCATGCTAAACATCTAGATAGCAAACGAGATATTTAGTAGGCTAGCGTGCTAGCTAAATATTTAGCTAGCATGCTAAACATCTAGATAGCAAACGAGATATTTAGCAGGCTAGCATGCTAGCTAAATATTTAGCTAGCATGCTAAACATCTAGATAGCAAACGAGATATTTCGCAGGCTAGCGTGCTAGCTAAATATTTAGCTAGCATGCTAAACATCTAGATAGCAAACGAGATATTTCGCAGGCTAGCGTGCTAGCTAAATATTTGGACCGGTGACTTTCACAAATGTTGGAAAAACTTGGTGAAAACTGACTGAAAATAATGTGCCATGTTTTTCTCTGACAGCGTGAATAAATTACTGCTGTTAGTTTTTTTCAAGGTGTAAATTTGCAAGCCGAGAGGAAAGTTCATCGGAAACAGGGACAGTCAGTAACTGGACCGGTCAAAAGCCTCCTCTGAGCAGAACCGACCGTCAGTGAAGACTGGTTCTGGTTCTGGTTCTGAACACAAGGAAGCACTTAGCTGCGCAGTGAGCGGTGGTTATGACGCAGGTTCTGGTCGGAATATTTGGATCATCTGCGGCTCGTTAAGCCGGATTCCTGGGAGGTGATCCAGGGCTGCTCTTATCAGGGTGTGTAGGTGTGTGTGTGTGTGTAGGTGTGTGTGTCTCATGTATTATTAACCTGTGCAGATAGCCTGCAGCAGTCGGTCCGGCCCGGTTCGCTCTCTGGACCCAGACAGACTGAACCTTATTTTTGGCTCCAAGGCTGCGCGCCTGGAGCTCCGGATCAGTTTTACTAGCGAGGAAGAGGAGGAGGAGGAGGAAGGACTGAGTCACCGGGCCGGCAGCAGCAGGGGGGGAGGGGGGACGGCAGCGCGCAGTTAAAGTCAGAGAGAAGTTGGCTTTTAGTTTTAAAGTGCGGGACGGCACCACACCCACAGCGCCGCTGCCCCCACCCAACGCTCCCAGTGCTCCCAGTGCTCCCCGTCCGGGTCCGTCCTCTGTACCGCAGGCCCATGCCGGCCGGACCCGCCGCTTTCCCGGCCCTGGTGGTTCTGGGTCACGTCGTCAGCCTGGTCGCCGTCTGGTGCTGGCGGCGGAGGGAAGGTAAGCTGCTCCTCTTCCTCCTCTTCCTCCTCTGCTGCGGCCCCCCTCCCCCTGGGCTTCCGGTTCTCCTCAGATGTTAACCCTGTAAGTGCCGGTTCCTCTGCTTGGGTCAGGTTAACCCTACTTCTCTGTTGTCATGGCAACGCCCCAGCCCAACCTGTTGCTACTCTCAGACTTTAATCCAGGTGTTCCGAACATCAGCAGGACTCCGCCCTGCAGGTGCATCTGCTCAGGTGAAGCAGGAACCTGTTTGGTGGCTCCGCAAATTTACATCCAGCTTATCGCCGCGCACACACCCAGCGCCTCAGATAACTACCTGCTGCTTCTGCTAGCTTCCTGCTGCTTCTGCTAGCTTCCTGCTAGCTTCCTGCTGCTTCTGCTAGCTTCCTGCTGCTTCTGCTAGCTTCCTGCTGCTCCTGCTAGCTTCCTGCTGCTTCTGCTAGCTTCCTGCTGCTTCTGCTAACTTCCTGTTGCTTCTGCTAATTTCCTGATAACAGAAATCCAGTTTTTCTGTTTGCTAATGTGAAAACAAGCCCAAATCACCATCCCCCCACCACCATGCTGCACAGATAGCATGAGGTGTTGAGCTGCTGTTTGGTTGGTTGTTGTTCCATAAGTATTGGTCCCGGCCGGCGGCCATCTTGTTTGTAGAGAGCAGAGGCTTTCTCCTTCTACCTCTCCAAATTGCCATGGTGGGTACACGTCCACTCATGTGCAAATAGCAGAGCTAGTTTAAAGCTAAGCTCTTTAACATTTTTGCTAACTCTATCGGGTAGCGCACTTAGCTTCTCTTAAGCTAACTTTTCCAGATAAATTCTAGCATTAACTCTCTTGACTGTTTTGTAAACTTTCAGACTGACAAAGTTCAGTATCTGAGTGTTTTGGTTTCTGACTGTTAAGAATTCTTCAAACATTTCGATGTTTATATTCATGCTCTTATTTTGAAGACTGTGTACGCAGCACTTCCTCTCCTCAGGTTCTGTTTTTTCTCCTAATAACTTTATTTAAAACAGGAACAAACTAAAGCATGTCCAGCAGAAATCTACATATAATATCTATAATCCTAATATCTAGGCGTGTTTTCTCCTGTGTAAATTATCTGGCGGCTAACATGGCTGAAGTTAGCGCTTTAGCATTAGCTTCTGCTGAAAACCAAGTTGTCGCTAATGGAACTCTTTGTACTTAGCACTTTATGGATCCGTCCAGCTAACGTTTTAGTTACTATTAACCTTTAACCTATAGAGTCAGAGGTGGATCACAGGTTTCTGGTTGTTTCTCTGAGCTTCAGACTCTGACCTCTGACCCTGACTGATGCTGCTGAGATGTTTTCTTCTCATAATCTTTCCCAGGTTGATGGGCAGCACCAGCTGCTGCTCTGAGGTCCCTGCTGGTGTGTTTCTGCCCTGACATTGTGCTAGCTCCCTGCAGAGCGGCATGATGTTAGCATGATGTTAGCATAACGTCCAGGTGTTTGCTCTCTCTGAGCCTCCAGCTGCTCCTCAGACCAAACACTGAGAGCCACAGCTTTTTATCTTCTCTCAGCTGCAGGTTTGTTTGCATTTGCAGCTCTAGCTGCTGCTAGCTGTTAGCTGCTACTAGCTGTTAGCTGCTAGTTGGAGCTACAAGGTGCCTTTGCTCCAGGGTGGAGGATGAAAGTAGGGAAAAGGGATTGAGTGTGGAGCCAGGTTTATAAAAAGCTCCTGGATCGTCACATGATGGCTGTAAGGTGATGAGGGTTTCCTGGAGACACTCACAACAAACCTTCAGGCTGATCTGCAGGAACGCAGCGCAACCTGCAGCCAGCTACCAGTTGGTCGCAGGATTTCCCCAGAAACCTGCTCAGCCCGGCGGGCGGTCCACCATGATTTTATATTACAAGATGTTAAGTAGACAGGAAATGTAAAAATATTACTGGGTAATTATATGTAACGGAGAACATCACCAGTGAAACGATTTAAATCCACAACTAGTCTGAAAAACAACTAATCACAAAATACAATTACAATGAAGATCCATTATTTGCGCTTCTGTTTAACTCAAATTAATTCAGCGGCTCCATCGGGCCCCCAGGGCTTCAGGGGCCATAAATGATCATATTTTAACACAGATACATAAATGTAACATTTGTTCATTGACATGATCAATGCTGCTAAATTTGATTTTATAGTTTAAACATAAATTAAAATATTTTAAATTGTTTAACATTTAAATATAAGATTTGACGGAGCTGGCAAGTTTACTTTGTAAAAATTCAAATTGTGTTGTTACCATAGCAACAATCTGATGCTGGCGAGTTTAATCTTTGAGTTTGAGCTGTTTGTTCACAAATACAAATTAGTAAACTGCTTTTATAACTGACTGTTTTTATGTTGGCCAGTTAATCTCCTTTAATCTCCCAGATTAAATCCAACAGAAGCTGCTAGAGGTTCTGATGGTTTAGCAGCAAGAGGGGCCCCTCGGTCAGATTCTGCCCCAGGCCTCATGCAGCCTTGGACCGGCCCTGCAGGACCAGTTAAATCTGCTGCACTGCAGGATGAGCAACAAACCGAGATTTCATTTAATCCTGCTAATGAGGCTTTAGCAGCTCTAACATTTCTGTCTGTTGAGTTTTAATGGAGTCAGAAACTGATTTGGTTGCTGCAGTTTATGGGACGAGTTTCTCTGATCTCTGCGCTCATTAACTCTGACTGACGAAGTGGACGAAGCATTTGGTTTGGAGCTTCGTGTAACCGGAGAAATAATAGTAAAATAATATAAAACCAGCGTGATGCGTGACTACGAGCGAAAGCTCCTCACCACCTGAACCTGCATGACGAGGTTAGCGCTGGTTCGCTAACCGCTAACCGCTAACGCTCCGACCAACCGGGAACACAGACATGAAGTTTACAGGGCAGACAGCGCCACCTGCTGGGCAGCGAGTTGAGATGGAAACGCCTCAGCGTCTCATGCTTCCTGCTCCTGGTTTTAATGGTTTAGAGTTAAAGTCTCTGAGGATCAGGAGGTTTGTTGGTCTCAGCATTAAATCTGATTATCTTTAATCCGGCCAGGAAGCTACGTTCATTAGACTGGTTCTGGTTCTGGATCTATACGACGCTTTGGATCAGAACCGGGTCGGGTTTGATTAGATTAGATTGGATTAGAGCGTTAATCCCACACCAGCAGGTCTGGAGGCATTTTGTCTCCTGCCAGTTTTGCTGCTCGGCGATTCAACCATCAACCAAAACACAAACCAGGTTCAGCGACTCATGAGTCAAACTGAACGGAGCTTCGGCTGGTCCAGAACCAGTTTGGACCTTTGGGTAATGGTTTAACTGGACCCAGTAAGGTCAGTTTGGGTCATAATGAGCCGGTGCTGGTTCGGTTCTGGACGGAGAGCAGATCCAGCTGCTGAATGGATCCTCTGTGATCCAGATTTTGGGCGCAGCTCATTTTCATACCATCTGAATGTTTTTCTGAGCCGCTGCGCCGAACTGGACCTGGTTGAAATATTCAGAGTAAAGCTGCGCAGATGAAGCGATGAAACGCGCAGCTTTGCGCAGCCAGAATGTGTCAGAGTGAAGTATGGCGCAAAGTTGCGCAAACAGCAGCGAAAACAAGACTGCTCTGCTCCGCTGAGTGATTTATGGCGCGCAGCTGCTGCGGCTTTCAGGATTTATTAGCGGAGGTTTGGAAACTAAAATATGCGCAGAAGGAGCTCATCTGTGGCCGCTCTGCGCAGGCCCAGAACAATAAAAGCTGGTCTGCTCCGGGTTCTGGTTCCGGACGGTTGTGTAACATGAGAGAGGCTCGGAAAACTCGGGCTGGGTGGCAGTGGCAGTGCGCACACACGCACGCGCCGCGTATCCCTCCACGGGGCGCGGCGCGGTTTGTATCCCGGGGAGGACCTCGGTGGGCCGGGCTTCAGTGCAACCCGACCCGCTCCCTCCGCTCCGTGAAAGGACGGGCAGAACCTGCGGGTCCGGCCCAATCCACGCAGGAGGGTGGGGTGGGGGGGGGGGGCGGTTCCAGCGGCTCCAGCAGCCTGACGCGACGCGCCGCGCCGCCGCGCACACTCGGGATGGCCGCGGCGGAGGACTCGGTTCTGGCCGCGGTACCGGCCTGGCCCGCCGCCTTACAGCGGGACTTTCGGTACCGACGGACCGACTTCATCCACGAGATGCGGTGCGAGGACGTGGGCTTCCACCTGTACAGCCAGATGTGCTGCGCAGGTAGGTCGGGGGGCGGAGAGCGGGGGGGGGGGGGGGGGGGGGGTCCGCTTCATCTGGTTCTGATGGACGGAACCAGCGAACTACTAACGGAGCCTCTTTATGGACCAGAACCAGTCAGAACCGGTTCGGAAGCAGTCAGACCTTTTCGGTTTTAGATGTTTTATTTTCTTTCAAAGTTGAAAGAAAATCTTTGTTTCTGGTTTAGTGTCTGACCTTTGAACCCTGACAGAGGGTCTGGTGCTGCTCTGATGAAGCCGTTTTGGACCAGAACCGCCTCTGGACTCTACTGCGTTTGTGTTTCAGTGGCTGTTGCCATGGAAACCACATGTTCCAGATGTCCGGCTGCAGGAGTTGTTGTAAATATTCCAGATTATGTGTAATCTGCGCTGCGGGCTCGGCCAGCAGAGGGAGCCAGAGAGCGAATGGCTGGACTCTTACCATCTCCAGCATCTGGGTCATAAATCATCTGGTTGCTACGGTAACCAGAACTCAATCTGCAGAAAACGAAACGATCTCCAGATGAGCGGATGATTTATTCCTGTTTCATGGTTCGGTCATGTGGAGCGGCGCCGAGCCGTCAGTGTGTTAGCTGCTGTCAGAGGGAACTCAGGGTGGAGCAACACAGACTGCAGAGGAGCGGCTCCATTTGTCAAAGAGATTTACTTTGTAAAAACAAACTTTATATCTGATCAATATTGTCAATACACATCCAATATACTGATCAATATTCCAGTTATCATGAATAAATTTAGCCTTCATTTCACGGAGCTCAGTGTTTCGCCAGCTTTCAGTTTTCTGACAGTTTGTTCCAGATCTGTGGAGAATAGAATTTGCTTCAGATGATTATTGATTATTGATTCAATCTGGAAGAGTTTCTGTATTCAGAGGCACATTTCACTGTTTATCCTTGGACCCGACCCGGCAGGACCGACCCGGCATGACCGACCCGGCGCCACGGTGAGAATCCTTCTGTGTGAAGGAAGGTTTACGTCTCAACATGCTGATGAAGGTCCGGATTCACCTGGTCAGCAGCAGCTGTGCAAGCTTGTTTGTATTTAGTTTCATTTGTTGCGGCGACTCGCCGCTCGGCGCCGCTCGGCGCCGCTCGGCGCCGCTTTGTCCTCTTGAAGTCAGGTAGAGTTGCTGCGCGGAGATCAGAACATCTCGACCCATGAACTTATTAAAAACTCAGCTATTAAAGCCACGTCAATGAAACGTCCCGTTTGTCCCTCTGCATCCGGCTGCAGGATGCGCCGTGCAGCGGCTCTCGCCCATCATGCAGGGCCGGTCCAAGGCTGAACGAGGCCTGGAGCACAATTTCACTTATTGGCTTTAACAAAATGCAAATAATTAATATTTATTTTACTTGTATTTTTTATTTGTTGTTTTTAAGATTCTATAGTTCTGGGTTTACTGCGACAGGCTGGCGGCCCGTCCAGGTGACCCCGCCTCTCGCCCCAAATGTCTCGCTGGAGAAGCTCCGCCCCTCGGTCTGGGAGTTTCCCAGAATGCCCTGCAGCCACTCATTCCTCCCTCCATCATGTGCGATCCAGATGGTATTACCCAGCATCCCATGCTGCTGCGGCCCAAAGCAGCATGTGTGCAGCGGCGCTGGAATCTGGACCCATAAATCATCAGAAAAATCAGAAACACGTTCAGGTCGGCACTGACGCAGAAATAAACTTTCAGTTCTGGATCTTTTATTATTCAGCAGAACTTGATGAAACCAGGAGATGTTTCTATTATCTCCAATGGTTCTGGTTCTGGTCAAAGACGCGGCGTTCCGCTGAGGAATGTTTACCTGATGAAGCTCTCAGGTTCCGACACGTCACTTCGCGCTGCAGGAATCCCAAACTTCTGCTGCTCCATGCCGCTGCAGGACCTGGTTCTGGTTCTGGATCTGATGGTTGTGGTGATGAGCCCGGTTTGGACTGAAACCGTCATGACCCGATGGTTCCAGATCCGGCCTAACACCCTGAGTTTCTGATCCACTGGGCATCTGACTGGGCCGAGAGAATCTGGTCTGATTTTGAAACAAATTGAAGTTCACAACTTCCTGTCCAGGCCGACCAATAGGAACGCTCGCCATTCGCACACCGACCAATAGGAACGCTCGCCATTCGCACACTGACCAATAGGAACTCCTCTTTGCATCTCTCTGCCCTCAGAAGTGTGAAACAGAATCTGTAAAACACAGAAAAAGAAAAAACTGAAATTCATAAAACTTGATCTCAAGAATATAAATAAAATAAAACGAGATTTTATTTTATTAGGAACTAGAATGTGTAAATGTAGCTTCAGCTGTCAAACATTAACGGCTCAAAACTTATTTTATTATTGTTCCAACGTTCATTCTTTAAATACATTTTCTGTTTCCTTGGGGCATCTGGCTCTGCCCGGTGGGCGGGACTAACAGGGTGGGGCAAATGGGGCGGGGCTAACGGGGCGAGGCCAATGCCAGGCTGTGCTGAGCAGCAGCAGCAGCCTGCAGGGAGAGGAGCTGAGAGTCTGGATCAGTGAGCTGCTGTTTTGCCGGTCCCAGCAGATCAGAACCATGGAGGCCCGGTTCTGGAGTGACCCGTCAGACGATGGCGTCTTTGTAGAGAAGCCGTTCTACCATGGCATGCTGCGGGCCACCGACCACAGGAAGGGTGGGAATACTTTCTGCTTCCAGCTGCAGGGTCGGCTTGCTGTTCTGATTCTGGTTCTGGTTCTGGTTGTCCAGACACGTCCTCTGAAAGTCTGTTTCTGCCTCAGGAGGGAAGTTCTGACCCCAACAAAGAGGAATTTAGCGACGATGAGACGTTTCTTCTGGGGTTTCAGATCCCAGTCACACTTTATTGGATCAAACTGGACTAACTGGTGATTTTCTCTCTGGTTCTGGTTCTAGATGTTTCTCAGCCTCTCAGTAGGGAATCGTTCAAACTGATGATTGTTCCTGATTCTCAGCTTCATCACTTCTGTGTTTAGAAAGTTGTGAGCGTGTCAGTGAGTCATCGGCACGGTGCCAGCCTGAACCGGGTCGGGTCGGCGCCACAAGTCGTTGCTCAGTTCCCTCTGATTACTTCTGCTTCCTGTAATCTGACCATCATCTGATGGAGACCGGAGGAAACTGCTTGGCTGAGTGCTGCAGCGCCTGCAGCAGCTGCAGGAGAAACTGCAGCTGGTTAGGAAAAATCTGAAACAAGCAGATTCCTGCAGGGAGGGACACGTTTCCATCAGGATAACACACACACACACACCCACACACACTGACACACACAGACACACACTGACACACACTGACACACACAGACACACACTGACACACACTGACACACTGACACACACTGACACACACTGACACACACCTGACACACACACACTGACACACACTGACACACACAGACACCCACTGACACACACTGACACACACAGACACACTGACACACACACATACACACACTGACACACACTGACACACACTGACACACACCCACTGACACACACTGACACACACCCACTGACACACACACACACTGACACACACTGACACACACTGACACACACTGACACACACTGACACACACTGACACACACTGACACACACTGACACACACTGACACACACCCACTGACACACACACACACTGACACACACTGACACACACAGACACCCACTGACACACACTGACACACACAGACACACTGACACACACACACACACACACTGACACACACAGACACACACTGACACACACACACACTGACACACACTGACACACACAGACACACTGACACACACACATACACACACTGACACATACAGACACACACTGACACACACACACACTGACACACACTGACACACACCCACTGACACACACACACACTGACACACACTGACACACACTGACACACACACACACACCCCTGACACACACACACACTGACACACACTGACACACACACACATACACACACACACACATGCAAGAATTTTCAAACGTTCTGTTAATTTTTCAGATTTTTGCCATTTGGGTCGGCGGGAATAATTTTTTGTTTTAATGAAAAGTGAACAACCCGATCAGAACTGTTTGGTTCTGATCGGGTTGTTCACAGAATCCATTGTAACCTTTGACCTCTGGTCCTGACCGTTCCTTTGGCTCTGAGTAATAAACGATTTTAACCAATCAGCTGTAATAAAGTTTGTTTTGGTCTGCGGCCTGTAAAGACGTAAACGCCGCAGTGGTTCAACTGGCCAATAGGAGGAGCCGGACGTAGAGGGCGGGTCTCCTCATTAACATAAAGATGCCAAAGGAGAAACAGGAGAGGAGGCCATGACAAAACACAAGATCTACTTTTCTTGACAAAAACATGTTTAGGGAAAATGAAAAAGAAAATATTTACATTTCTTGACGGAAACTCATGTTAGGACAAGGAAAAACAAAATGTATATTTTTGCTTTTATTTCTTCTTATGTCAGTTTTGGTGCCAGCAGTCAGGCTGGCCTAGTGCCTGGTTGGTTCTTGTTGCTTACTGTTGGTTGTCATGGTTCTGTGTTTAATGCTTCAGACAGTGGTGGTTTCTGACATGGGCCATATGAGCAACCACCCAGGGCGTTATGCTGTTAGGGGCGACATGAGACGTCTGCAGATTGTGACACAGATGGAAGCAAAGCAGAATTTGAATTGATAATCATAATTTATTTCATATATAGAGGGGGTCACACTCTTAAGCCTCCCTGGCGAGGTCTATTCAGGGGTCCTGGAGAGGAGGGTTCGTCGGATATTCGTACCTCGGATTCAGGAAGAGCAGTGTGGTTCTGGTTCTGGTCGTGGAACACTGGACCAGCTCTACACCCTCAGCAGGGTCCTGGAGGGTTCTGGGAGTTCGCCCAACCGGTCCACATGTGTTTTGTGGACATGGAGAAGGCGTTCGACCGTGTCCCTCGGGGATCCCAGTGGGGGGTTCTCCGGGAGTACGGGGTACCGGGCCCTTTGATACGGGCTGCCAGGTCCCTGTATGACCGGTGTCAGAGTCTGGTCCGCATTGCCGGCAATCAGTCGGGCTCGTTCCCGGTGAGGGTTGGACTCTGCCAGGGCTGCCCTTTGTCACCGATTCTGTTCATTACTTTCATGGACAGAATCTCCAGACCAGCCAAGGTGTTGAGGGGATCCGTTTTGGTGGCCCTAGGATCCATCTCTGCTTTTTGCAGATGATGTGGTCCTGTTGGCTTCATGTGATCTGCAGCTCATGAGCTGAAAAAGGGTAGAGGGTCTTCTCCGGGTCGGTGTCCTGACCCCCGCCGGTGTTCCAGTATCTCAGGATCTTGTTGATGAATGTGGGAACGCCTTGGGAGAGGCTGGGAGAGGGAAGTCTGGGCTTCCCTTCTGAAGCTGCTGACCCCGCGACCCGACCCGGTTAAGATGGATGGATGAATTTATTTCAACTGTAAACATTTAATATCTAGGTATTTTGATGGGAATGTGAATCTTTCAGATCAACTTGAGAAGCTGCTCAAATTGATCATATTTCACATTTTGGGTTCGGTGGCCTTGACTACAGCGGCATCTGTTGCTGAACTGGTCGGTTCTGTTGGATCTTCTCTTTATGATGTTTACCTGCTGCGAAACTCGTCTCCTTCAGCAGCAATAAGGAACTGGACTGATTCTGTGACTGGTGTTTCCACAGATGAACGGGACCGGGTCCAGAAGAAGACCTTCACTAAGTGGGTCAACAAGCACCTGATGAAGGTAAGACGATCCGGCTCTGATGAATAATCTGAGATTTAGGGACAGAATCGTCTCTCGGGGTTCAAGATGCTGGTTCATCATGGCGGCTGATCCTCAAGCAGCCGCCATGATTTTATATTACAAGATGTTAAGTAGACAGGAAATGTAAAAATATTACTGGGTAATTATATGTAACGGAGAACATCACCAGTGAAACGATTTAAATCCACAACTAGTCTGAAAAACAACTAATCACAAAATACAATTACAATGAAGATCCATTATTTGCGCTTCTGTTTAACTCAAATTAATTCAGCGGCTCCATCGGGCCCCCAGGGCTTCAGGGGCCATAAATGATCATATTTTAACACAGATACATAAATGTAACATTTGTTCATTGACATGATCAATGCTGCTAAATTTGATTTTATAGTTTAAACATAAATTAAAATATTTTAAATTGTTTAACATTTAAATATAAGATTTGACGGAGCTGGCAAGTTTACTTTGTAAAAATTCAAATTGTGTTGTTACCATAGCAACAATCTGATGCTGGCGAGTTTAATCTTTGAGTT
Organism: Poeciliopsis retropinna; assembly: GCA_010277075.1. Classification (NCBI taxonomy): domain Eukaryota; kingdom Metazoa; phylum Chordata; class Actinopteri; order Cyprinodontiformes; family Poeciliidae; genus Poeciliopsis; species Poeciliopsis retropinna. The sequence continues at coordinate 2,564,419 of VMRM01000042.1, forward strand.
TGAGCTGTTTGTTCACAAATACAAATTAGTAAACTGCTTTTATAACTGACTGTTTTTATGTTGGCCAGTTAATCTCCTTTAATCTCCCAGATTAAATCCAACAGAAGCTGCTAGAGGTTCTGATGGTTTAGCAGCAAGAGGGGCCCCTCGGTCAGATTCTGCCCCAGGCCTCATGCAGCCTTGGACCGGCCCTGCAGGACCAGTTAAATCTGCTGCACTGCAGGATGAGCAACAAACCGAGATTTCATTTAATCCTGCTAATGAGGCTTTAGCAGCTCTAACATTTCTGTCTGTTGAGTTTTAATGGAGTCAGAAACTGATTTGGTTGCTGCAGTTTATGGGACGAGTTTCTCTGATCTCTGCGCTCATTAACTCTGACTGACGAAGTGGACGAAGCATTTGGTTTGGAGCTTCGTGTAACCGGAGAAATAATAGTAAAATAATATAAAACCAGCGTGATGCGTGACTACGAGCGAAACAGAGGCAACGCTCAGAGGCAACGCGCAGAGGCAACGCGCAGAGGCAACGCTCAGAGGCAACGTGCAGAGGCAACGCTCAGAGGCAACGCTCAGAGGCAACGCGCAGAGGCAACGCTCAGAGGCAACGCTCAGAGGCAACGCTCAGAGGCAATAAATGTGTAATCTGTATTTCAGGAATAAATCTAAAGTCAAACATTTGCTCTCCGCGGTAACAAACCGTTTGGGTCCACTGCTGTAACGGATCAACTCATCTGCTGCAGCTCGGTTCTGGTTCTGGTTAACCCAGTGCTTCTCAGTTCCAGTCCTCAGCCTCCTGTCTGCATGTTTTAGATGCACCTCTATTCCAGAACAGCTGATTCAAATGATTGCATGATCATCAATGCTACAGAAGCCTGTTAATCACCCACATATTCAATCCAGGTGTGTGGCATCAGGGAAACACCTAAAACATGGAGGGCAGGAGGGCGTCAGGACAGGAATGGAGAAACACTGAGTTAACTCAAGTTTGATGGTCCAAAGTCAGTATCTCTTTTTATTTATCCAGTCACCAGTTATTGTATCATTTAAAATGTTGATCTCATCTGAGGTAGTACAGTCCAAACCCACTGAGCTGGACCAACCAGATCCAACCAGATGCCAAATGCCAACTTGAATTCAAGCAGCTGGCAGCAGAACGTAGACATTAAAGATCCTGAAATGAAAATGCAGGGATGGTTTGTTAAAGTAAAGGAAATTATCTGGTTCTGAACCAGCAGTTGATCTGCAGCCTAACCTCTGGAAATCGGACCGGTCCCCACTGGTTCCTTACCCCGACTCCGGTCCGTCTGTCTACTCAGAGTCCAGTTCGGTTGGTGAGGTGTGAGCATTAGTTGACCTCTGACCTCTGGTCCTCCAAACCTTGGTCTGCATCTGTTTGAAGTGAACTCTGGTTCGGTTTCAATATGAACACCAACCGGACCAGAGACCGCTCCAAAAGCAGGAAGTGGACTACAGCACAGGGCATTCTGGGTAACCAAAGCTAGCATGTTAGCCTAGCGCTAGCAGCAGAAATGGCTCCTGGTCTTTAGCTTAGAGAGAAATCCTCCAACATAAAATCTGACGCCTCCATCTTGTTTCCATCTGGTGAAACAGGAAGTTGCTCTCAGCGTCTTCAGAGGTTTTTGTGTCGTTTCCTTCAGTGGTTGTTGGTGCAGCGCCCCCACAGGCCAGGAGGGGAACAGGTTGGTTTGGGTCAGAACCACAGCAGCTGGAGGAGCAGATGTTCTGGTTCTGGTAGAACCGGGTCGACCCGACTGAAGGAGGTAAAATGTCCTGAAACCCGGAACAGCTTCTGTCTCAGCAACCAGCACAGCAAACGCTTGAGATCTGGACCTGAATCCTGACGGATTCGTCCTGAATCACAGCTTCATGCTGTTAAAGTCCAACTGAGTTTAATCAGTTCAGCCCCAAAGTCCAAATGAGCTCCGGAGTCGGTCCGGTTCCCGAACAACTAGCAGAACCAGACTCCATCTGCTCCCAATGAAGTCCAGACCAGCCGGCTGTCTCTGCATGCGGCTCCTCCCACCTGGATCCGCTTTCGGATCCGGACCAGAACCGCTCCGTTCTACTTCTCTGTCTTGTTTCTTTGGACAAACGCTAAACATAAACAGGAAGCGCTAATGTTACAGCTAGGCTAATCTGCAGTCGGGTCCAAATGGACCTGAACAATAGAGGACTGTTAAAAACACCAGTTTCATCTGTTCTGGTTGCATTAGAGTGTGTGAGTGTGTGCGTTAGTGTGTGTGTGTGTGTGTGTGTGTGCGTTAGTGTGTGTGTGCGTTAGTGTGTGTGTGTGTGTGCGTTAGTGTGTGTGTGTGTGTGCGTGTGTGTGTGTGTGTGTGTGTGTGTGTGTGTGCGTTTAGTGTGGTGTGCGAAAGTGTGTGTGTGTGTTGTGTGTCGTAGTGTGGTGTGTGCGTGTGTGAAAGTTTGTGTAGTGGTGTGCGTAAGTGTGTCGTGCTTCAGCTGTGTGTGCGAATGTGATTGTGTTCATTTTTGTTGGTTAGTGGAAAGAAAAGTTGTGCAGTTTGTGTGTGACTCTGATCCTGTGAGTGTTTTCGCCTGCAGTTCAATGGAGCTCACGAATGGAAAACTCTTCTGAATTTTAAGTTGCGATCTGGAAAAGAAACGCTGCTGCAACGTTTCTTTAACATCTGATCCATTGAGGTTTCTCCATTTTGACAGTGCAGCAAACGTTTCTGATCTCTCCTGATCCTGCGATCTCGCCTGCAGCTGTCTGCGCTCCGTCTCCTCTTTCCCATTCAGCACTGGAAGGCTTCGGGTAACCCTGTCCACTAGCAAACTGTTTCTTCTCTCCATCCTCTCCCCTTCCTGTCCTCCTCCATCCCTCTTTCCCATCAGCACTGGAAGGCCGAGGTAGGACCCTGTCACTCCTGCCTGCATGTCTGCCTCTCCCTGACCCGCCTAACCTCCCTCTTTTCCTGCTGTCTAACATCTTCAGGAGAATTTACTGCAGTTTTGTTCCATTTATCCGCTGAAGATGAGAAGCTGAAACGTAAATGAACGCATGAAAATCTGCTTAGTTTCTCCATTCCTGGAGTCAGACGTAGAGATTTAATCTGAGTCCGTTTTTAATTTGTCCGTCTATTAAAACTCTAAAATCAGTTTGAATTGTATTGAGTTTGATTTGCTTTTTGTGACATTGGTTCCTTCATGTCTTTGAGTGATTAACAAATACATCTAGACAAATAATTGTCTAGTTGGAATCTAATTTCTACTTTAATTGATCAGCGGTCGAGGCTGTGGATATATTGGAGCTAATAGCCGTCAGCGTCCAGTTGGATCATGTTTGGAGCTGTGACACAGTTAATAACAGGGTAATAACAGGTTAGCTAATAACAGGGTAATAACAGGTTAGCTAGTAACAAGGTAATAACAGGTTAGCTAATAACAGGGTAATAACAGGTTAGCTAATAACAGGGTAATAACAGGTTAGCTAGTAACAGGGTAATAACCAGGTTAGCTATTAACTAGGCTAGCTAATAACAAGGTAATAACAGGTTAGCTAATAACAGGTTAGCTAATAACCAGGTAATAACAGGTTACTGACCCGTCAGCTGTTTTGTTGCAGGCCCAGCGCCACGTCACCGACCTCTATGAAGACCTGAGGGACGGACACAACCTGATATCCCTGTTGGAGGTTCTATCTGGAGAGACGTTGGTGAGTGTCCCCCGGTGTCTCTGTGTCCCTCTGTCCCATGATGTCTCTGTCCCTCTGTCCCCCCGTCTCCACGTCTGCATGACTTGTTTATCTGTTCAGGTCCTGCTGAGGCTGAGCTCACGTTGAAACACTAATTTCATTTCTGGCTTCCATCTTGTAACCGTTCTGCACTTCTCTGTCTTTGTTTGAGCCTTTTTCTTTCCTTTCTTCTAACTGCTGTCTGCTTACCCTGACCTCTGACCTCTGCCTTCCCTTCTCGCGATGCTCCGGCTGTAGCCGAGGGAGCGCGACGTTGTGAGGAGCGTGCGGTTGGTGAGTGGCGCCTGGACTGCAGGTGGGAGGCGGGCGTGGCATGCGCCACCACAGGTGGTGGCCCGCCGGTCGTTGCATGTTGGCCGTCACCCCAAACCCCCATCCTCACCGTCCTCTGATCACTGGCGATGTTAGAGGGTCAAAGGTCGACTCAGATGGTACCGAAAGATCAAATCACAAATAAAACAAGTGCAGAACTAAAAGATTCAATGAGAAATACTGTTGAAAATCATTTCTTCCTTTTTCACTTTGAATTATGTTCAATTAAAAAACGATGCCTGCAGCATTCTGAAGAAAAGCTGTTGAATAAACCAAATAATCCAAGAGTTTAGTGTCAGATTGTGGCTGAAAGAGGCGGCAAAGTTCAGCTGATGATGTTCTTCTTTATTTCACCAAATTCTAAAATGTTCCATCATTTACAGGATCTAGATCAGTGGTTCTTAACCTGGGTTCTGTAGAACCCCAGGAGTTCGATGAGTCGGTCTCAGGGGTTCGGCGGAGGTAAAGCCACACTGTGTAAAGTCGTGATGACGCACCGCTTGGCCATCGCTTGCTGCAGAGGATCATGTGACATTGCTCGGCCAATCGGTGCTGCAGGGAATGTAGTGCGCGGTATTCAGCGGCTGTAGTAGTTAGCAGTTGGACAAATATGTACAACATGGATTCACATGCAGGCGTCCCGGCTGCATGATGTGCAACGCCAAGTTGAGCAACTCTAGTCTCCACCGGCTGAACTAAGGGAACACTTCTTGAAACTGCTTGGAGAAAAGTAAAAAAGTATTTTGTGGATTCAAAACGACAAAAACCACATTAAAAAAAAAAATAAAAAAAAAGTTATTAAAAAATGTTAAATACTTTTTTAAAAATCCAAATTTATTTTTAATTAGTAAAATAGCAAAAAAATATTTTGGGGACTGAAATTCCTTTATGGGGCCAGAATAAAGTAATGCTGTAATTTGTTGTGAGTTCATGCACGGCTTATTTTGTGCACCAGTAAAAAAACATACCAATGGCTTGAATTTGGAAAGAAAATCATTTTATTTCACACTAAAGGTTTCAGTGAATGTTCATATGAAACTGGTGGGTTTGGTTCCTGAAAAAAGGTTAAGAATCACTGATCTAGAGAAACCAGTTCTACCACAGACATCTGAGCCCTTCATCACAGGGTTATGATAATAACCATATTAATGTGAGGTCGTGCTCACTGTGCAGCTCTGAGACGCTCCGGTCCAGCTGTAGATTCTTCTGCAGTCGGTTGGAGCTGCTGAATCAGGGAGTGGTTTTTCCTCCGGCCGCCTTTATGGACGGACGGACGGACGTAGCGAAGAGTTGCTGCTTCCCAACCCGCGATCTGGAGTTTGTTTCTCATCCATCTTCATGCTGTCACCCGCAGACATCTTGGCTCCATCTGTGACGCATCTCTGGGTCAGATCTGACCACAAACATGCAGAGTTTCACCTCTGACCTCCAGCACCATGACTAGCATCGTTGTTAGCGTAGCTAGCCACTGGACCACAGAGTTTTGTCTGAGTGTGTCCTCTGTGGTCTCTTGCAGCCGCGGGAGAAGGGCCGAATGCGCTTCCACAAGCTGCAGAACGTCCAGATCGCTCTGGACTTTCTCAAGCACAGACAGGTGAGGGACGTTCTGGACGGACGGCGCCCTCGTCTCCCTAACCCTGACCCCGACCTCGGTCCCTTTTTCAGGTTAAACTGGTTAACATCAGAAATGATGACATCGCAGATGGAAACCCCAAGCTGACCCTGGGCCTCATATGGACCATCATCCTTCACTTCCAGGTAATCCAGGAGAATTAAACATGATTATCTCACCCTCCACATTTGTTCGGCTTTCTTGTGATGAAATGTTTTTACGTTTGTTGCGATTCCCTGGTGATAAATCCCTCCTTCACTCGCCTTTTATTCCTGGTAAACGAGAAGCCGTTGGCCTCCAGATGGCGGGTAGTTGGTTTTTTCCTGTGTTGATGAAAATCCTGAAGGTGTTTTCCTGCTTCAGAGAGGCTGAAAGATATGGTAGAGGTGCAGAAACCTCCTCGAGGAGTTTGGGGCCAGGCAGCTCAGTGAGGCTGTCAGCAGCCGCTCCACTGACAGACCAGACTTTGGTTTCCTGGTTTTCGCTCAGCTCTCCTCACCAGACCAGACGTTTCGGAAATCCCACCACTCCCAAATGTTTTCTACATTTCATCCCATTTTCTGTCTGCTGAAAGTGAAGAACGCCGTTTCCCTGAGCTGCGTCTGAACTTGGGTTTCTAAGCTGCAGTCGACTTCCTGCCTGGAGGAAGCGCCGGTTCTGGTGTCGACCCGCAGCTCCAGTCAGGCTGCCCGGAAAGATCCGGACATGCAGAGCGATGATTCTGTTGGACAACCGGTCCAACATGGCTGCCATCATGGCTGCCAACATGGCTGCCAACATGGCTGCCGTCATGGCTGCCGTCATGGCTGCCAACATGGCTGCCAACATGGCTGCCGTCATGGCTGCCGACATGGCTGCCGTCATGGCTGCCCACATGGCTGCCATCATGGCTGCCAACATGGCTGCCGACATGGCTGCCGACATGGCTGCCGACATGGCTGCCGTCATGGCTGCCGACATGGCTGCCGACATGGCTGCCGACATGGCTGCCGACATGGCTGCCGTCATGGCTGCCGACATGGCTGCCGACATGGCTGCCGACATGGCTGCCGTCATGGCTGCCGACATGGCTGCCGACATGGCTGCCGACATGGCTGCTCCGGCTTCGCCCCCAGGTCCGGGTCGGGTTTGGGTTCTGGACCTGGCCAGGCTCAGGGTTTCCTCCGCCCTTCCTGTTTTCTAAATAAAATGATGAGTTGTGCTCTGACTCAGCCATGCCGGTTGGGAGCGGCTGCAGGAAATCATCCCAGTCGCCTGGACTTTCCAGATCTCTGCAAACAGAAAGTCTGCAGGTTTCAGCATTTTCTCAAATGAACTGAAGGATGAAAATGTTTTGAAGCTGCAGCCGGAAACTGATAATTAGACCCAAACTGAGAGATCTTGCGTCTCATTGCAGGAATAATCCAGATTCAACTCTCCACAGCACTGGGATTAAACTGGTTCCAGAAGCTCAGAGTCCTGGAAAAAACCTCAGAAATGTTCTCTGAAATGTTCCGTTGGGATTCTCGTGTGACTCAGAGTTTTTCCTCCCAGCACCAATAAAACTTTCCCGTCTCTCGGTCCAGCAGCCATTAGCTGCTGCCTGCGGGCGCATTAAATGCTGCAGCTTGGAAAACAAAGCCCGCATTCTCACACTTCCAGGTTCTGTTTGGTTCTGAGTCATCACCACGCAGCCAGGCCAGATTTATGGGCATCATGAGTTCTGGAAAGGTCGGATCATAAATAACTGAAAACCAGATGAAGATGGAGGCAGAACCGTCCGAAGCGCCAAACGATTTCAAACTGCAGATTTAAAGTGAAAATCTGAAGCTTTAAATCTTTCCCCATGTAAATCACTGACTTGTGGTCTGCAGACAGTAGAGCTGCGATGCTTCGGTCTGAATTCCTCGTTTCTCCTGTTCTGAGGCGTTTCACAGAATCTCGGTTTTTAAATGTGAAGGAGACATTTCCACTTCGGACATTTCTGTAGTTTGGTAGCAATTATCTACCGGCAGAGAAACTTTCTACATGTTGGAGAAAGAGTCTGGCCCAGAGCAGCAGAACCCAGAACCTGCAGAACCTGCAGACCCGCGCATTCACATGAACGCCTGGCAGTGATGGTGTTACCGGATTTACTCCCTCTGCATCCACACCAACTACCTACAATATGGAGCGTAGTTTAACTACAGCCACACATGTCAGATAGCTATTGAAATATCAATGCTACCACAATGGGAGTACCGTATTGTATTAAACGAAGCCTCGACATAATGAAGGAGTTCGCTAAAGGAACGTCACTGACTGCATTTGGATCATTTTTGTTCCCGGAGACAAAAACAGCAAAAACTAATAATTATAGCCAAAGCATGCAGAACAGTTGTATCCTCCAGGAGGCAGCTAGCAGCTAGCACACAGCGCTAACAGGAGGCTCAATGCTGACCGGTGGCCAGGACGTCATTCCCAGCACAGCAGCCATGTCTAAAATTAGCTTTGCTGTCACTTTAGCGCTATTAGCAGCTTAGCGCTTCGCTGTCCCTCGTTTCCATAGAGAAGGAACTGACCCTCAATCAGACCAAGTCCTTCAGAAAATCCCTCCTGATATCCTGGCGGAGGTTCCTGAAACATTCGTCCTTCAGGTCTCCAAAACCGGACGTTCCCCTCTGCTGTGGGAACATTCCCGAGAAAACTGCCATGAACCAGAAGAGGCTGTGAGGCCTCCTGAGCGTTAATACACGCATTACTGAACGGTTAGACTCGCAACCTCAGCAGAACTCAAGTGGGACTGCAAAATCACCGCCAGGGAAAAAATGGCCGATTCTCAAAACGGATTATCTGGAGGTCATGACCTTGTTCAGCAGAAACTAGTGTGATTATCTGAACCCAGGCTTGGGTCTGGTTCTGGTTCTGACCCTGTGCTGCTGGTCTCCCCAGATCTCGGACATCCAGGTGAACGGCCAGTCGGCCGACATGACGGCCAAGGAGCGGCTGCTGCTGTGGGCCCAGCGGATGGTGGAGGGCTACCAGGGGCTGCGCTGCGACAACTTCACCACAAGCTGGAGGGACGGCCGGCTGCTCAACGCCGTCATACACCGGCACAGGTGAGGCTACAACAGGTAGACCCGGTCCAGACCGATCCAGAACCGGTCTGGACCGGGTCTGGTTCTGAGGCCAGAGGTCTGCTCTCTGACCTCGTCCACATTTCAGGCCGTTTTCTGTCCGGTGTTGGTCAGTGCGGAAACGTTGGTCAGTGGGGTCAGGGTCCGCCTGGCGTCGGTCGGGGGTTAAAGGTTCTGTCCTGACCCGGCACGGCGCCGCTCTGGCTGTGTGCAGGCCCAGCCTCATCGACATGAACCAGGTGTACCGGCAGACCAACCAGGAGAACCTGGAGCAGGCCTTCAGCGTGGCCGAGCGAGAGCTGGGAGTCACCAGGCTGCTGGACCCAGAAGGTGAGCAGAACCAGAACCTCCCAGCAGGGTTCGGGTCCGGCAGGTTCTCACCGCTCCGTGTTCCTGTCCAGATGTGGACGTTCCCCACCCAGACGAGAAGTCCATCATCACGTACGTCTCCTCGCTGTACGACGCCACGCCGCGCGTCCCGGACGTCCAGGACGGCGTCAAGGCCAACGTGAGTTCTGACCCGGTTCTGAAACGGAGCTCGATGTTTAGAAAACTGTCAGTAGACGAGCCACATCTGAACCTCATGTGTTTATGGATCCAGAACCGGTCCTGGTTCTGGTCTTCCCGTCCTCCTGGAAGTGATAAAGTGGTTTGTGTCAGCAGGAGCTGGAGCTGCGCTGGCAGGAATACTACGAGGTGGTGACGGTGCTGCTGCAGTGGATCCGCCACCACATCCTGGTCTTCCAGGAGAGGAAGTTCCCCAGCAGCTACGAGGAGATCGAGGTGGCCGCGTCGCCCGCCTTCGTCCTGAAGACGAGCAGCCGCACGATGAACTCACGTCTGCGTTTCCTCCTCAGGTTCTCTGGCGCCAGTTCCTGAAGTTCAAGGAAACCGAGCTGCCGGCCAAAGAGGCGGACAAGAACCGCTCCAAACACATCTTCAAGTCGTTTGAGGTGAGTTCCCCGACGGAGCGATACCACCGGATACCACCCGGACCCGGAACTGGACTCACGGCGTCTCCGTCCGCAGGGCGCCGTGCAGACGGGCCTGGTGAAGGTTCCTCCTGGATACCATCCGCTGGACGTGGAGAAGGAGTGGGGCCGTCTGCATGTGGGCATCCTGGAGCGAGAGCGCCTCCTGCGGACCGAGTTCGAGCGGTAGGTGCACCGCAGGCAACGCAACGCAACGCAATGCAACGCAACACGCCGCAGGCAACGCCACACTGAGTCACATGCTGCAGAGCAACACGGCGCCGAACCGTGACTCATTTCCTGATGAGTCCAAACACATCAAACATTGTTTGTTTTGTTGGTTAGGAAGTAAAACATCAAATTAAAGGAAGCGCATGACTCCGTCTCGTCGCCATGGAGAAAACATAAATGTCTCCTGGTCACATGGCGGCGGGGCGTGGCTTCCAGCCCTGTGGCTTCGGCCGCTCCCGGTTCAGATTCACACCATGGCTTTCCTGCATCAGGGCTACCACTATGTGCTGCAGAGGAGGATGCAGTGAGTGCCCACTCCTCTGCCTCCTCCTTTTCTGTGATGCATGTTGACCTCTGACCTCTTCTCCTCGCTGCAGGCTGGAGCGACTCCAGAGGATCGTCAGTAAGGTCCAGATGGAGTCGGGGGTGTGTGAGGAGCAGCTCAACCAGGTGGAGACGCTGCTGCAGACGGTGAGCAACATGTCCACCTGTAATGCCTCGTTGGTGCTGCAGGGGGCAGCAAAGGATCACATTAAGTCTATAAAATTGATACTTCTATGTAAATTTGGTCATTCAGATAAAATTGTAAATCTGTACTTAAAAACTAATTATGTGTGATTAACCCTCCTGTTAATTTGCGGGTCAAATTAACCTGCAAATTAAAGTTTGAAAAAAGGTGAAAGAGTTGGAAGTATTTTTTCTGCATGAAACCTTTTCTATTTGTCTTAATAGGTGCACTCTGCATATAAACTGAAAATGGTTCATTTCACACACTGGCGCCCCCCCAAACCGCTCACCGCTAAATATCACATAGATGCTGTTTAAGTCAAGTTGACGGGTAAAAAAGATTTTTTTAAAAATATGTCCAACACCTACACACACACACACCTCTACACACGCACACACACACACCTCTACACACACACACACACCTCCACCCACACCTCCACACACACCTCCACACACCTACACACCCCCACACACACCTACACACACACACACCCCCACACACACCTACACACACACACCTCCACACACACCTACACCCCCACACACACCTACACCCCCACACACCTACACACACCCCCACACACACCTACACACCCCCACACACACCTACACACACACACACCCCCACACACACCTACACACCCCCACACACACCTACACACACACACACCTCCACACACACCTACACACCCCCACACACACCTACACACACACACACACCTTCACACCCCTACACACACACACACCTACACACACACCTACACACCCCCACACACACCTACACACACACACACACCTTCACACCCCTACACACACACACACCCCCACACACACCTACACACCCCCACACACACCTACACACACACACACCTCCACACACACCTACACACCCCCACACACACCTACACACACACACACACCTTCACACCCCTACACACACACACACCTACACACACACACTTTGTCTCTATTCTCTTCTCCAGGAATCAGAAAGCAGGTGTGGATCTAAGCTCCGCCCACTCGGCAGAGGAAACATTAATATTCTCTTCATTTTAATCTGCAGGTCAATTTGACCCAGAGCAGTTTGTGTCTCAAGTTCAATTATCACCCATTGAAAAAACATCTGAATGTAATGTAAATGAATTTACAAAAGATCAATTATCAAGGAAATTATAGTTTTTTTGTTTGTTGTTTTTTTTCAGTGGAGAAAAAAAAAATTTATTTTATTTATTTCAGTTTATTTGACATAGACAGACTGAACAGTTAATTCACAGCATTTGTCCCCAGATGTGCTTTTAAAAAGTTCCTTTAAAAATCAAAGTGATGGTTTCAAATAGAACAACGTAAAGCTGACAGCATCCACAAACCAACAGGGAATCAGAAAACATTACAAATGGACACAGTTCTGTTTCTGACATAACCAGAGTTTAGTTTGTGTTTGAACGTATTAAACTGGTTCTGGACTTTAGATCCACAGGAAGTGAGTTCCAGACTGCAGATCCTCTCAGAGCATTTTGAGCTAAAGCGGCTCTTTGAAAGGGAACCTTACGGTTTCCATCTGAAGCTCTAGCAGATCTGCTGCTGCCCTGCAGTCACTTACTGGATGCAGATCCATTTTAACACTTAAAAATCTATTTTAAAAGATCATCATTTATAAAATTAGGAAAGTCTAAAATGCTGAATTTGGCCAAAATGTGACAAAGATGAAATCTGATTGGCTTTTGGTGTAAAACCTCTGAAGCCTGATGATAGAGACTTGCTGAAGGTTTGAGTTTGGCTGGTCTGAGACCAGCAGATCAATAGGAGGATCGGGAGACGATCATTGATTCAGAATCATCTCTGCACAGCGATGTGTTCAACAATTTCTAATAATTTATAACAGTTTAAATTTCATCAACATGGCTCCTAAAATTTAACTGAATTATTCCTAGATATTTTTCTACATGTTCAATAGGATCCATTGATCTGGATAATCAATGACTGTCATGATGTTTTCTTGATTGAAAAGCAAATAGACTTTGTTTTCTTTGTATTGAGAGTTAAACAGGAATCATTTAGCCACGATGAAAACTCTCACTGCAATACTTTAGCTTTAGTCCGACGTGTAAACAATGATGTCATCAGCAAACATTAGCAGGTTAACTTCAGGACGACTGTTAACATAAAGGCTAAAAAGGACCGAGGATGGTTCCTTGTGGAATCCCTGTTGCTATTTTACAGAAGACAGATTGACTATTATTAATGACACCATTAATAATAGTTAACAATAATAATAACACTGTTCACCATCTGTCAGATATGATTGAAGCCAAGACAATGAGATGAAAGCCTGGAGATCAGTAAATTGCATCAAAAGCCTTTTTCCAGTCAAGGAAAACGGCCCCAGTGATTCGTCCCCCGTCAATATAAATATAAATTCCATTTTTATGTCCAAATGAGTAACTTGTCATTGATCCTTATTTGTTAGAAGTAGAAAAGCAGCATTGCACAAATATTGACTGAACTGGTTAGTATTGGACTTAATAATCAGACCCCACAATGTTTTGCAGGATTCATTCGGTTTCTGACAATATTAGACGATTAAAGACTCAGATTGACCCACAAACATTATTGCTGTTCCTCAGAAACGAACATAACAGGAAGGTTAATTATTAACAATAATATTAGATATGTCATAATAAAAAAGCCAGGAATAAAATTCATTCTTTATTATTTAATTATTAAATATGTCACTAATTTATTAAGATATAAATACAGAAAAATGGATTAGATATAGAATTAATTATATGTGCCACAAATAAATGTTTTGATTTCATTTGAAATCCAACTGATTTTCAATTGGTACTGGGCCGCGTAAGAAATTATTCAATATTTCCATTTTATGTATTGAGTCTGGAAGATCTTTTATTTTGAAAAACCTTTCACCAGATTCTCTTCAAATCTAAATCAAATCAAATGTTATTAGTATAGCACATTTCAGCAGCAAGGCATTTCAAAGTGCTTTACATCATAAACATAAAAACACAAAGTCATGTAACATAGAATAAACAATCAAAACATTAATTTAGACGGCCGTCAAAGTTATAACTTATTATCCATTTATCTAAATGTTTTACTTGGTGCAGATCCTGATCTTTGACTTCCAGTCGTTTGATTATAGACTGTCTATTGGCTCATTTTTACTGATCCCTTTCCCTATTTTTTTTATTATTGCTATTATTAAATTTGGTCCAGTTGGTTGACGCCTAAAAACTGGGGCTCTGATTCAGTCGGCCAGCAATTAAAACAACCTGTTGTGGTAACTCCTGCTCCAACTCGTTGGGGTTCTGGCCTGTGCGTCCACAAGAGCTTTGCTGCTTACAACCTTTATATGAGATAAAATACCAAATGGTATTTATACCTCCAATCACATTCACCGTTTTTATCACGGACTTTAAGCGCCTGTTTTCGCCGGACTCCGCCGTCCGTTTCATTTCGTTTCATTCTTGGTTACGTCTTGCCAACACAAGTCCACCTGCTGCAGCAACAGGAAGGGGACGGACCGCTGTCAGCCGCAGACCTCATATGGAAACGGGACCATTGCACTCCGGAAGTGAAGGGGGCGCTATTTCCTATATTGTCCTCCCGTTTTTATTTTCTTTTTAAATCTTTGATATATTTTCACCTTTAGGAAGGATTTTCACTCTCAGCATGTATTTAAACTTCCCTCTTTTATTTACTTCAGTGCAGATCACAGATTTTAACTGATTCTGTAACTTTCTGTGTTCTTCTAAATCTGATCATTAGTGGCGTCTTTTCGGCCTGATACTGCCTCTAGTGGCGAGGGGAGGTAACACAACTAATATAATGACCTTACTAAATCAGAATAGCACAAAGTCTTTATAATTTACTGTTAATTCTGGCATTACTGGAACTGTAAAACATAAATTATGAAACACCATATTTTTAAAATTTCTTAAGGATGTAGAGCTAATTAAATGACATAAACAATACTTTTGTACATTATAACTAACATCTACTTATCTCCAGCAATTGTAGGAGGAATAAATTAAATGAGACATGAAAAACAACATGATCAGCTATGATAAAAGTACCATTTACAACGTATACTTAAGAAACGAAAGTTACGTATGTAACCACGGTTCTATTTCATCCCTACTGACCGCCAGAGGGCGCCAGAGGGCGGTCAGTAGGGATGAAATAGAACTTAATTAAGCAAAACTCAATAACGAACAAATGAATTAGATTCACAGAAGAAAAACAAATCTGGTTGTTACAACTAGGATAAAACACGGCGGGAGCAGCTGCTCTATTTGCTGCTCTCTGACTTGGAGGTGAGTCATGTTTTATCATAGTTAACATTTTAACTGAATAAACAAAACCACATGTAGTAAACATATATAAAAATGACCTTCATATAGTAATAAACATTTCCACATATCACCTATGATGTCCAGTTACCATGCCGACGGTTTGGGCTCCCCTCCGTTCTTACGTCACCGCGCTTTCTGATTGGCTCCCCGTCACATTCAACAGGCTGCGTTAGTCAGGGAAAACCCCGCATTCACCACACCACCAGGAATACACCACACACTGCAGGACGTTGTAAGACTGTCGTAAAGGGAAAATCGGTGCAAAAAAAGGCTTTAGATCTACATGCAGAAGCATCATCTGACGCCCCTCCCCGGGCTGCAGGTAATGAAAATGTTGGGATCATTGATTTAAACTGTTAACTTCACTCTTCAGACTCGGTGGGCGGGATTAGAGCTGCTTCTACCCTGGCATCTGATTGGCTGCTTCAAACAGCAAGTGAAGAGCTAAATCCAAGCAGTTTGTCATCCTGTTAAAACAATGATAAAATAGTTCAGCATTTAGTTAATATAAATGCTTATATTTATATTAACTACATTAACTCACTGAAAACACTCACCTTCTTTGGGTGAGTTTGTGGTAAATAAATGACACCAATTTAATTATGTTGTAGAAGTTATTTTTACACTTTCCAGCAAATGTATTCACCTCAGAGTCACAACAGAGCAAGAGCAAGACTTTCAGAAGCCTTTGAAGCACCAATCAGATGTCAGGGTCTCTGTAGCTGCAGCCAATCAGATGTCAGGGTCTGTATCGAAACCATTTAATCCCGCCCACTGAGTCTGATGGTTGAATTTTAATCTTGTTTGGATTAATTCATTGTGTTCTTCAGCACAGGAAGATTAAATGTTTTACAACATATTGTAATAATTGTTATTTATTTATTGTATTTTGGCACCACAGCACTTGTCAGTCACACATATCAAAGTCTGGAGGCGGAGCTAGCACACTTTAAACCAATCAGACGTTTGGTTTAAAAGGTGTAGATTCATTGATTATTGATAAACAGAAAATGGCTAATTAGAAATGTATGTCTTCATAAATTCCAGCCATATTTAAATATTTCAAGATTGTAATGGTTTTGCTTAAGAGAAACTGACACATTTAATTGAAAATAGAGTTTTAAATTTTATTGAATAAATTAATTGTTTTTACCAACCAGTTGTTTCAGGGATCAGGTGAGTTTAAGAGGCGGTTGTGTGGAGTCGACCTCAGCAGTCAGTGTTTTCCAGTGTGGAGAATCAGGGAGACATCTTGAGGGTTTTATGTCCCACGCTGTGAAGCGCGTCGGGTTGCTGAACTTCCTGTCTGCTGCAGGATGTGAGGATGATGAGTTCTGGGAAACCGGCTCAGCACACAGCAGAGGTGGAGGCAGACCTGGAGAAAGCAGAGGGAATGATCCGCTTGCTCTTCAACGACGTCCAGCTGCTGAAAGATGGTCGCCACCTGCAGGCCGAACAGATGTATCGCAGGTAAATGGTGTTTCTGACAGCCCTGAAAGCTGCAGCACTTCATCTTGCGTTGCTCCTGCTGATGGAGAGTTTTACTGAAATTCTTCCTTCAAGACGTTGATGAGGTCATTTCTGGGCTCTTTTAGAGTCTATCGTCTCCATGAGAGGCTGGTAAACGTCCGCAGTGAGTACAACCTGCGGCTGAAGTCAGGCGTGACCACCGCCCAGATCCCCATGACTCAGATCCCCATGACCCAGATCCCAGTTCAGGTCCACTCCCAGGTCCAGCAGCAGTCCTCCAGGGTGCGTCCGGAGCTGGACGAGGTCACGCTGCGCTATGTGCTGGACCTGCTGGGCTGGGTGGAGGACAACCAGCGGCGGGTGGAGGAGGGCGAGTGGGGCTCCGACCTGCCCAACGTGGAGACGCAGCTGGGCAGCCACCGCGGCCTGCACCAGTCCGTGGAGGAGTTTCGCTCCAAGATCGAGAGGGCGAAGGCCGACGAGGTACGGCGGCAGAGACCTCCTGAGGATTGATGGTGAGGAAGAGGAGGAGTCTTCATCTCGATGTTTCTGACTCTGCAGGGTCAGATTTCTCCGGCCAGTAAGGCTGCGTACCGGGAATATCTGGGAAAACTGGAGCTGCAGTACGGAAAGCTGCTGGTGAGCATCACAACAAGCACTTCCTGTCTGCCTCCCAGCGTTTCCACCATCACAAACCCTCTTCCTCTCTGCAGAGCGCCTCTAAGGCTCGCCTGCGCCACCTGGTGGAGCTGCACGCCTTCGTCAGCGCAGCCACCAAGGAGTTGATGTGGCTGAACGAGAAAGAGGAGGAAGAGGTCAACTACGACTGGAGCGACAAGAACTCCAACATGGCTTCCAAGAAGGAAAGCTACTCGGTGAGCGTTTGGCGCCCGCGGGCCGCGTGGCGTCCTGCGGTGCGCCACGGCCATGAGAACCCGGCTGTTTCTCTGCCGCAGGGCCTGATGCGAGAGCTGGAGCTGCGGGAGAAGAAGGTGAACGGCGTCCAGGCCTCCGGAGACAAGCTGCTGCGGGACGGACACCCGGCCAGGCCGACCATTGAGGTGAGACGCCGCGCCGCAGGGCGAGCGGCGGTGTAAAGAAATCAATTGAAACACGGTTTCCCTCCGCAGGCGTTCACTGCGGCGCTGCAGACACAGTGGAGCTGGCTGCTGCAGCTCTGCTGCTGCATCGAGACACACCTGAAGGAGAACACCGCCTACTTCCAGGTACGCTGGTCACACTGAGGTCACACTGAGGTCACACTGAGGTCACACTGAGGTCAGCCTGCTCCTTCAGCTCTGAACTCTTCCTGCAGTTTTTTGCCGATGTCAAGGAGGCCGAGGAGAGGCTGAGGAAGATGCAGGAAGTGATGAAGAGGAAGTACACCTGCGACCGCTCGGTGACGGTGACTCGGCTGGAGGATCTGCTGCAGGACGCTGCTGTGAGTCCATCTGAGAATCAATCAACTGTTTTTATGCTTTTGTTCTGGAGTTCTTCATGACTGTCGGTGCCGGTCGGGTCCACTCTGGGTTCAGTCGGCCGTGTGATCGATTGTTGTACCGTGTATCGTGCCGCCCGATTGTCGATAAAGTCGCTCCAATGTGAAGGTCTGGGCCGATGTCCGTATCGAAACTGCTGCCGATAACCGATATGTATCAATATTATATTCCTTATGTCACCTTTGCATCTCCGCTTCAGTTAAACTCCCATAATGCTTTGCTGCATCAGCATCTCTGTCACATGACAACCCGATATCTCAGGCTTCCCTAAAATCGATAATATTGATAAATATCAGCCATAAAGGCAATAATAATATTGGATATTGGCTCTCTAACTGGATCAGAACCGCTTCTGTTCAGCGGCGTATCGGTTCTGGATCCTGACCCGTTTCTGTTCCAGGATGAGAAGGAGCAGCTGGCTGAGTTTCAAACCCACCTGGAGGGTCTGAAGCGCCGGGCTAAGACCGTGGTCCAGTTAAAGCCCAGGAACCCGGCCAGCGCCACCAAGGGGAAGCTGCCGGTCCAGGCCGTCTGCGACTTCAAGCAGATGGAGGTGAGCGGCCCGTCCGGCCCGGTTCTGATGCGTTCTCTGAACCCGTTTTGACCTGGTTCCGACTCGGTTCTGGTCCTCCCTCAGATCACGGTCCACAGAGGAGACGAGTGCGCTCTGCTCAGCAACTCCCAGCCGTTCAGCTGGCGGGTTCTGAATGACCGCGGCAGCGAGGCGGCGGTCCCGTCCGTCTGCTTCCTGGTTCCGCCCACCAATAAAGACGCGGTGAACAGCGTCGCCGGGTAAGACTGGCGGGGGCCGGGGGTCAGGGGTCGGTGGCGACCCACAGGATGATGTGGCCCTTAAACTGCAACTTCACGTTTAATAAAAATGAAAATTATTGTTTCAATTTGGCCAGATTACAGAAACAGTGCCGCATGTTTGGCCTCATGGTAAACCCTTAGAGTTGGTCCGGTTCCGTTCCGTTCCGGTTCCGGTCCGGTCCGCTCTGACCCGCCCTCTCCCCCAGGCTGGACGGGAACCTGCAGCGCCTGCAGGCCGCGTGGCAGACGATGCTGGTGGACCTGAAGAGCCTCCTGTCCTGGCAGTACCTGATGAGGGACGTCCACATCATCAACTCCTGGAACGTCACCATGGTAACGGCCCCGCCGCTGGAGGCGGAGCTTCCTCCGCTAGTTCAAACTGTTAAGGTGGTGATGAGAAGATTTAGAAGCTAAATTAACTCTAGTTTGGATAAATGTGACCTTTGGGTGAAGAGAATAAAGAAAACGAGTTTTAATTTAATCAAAATGATTTAATTAAATTGTTTCAATGAGATTCTGAGTCTAGTAAATAATGAAGCTCTCCATCAGGTTCTGGATCAATGAACCTGAATATTTCTGATGATTCATTATTTCCTCCTGCATCTTTGTGTTCCTCAGTTTATTGATCGGCCGTGTGAGCATCACGGCCAACGCTCTCTGAGCTGATCAATAATCACTTTGATTATTTGAAATGACTTTAATCATCACTAGTTTCCTGTTTGGAAGCTGAACCCAGTAAAATGTTTGGAGGTTGAAGCTGAACTGTTGGCATCCCTAACTGGTGTGGAACTGGTCCAGCTGTGGATGCTAACGGATGCTAGCTGGGGATGCTAACAGATTATAGCTGGGAATGCTAACGGATGCTAGCTGGGGATGCTAACAGATTATAGCTGGGAATGCTAACGGATGCTAGCTGGGGATGCTAACAGATTATAGCTGGGAATGCTAACGGATGCTAGCTAGGGATGCTAACAGATTATAGCTGGGGATGCTAACGGATTATAGCTGGGGATGCTAACGGATTATAGCTGAGAATGGTAACGGATGCTAGCTGGGGATGCTAACAGATTATAGCTGGGAATGCTAACGGATTATAGCTGAGAATGGTAACGGATGCTAGCTGGGGATGCTAACGGATGCTAGCTAGGGATGCTAACACATTATAGCTGGTGATGCTAACGGATGCTAGCTGGGGATGCTAACGGATTATAGCTGGGAATGCTAACGGATGCTAGCTTTCAATGTTAGCTGGGGATGCTAATGGATGCTAGCTGGGGATGCTAACAGATTATAGCTGGGAATGCTAACGGATTATAGCTGAGAATGGTAACGGATGCTAGCTGGGGATGCTAACGGATGCTAGCTAGGGATGCTAACACATTATAGCTGGTGATGCTAACGGATGCTAGCTGGGGATGCTAACGGATTATAGCTGGGAATGCTAACGGATGCTAGCTTTCAATGTTAGCTGGGGATGCTAACGGATGCTAGCTAGGGATGCTGACAGATTATAGCTGGTGATGCTAACGGATGCTAGCTGGGGATGCTAACAGATTATAGCTGGGAATGCTAACGGATGCTAGCTTTGGATGCTAGCTGGGGATGCTCATGGATGCTAGCTAGGGATGCTAACAGATTATAGCTGGGGATGCTAACGGATGCTGCGTTCTCCAGTTTAAGACTCTGCGGGTGGACGAGTACCGTCTGGCGCTCCGGAACCTGGAGCAGCACTACCAGGACTTCCTGCGGGACAGTCCGGACTCGCAGCTGTTCGGGGCGGAGGACCGGATGCAGGTGGAGTCCAGCTACAACCGGGCCAGCCAGCACTACCAGACCATGGTCAGCGCCGCAGAGCAAGGTACGTTCCGTTCCCTTCATCATCATCATCATCATCACCACCACCATCATTTCTGGTGAACATGTTGGTTACCTGACAGTGAAATGCTTGTTGGCTTCCTGTTGCAGGCTTCGTCCTGCCCAGAGCAGGTAAGGCAGCGGCAGCTTCTGATTGGCTGAGCAGGAATGAATGCGCTCCGTCGCCTGTTGCGGCTTTCATGCATCACATTGCTGATATTACTTACCTTCACTGATTTAATTCATTCTAACATCATTCATCAGGTTTTCTTGTCTGCATGTTTTACAGCAGCTGATTCTAATCTATAATCAATAACTGGAAATAACTGGAAGATGAAATCTTCTGAAGTTCTGTTAACGTGTCACTAAGGATGAAAAACTTGAAGTGGAAAAACTTCCAGAATGTCTTGAAATGAAGAAACAGAGAGAAAGGACCAGCTGCAGACCCGGGAATGGGGCGGGGCCAGTCTGTGGGCGGGGCTTGACATCCAACTCAAAGCGTTTTGATTGGCTAATCCTCCTTGGCTGCAGATGTCTGCTTGGTTCCCCCAGCAGCCCTGGTTTCTTGCGCTGCAGAGACGGTGCTTTGCCAGACTCCATGCTGGTCCGTTTAGGGATTTTCAGCAAATTGTTTGGTCAAAAGATGCAAACAGAGACTCAAAAATCAATAAAAATGAATGCATCTATTAGAAATATATGATCAATTATTTATCCATACATTAAGTAATAATATCAAATGTCTAAAACTACATTCACTACATGAGTCTTTCTCAAACTGTGGTTCGCAGGCGCCTCCTAGTGGTCCAGAAGGTACTGCATGTAAACAGCCGTTAGCTTACAGTTAGCTCCAAAGGATTGTGTTAAAATCAGCAGTAGGTAAACGGATGAAGAGAAAACCTGAAGAGACCCATGGAAGGTTTCTCAGGATGTGGTGCAGACATAGATCTGCAGACATAGATCTGCAAATGCAGCTGTGGCAAACAATCAAACGGGATTTTGAGATTGAGTCTGCAACGTTTTAATTTAATAATTGTTACAAAGGAAGTCAGTTAGCGGTATCCCTATACAGCACACAATGTCTGTTCCAACCATCGTCACCTAGCAACACAACTAGTAAATAACACACACAAAAAACCCAAAACAGTCTTAATTTACCACGACTGTCCCATGAAAATGGCCGGAGCGCCACACAAACATGCAGCTGTGCTGAACGCCGTCTGACGAGGCGGAGAACTGCGCTGCGCCCCACGCTGACCAACTGCATCTTGGAATAAAATGAATTAAGTCGGACCGTCTAACGGTGAAAGAAAATGTTTTTGCCAAAGCAAATCTGTTACTTTTTTATGACATAAAAATATTTATTAAATAAAATGTCATTAATGCACAAAACAGTTGCACTGAAGGACTTTGTTGATGTGTTTTCTATAATTGGAAAGATTAGAATCCACACTTTCAGAATCTGTAACTAACTCAAACACCCGAATCATGGTTTTATCATGGCCAGTCACATTTACCAAACAGCGCCCCCTTCAGGTGAGGAGGAACAACGACAGTGAGTTAAGAGACTGTTTTCATTTCAGGCTGTAGATGTTAGCGTTTAGCGTCTTCAGCCTGGAAAAGTTTGAGAAACTAGAGGAATGAAAGGAGCAGAGTGAACCCTGACATCAGGCCCCTCCCACTCTGTGGTCTGCAGCCGGGAAACTTGGTAACTGCAGGATATGTGGTGACCTCTGACCTCTCCAGAGCTCTGCTCAGGTGTTGCCTGTGTCTCATGCCCCGCCCCCTCCAGGCGATCAGGACGAGTCGCTGCGTCAGACCTTCCTGACCCAGATGAAGGACCTGCGTCTGCGTCTGGAGCGCTGCGAGAACAAAACGCTGACGCGTCTGCGGCAGCCGGCCGACGGCGAGCCGCTGAAGACCTGCGCCGCCAAGACGGCCGAGCAGATGGTACCAGCTGCTTCTGACCCGGTTCTGACCAGGTTCTGCTCCGGTTCTGACCCGGTTCTGTGTCTGTGCAGAAGGTCCAGGCCGAGCTGGAGGGCCTGCAGAAGGAGCTCGGCGCCGTCTCTGAGAAGACGGAGGCGGTTCTGGCGGGTCCGCAGACGGCCGGCGCCGGTCCGCTTCTGCGCTCCGAGCTGGACCTGACCCTGAAGAAGATGGAGGCCGTCTACGGGCTGTCCACCGTCTACCTGGACAGGTGAGGTCCAGTTATCAGGGTTCCAGCATTTATCAGATTTTAAAAACTGCACATTTTCTGTCCAAATATTTCATTTTGTCACAAACTGACAGATAAATTCATATATTTCATGTAAATGTTGAAGAAATGGTCAGTTCTCAGCTCTTATAAAGAGGCTTTCAGCCAGCTGACCAGCAGCTTGCAGAAACAGGTGTGGGAGGGGCTCCACAGGCTTCCTGTGGTTTCCTGATGTGTTTCCGGCGTTCCAGGCTGAAGACCATCGACGTTGTGATCAGGAACGCCAACGATGCCGAAGAGTCGCTGCAGAGCCTGGAGACGCGCCTGCGGGACGCCGCCAAGGTTCCGGCGTCGGAGCCGGAGGTGGAGGAGCAGCGCGGCCGGCTGAAGGTAGCGACCCGATCCGTCCGGACTCTCGCACGCTTCCCGGCGCTCCGGCTGACCGCCGCGTCTCTCCGCCCAGGCGCTGCGCGGCGAGGCCGAGGCCGACCGGCCCGTCTTCGACCGGCTGCAGGACGAGCTGCGGCGCGCGGTCGGCGACGGGACGAGCCGGATCCACGGCGAGCGCGACGACGAGCTGGAGCGGTACCGGGGGCTGGCGGCCGGCCTGCAGGAGCGCCGGCAGAACCTGCTGGCCCAGACGGACCTGCGGCTGCGGGAGCTGCAGCAGCTGCAGCGCCGCATGCGCGGCCACAGGGAGAGCTGCGACTCGCTGAGCCGCTGGCTGGAAGACGTCCGGCGGAGACACCAGGACATTCAGGACGTCCCCATCGGAGACGGAGCGGCGCTGCGGGACCGGCTGGCCCGGGAGGAGGTGGGGGGTGAAACTGTAAATAATAATAAATATAACTGTCAACACAACCCAAACTGATCTGCATCTAACAGAAAGACACAGACAACCACAGAGACGTTTTATAAATATCAATCTCAGTATTTTCTTCTTCGTCTTTTAAACTTTGTTTCAGAAACTCCTGCAGGAAATGGAGGAGAACCGAGACGCTGTGGAGAGTTGCTATAACAACGCCAAAGCGTACATCGACTCCATCAAGGTGAGGTCGCTGAGCAGCTGCTGCCGTCCGGAGGTCCGGTCCGGTCGGTTCTGACCCGTTTGTGTTCTGAAGGATTACGAGCTGCTGGTGCTGACCTACAGAGCGCTGCAGGATCCCACAGCTTCTCCTCTGAAAAACCGCGGATGGAGACGTCCTCCGACGGGGTCATCCAGGAGGTCAGGGGGAGGGGCTAAAAGAAAAGGGAGGGGCTTAGAGCCTGCTGAGCCATTTGGGTCCAGAACCAGAACCTGATGTATGTGTGTGTCTGCAGTACGTGTCGCTGCGGAGCCGCTACAGCGAGCTGATGACGCTCGCCGCACAGAGCGTCCGCTTCGTCTCCGACGCGCAGCGCCGCCTGGAGGCCGACCAGGTGAGCGCAGCTCCCGCCGACCGGGCCGTTTGGACCCGCGGGTCCGGCCGACGGAACCGGTTCCCGCCCCGCCGGGGTGAAACCGTCCGTCCTCCGTGTCGACCATGCGACCCGGTCGGCAAACAGGAAGCCGGCGGGTCACATGGCCGGCTGGCTCCGCCCCTTCCTGCCAGTTCTCCTTGGTTTCTAACTTTCTCTTCTGTTTGGCTCCTCTGACCTGCTGCATGGTGAATGTTCCCCCAGCACCCAGGTATTTAACAGCCACATCATTTCCTGTCTGTGGGGGAAGTTCAGAAACTCAGAATCTTTCAGATCCACTTTCATGTTATTGAAATATTGATTATTTTCTAAATCTGTCATTTTGCTTTTTATCATCTTAGTTTACTTAAGTTTTTAGTTTTTTTCTGAAATAAAATCTGAGCTTCCTTATTTCAGAATTATTCACTTTTTAATATTTATAAACTTTAAACGGATCCAACAAACCGTAATGGTACCGAGAAGGTCCGGTTCAGAGCCGCTGGTTCCGACCCGGTCCTGAACTCAGGCAGAATGTGAGGAACCAAGAGCGCGAGCGCCGCGTTCTGCAGGGACGCTTTAAAGCGTGACACCAGAACCAAATGGTTCCTCCTCAGCTGGACCGGACCAGAACTTTGTGTCAGCAGGGAGGTCCAGAACTGAACCGGTTCAGAGAACCGGTTGGGTGAATCTGGAGGATCTGACGGTTTCTAGATGCTGAACTTTGTTTTGTTCTCCTGCCTGCGTGTTGCCTTCATGTCCTCAGTCATTGTGGGATTTCTCATCTGTTCTCCAGTTTTGTTCAAACTGCTGGGATTTTGGGTTTCAGTTTTTTCCATGTCTGCATGAGGCTCAGAACTTCCTGCTGGTTATTTTAAGCTTTTCATCAAAAGTCCATTTAAAGAGTTTTTGGAGTAAAGCAGCAACATGTCAGAGTCGGTCTGAACCGTTTGGGTTTGACATCAGGATGGTTCGGAGATGGAGGAAGAATATTTCTGAACATCTGGAGGTTTCTGTGAAACCAAACAGAACCCTTCTGGTTTCTGGTTCTGACCCGGTACCAGAATCCTCCAGGAGACGACTGGAGCGAGGAGAGAAAGGTCTGACTGCATGATTCAGAAATCAGCTGGACCACATGCAGATCACCCACATACTGGACATGATCTGATCTGCTGTCCAGCAGGGGGCAGCAGATCCGGGTCGGAGGCAGTGACGTCCAGCGGTCCGGTCGTGACAGCTTCCCGCCTGAGTCCGTGTCGAACGACCAGGAGGAAGTTCGGCGTGATATTCCGACTGAAATCGGTTTGAAAAGCATCGGATCCAGGAACCGGTCCGAACCGAACCACCGGACTCCGCTTTGGAAAGAAAAAAGATTTTATGCTGTTCAGACGTCATAAAGTATCAGAAAGCAGACGAACTTCCTGTTGAGTTTATGAGCAGAAAGTTGAAGATTAAACTTTCATAAAACCTGTCAGCTGCAATCCTGCAGGTCCAGTTGGTTGTTTTCTGAAGTTTCGGAAAGAAAATATGAGTTTCCAGGATTTTGATGCCAAACCCAAATGTTTTCAGACTGTAATCCTAATCTGCTGCCTGATAATCTGTGTTCACATCAACAATGATCAGAAATGAAGGAAAACGTCGTGAAGCAAGTGAGCAAAGTGTCAGTGGCTCCTGCATGTTCCACTTCCTCCTGTGGAAACTTCCTCCTCAGCAGGTCAAAGTTCCTGGAATCAGGATCCAGGTGAGTTAAACCAGGACAGAACTGGAGCATGCAGGACCCACAGGGACCTCCGGGACCCACGGGGGGCCTCCGGGACCCACGGGGGGCCTCCGGGACCCACGGGGGGCCTCCGGGACCCACGGGGGGCCTCCGGGAGCCACGGGGGGCCTCCGGGACCCACGGGGGGCCTCCGGGACCCATAGGGGGGCCTCCGGGACCCACGGGGGGCTTCCGGGACCCACGGGGGGCCTCCGGGACCCACGGGGGGCCTCCGGGAGCCACGGGGGGCCTCCGGGACCCACGGGGGGCCTCCGGGAGCCACGGGGGGGCCTCCGGGACCCACGGGGGGCTTCCGGGACCCACGGGGGCCTCCGGGACCCACGGGGGGCCTCCGGGAGCCACGGGGGGGCCTCTGGTACCCATAGGGGGGCCTCCGGGACCCACGGGGGGCCTCCGGGAGCCACGGGGGGCCTCCGGGACCCACGGGGGCCTCCGGGACCCACGGGGGGCCTCCGGGAGCCACGGGGGCCTCCGGGAGCCACGGGGGGCCTCCGGTACCCATAGGGGGGCCTCCGGGACCCACGGGGGGCCTCCGGGACCCACGGGGGCCTCCGGGACCCACGGGGGGCCTCCGGGAGCCACGGGGGCCTCCGGGAGCCACGGGGGGCCTCCGGTACCCATAGGGGGGCCTCCGGGACCCACGGGGGGCTTCCGGGACCCACGGGGCCTCCGGACCACGGGGGGCCTCCGGGAGCCACGGGCCTCCGGGAGCCACGGGGGGCCTCCGGTACCCATAGGGGGGCCTCCGGGACCCACGGGGGGCTTCCGGGACCCACGGGGGGCCTCTGGGACCCACGGGGGGCCTCCGGGACCCACAGGGGCCTCCGGGACCTGCTGCGGCTCCACTGAACACATCCAGTTCCTTCTTTAGCTTTAAGCAGTTCTACGAAGTTCTGCTGGACGGGATAAAAAGATAAAGATGTCAGTATTTACAGATGGTTCCTGAATGCACCATCAACGCCCATCAGAGGTCAAAGGTCCTTGAACCGACCCAAAACAGCACTGCTTTAAACGCCTCTAAAAATAACTTTCCCCCAAAGTTTAAAACTTAGTTTACATCCTGTGCAGTGGCTGCAGCGGTTCAGCACCGCCCACATCGGAGCAGGTTCGATTCCCGGCCCGGTGACCTTCGTTCCCCACTTTCCTGTCGATTGTTCTCTATCAGATAAAAGCCAATAAAACCTTCTGATAAGTCAAGAGAACAAAATAAAGAAAATCTATTTTCTGATTTAGAGAAAAAAGAAACGATTCCTGGAAAATGTCTCAATATTTTTTTGATCGTTTTTCAGATCATATTTAGATCTTTTATCAATAAATCCAGAATTGAGGAAGAAATTATTAGAGAAAAATGTGTTTTTTCCAAAAAAAAGCATTTTTTGTATATATTTAAGATTTTTATTTGTGAATTTTGTTCCTCCGCCCAAAATATTTGCCCATTTTGGGACAATAAATTATTCGAAAATGAATCAATTATATATGAAAAGATTTTCAAATTCCTCCAAAAATGTTCTTATTCTGATATTTTCTCTTTCCTATGAGGAAATGAGCCTGAAGGGGAGGAGATATTTCATCAAGTTGATCTCGTTATCTTGTGATAATTATTTCAGAAAACCCAGGAAACAATCATCTGAAGATGGTTTCATATTTTTAACTTTTCTCAGATTTATTGATTTTTCCTGAAATAAATATCTTAAGATGACAAAATGCGTCATCATTATCTTGAGTTTCATTGTGTTACAATAAAACATCTTGAAATAAATGTCTTAATATTTGATGAGAAGTGAGAAATAAACCACATTTTTTCTCTTTATCTGAAGAAATAAAATTTTCTTTCTGCACTAAATGAAACTTGTTTAACGCCAGATTCTCTTGTTTGTTGAGAAAACCTCCTAGAAATGATTTAACGGAGGACATTAAGCCTGCGTGTCTCTAATCTCGGCCCTCTTTGCTTCACCCCAACCAGAAAACATCCGAGCAGCTGAAAGAAGAGGAGAGGAGGAAGCTGGCCGAGGTTCAGGCCGAGTTGGACAAGCAGAAGCGGCTGGCTGAAGCTCAGGCTCAGTCGGCAGCCAAAGCGGAGCAAGAGGCGCAGGAGCTGAAGCTGCAGATGCAGCAGGAGGCCAGCAGGAGGCAAGGCGCGGCCGCCGACTCCGAGCAGCAGAAGAAGAACATCCAGCAGGAGCTGCAGCAGCTGAGGAGTCTGTCGGAGCAGGAGGCCAGGTCCAAGAGCCAGCAGCTGCAGGAGGCGCTGGACAGCCGCTCCAAGATCGAGGAGGAGATCCGCCTGGTCCGCGTCCAGCTGGAGACCACCACCAGGCAGAAAACCTCCGCCGAGTCGGAGCTGCGGAGCCTCCGGGACCGGGCCGCCGAGGCCGACGCGCTCCGCAGGGCCGCTCAGGACGAGGCGGAGCGGCTCCGCAGGCAGGTGTCAGAGGAGACCCGGAAGAAGAAAACCGCAGAGGAAGAGCTGAAGCGCAAAGCAGAAGCCGAGAAGGAGGCGGCCAAGCAGAAGCAGAAAGCACTGGAGGAGCTGCAGAGGTTCAAAACGCAGGCGGAGGAGGCGGAGCGGCGCGTGAAGCAAGCCGAGGAGGAGCAGCTGAGGCAGGTCAAGGTGGTGGAGGAGGTGGCACAGCAGACCGCCGCCACCCAGATGCAGACCAAGGCCTCGCTGTTCACCGAGAAGACGGCCCAGCTGGAGGAGTCGCTGAAGAAGGAGCAGGGCGCGGTGCTGCAGCTGCAGGAGGAAGCCGAGCGGCTCAGGAAGCTGCAGGACCGAGCCGACAGAGCCAGGCAGCAGGCGGAGCAGGAGCTGGAGACGTGGAGGCAAAAAGCCAACGAGGCGCTGCGCCTCCGGCTGCAGGCCGAGGAGGAAGCCCAGAAGAAGAGCCAGGCTCAGCAGGAGGCCGAGCGGCAGAAGGCGGAAGCCGAGCGAGACGCCAAGCGGAGGACCAAGGCGGAGGAGGCGGCGCTGAAGCAGAAGGACAACGCCGAGAAGGAGCTGGAGAAGCAGCGGCAGTTTGCCGAGCAGATCGCTCAGCAGAAGCTGTCTGCAGAGCAGGAGTGCGTCCGCCTCAAGGCCGACTTCGAGCACGCCGACCAGCAGAGGGCGCTGCTGGACGGCGAGCTGCAGCGGCTGAAGAACGAGGTCAGCGCCGCAGAGAGCCAGAGGAAACAGCTGGAGGACGAGCTGGCCGGGGTCCGCGGAGAGATGGACGCCCTGCTGCAGATGAAGGTCAAAGCGGAGCAGGAGACGCTGTCCAAGACGGAGAAGAGCAAGCAGCTGCTGGAGTCAGAGGCTCTGAAGATGAAGCAGCTGGCCGAGGAGGCGGCGCGGCTCCGAGCCGTCGCAGAGGAGGCCCAGAGGCAGCGGCAGAGGGCCGAGGAAGAGGCGGCGCGGCAGAGGGCCGAGGCAGAGAAGATCCTCAAGGAGAAGCTGGCCGCCGTGGACGAGGCCACGCAGGTGAAGACGCAGGCAGAGATCGCCCTGAAGGCCAAGGAGGCCGAGAACGAGAGGCTCAAGAGGAAGGCCGAGGAAGAGGCGTATCAGAGGAAGCTCCTGGAGGACGAGGCCGCCCAGCACAAGCAGCAGATCGAGGAGAAGATGAGTCAGTTGAAGGGCTCGTCCGAGTCCGAGCTGGAGAGACAGAAGACGGTGGTGGAGGAAACTCTGAGGCAGAAGTCGGCGGTGGAGGAGGAGATCCGCATCATCAGGCTCAACTTTGAGAAAGCGGCGAAGGAGAAGTCCAGCCTGGAGCAGGAGCTGAAGAAGCTGAAGGACGCCGCGCAGCAGACGCAGAAGAGCAGGCTGAAGGCCGAGGAAGAGGCAGAGAAACTGAAACGACTGGCAGCCGAGGAGGAGAAGAAGAGGAAGGAAGCTGAGGAGAAGGCGAAGAGCATCGCTGCAGCAGAAGAAGAGGCGGCTCGCCAGTGCAAGGCCGCTCGGCAGGAAGTGGAGCGGCTCAAGAAGAAGGCGCAGGAAGCCAATCAGCAGAGGAGCAACGCCGAGAAAGAGGCGGAGAGGCAGGTGGTCCTGGCCAAGGAGGCGGCGCAGAAATGCAGCGCTGCAGAGCAGAAGGCCCAAAACGTCCTGAGCAAGAACCAAGAGGACGTCCTCGCTCAGGAGAAGCTCAGAGACGACTTTAACAAGGCAAAGAAGCTCGCCCAAGCCGCCGACGAGGCCAAAGAGAAGGCAGAGAAAGAGGCGGCGTTGCTCCGCCAGAAAGCCGAGGAGGCAGAGAAGCAGAAAAAATCTGCAGAAGAAGAAGCTGCGAAACAGGCCCGGGCTCAACGAGACGCAGAGAGACTGAGGAAGGAGGCGGAGGAGGAGGCATCGCGGCGGGCTGCGGCCGAAGCTGCGGCGCTTCAGCAGAAGCAGTTGGCGGACGCAGACATGGCCAAACACAAGAAGGAGGCGGAGCAGGCGCTGCAGCAGAAGTCTCAGGTAGAGAAGGAGCTTTCAGCCGTCAAGCTGCAGCTGGAGGAAACAGACAAGCAGAAGGAGCTTCTGGACGCCGAGCTGCAGAGAGTTAAAGGAGAAGTGGACGACGCCGTCAAACAGAAGGCGCAGGTGGAGCGAGAGCTGTCCAGAGTCAAGACTCAGATGGACGAACTCCTCGCAGTCAAACTGAAGATCGAGGAGCAAAACCGCCTCCTCGTGCAGAAAGACCAAGACGACACCCAGAAGTTGCTCCAGGAGGAGGCCGAGAAGATGCAGCACCTGGCAGCAGAGGCCGCTCGGCTCGCGGTGGAGGCCGAAGACGCCGCCGGGCAGAGGCAGGCGGCTGAGGCAGACCTTGCCGAGCAGAGAGCGCTCGCTGAGAAGATGCTGAAGGAGAAGATGCAGGCCATCCAGGAGGCCACGAGACTGAAGGCTGAAGCAGAGGAGCTGCAGAAGCTGAAGGACCAGGCCCAGGAGACGGCTAAAAAACTACAGCAGGACAAACAGCAGATCCAGCAGCGCCTCCATAAGGACACCCAAGACTTCCAGAAGTCTCTGGAAGCGGAGCGCTCCAGGCAGCTGGAAGCGTCTGCCGAGGCCGAGAAGCTGAAGCTCAGAGTCGCGGAGCTCAGCGCCGCCCAGACCAAAGCCGAGGACGAGGCCGAGAAGTTCAGGAAGCAAGCCGACGAGGCGAAAGCTCGTCTGCAGGAGACCCGACAACAGGCAACGGAAACCGTGGTGCAGAAGCTGGAGACGCAGAGGCTGCAGAGCACCAGAGAGGCCGATGGGCTGAAGAAAGCCATCGCTGAGCTGGAGGACGAGAAGAAGAAGCTGAGAAAAGATGCTGAGGAGCTGCAGAAGAAAACCCAGCAGGTAGAGTTCTTAAAATACACAAACTAATGAGATGTTGACGTTACGTTCATGACTAGAAGTCAGGAGTGATTTTCTCTGACCAACTTGATCTTCCTTTGGTCTGACAGATGGCGACCGCCCAGCAGGAGCAGATTGAGCAGCAGAAGGTCATCCTTCAACAGTCGTTCCTCAGTGAGAAGGAGCTGCTGCTGAAGAGAGAGCGAGCCGTCGGAGACGAGAAGAAGAAGCTGGAGAAGCAGTATGAGGAGGAGGTGAAGAAGGCCAAGGCGTTCAAAGAAGAACAGGAGCGTCGGCGCGCTCTCATGGAGGAGGAGAGGAAGAAGCTGCAGGCCGTGATGGACGAGGCTGTGAAGAAGCAGAAAGAGGCAGAAGAAGAGATGAAAGCCAAGCAGAAGGAGGTGGAGGAGCTTGAGAAGAAGAGGCTGGAACAGGAGAAACTGCTGGAGGACGAGAACAAGAAGCTCAGAGAGAAACTGCAGAGCCTGGAAGGAGCTTCTAAGACGGGAACCACCAAAACTAAGGAAATGGAAGTTCAGACGGATGACGTTCCCGAGGAGCAGCTGGTCTCCGTGACGATGGTGGGAACAACCAGAAAGGTTCTGAATGGTGCCGTCGTCGAGGTGGACGGGGTGAAGAAAGATGGAGCATCCCCCTTGGCGTTTGATGGAATCAGAGAGAAGGTTCCTGCAGAGAGACTCTTTGACCTCGGTGTCCTGACCAAGAAGGACATGGACAAACTGAGAAAAGGCAAAGTCACCGTGCAGGAGCTGGAAAAGACGGACAAAGTTCGATGGTGTCTGAAGGGCCAGAACTGCGTCGGAGGCATCCTGACTCCGTCTCAGCAGAAGATGAGCATCTACAACGCCATGACAGAAAACCAGATCTCTGCGGACTCTGCCGCCATGCTTCTGGAATCTCAAGCAGCTTCAGGCTTCGTTGTCGATCCGGTGACAAATAAACTTCTGTCTGTAGACCAGGCTGTTAAGGAGGAGTTAGTTGGGCCTGAGCTCCTCGACCGGATGCTTTCTGCTGAGCGCGCTGCCACTGGCTTTAGAGATCCGTACACCGGAGCCAGAATCTCTCTGTTTGAGGCCATGAAGAAGGGCCTCATCGACAAAGAGCAAGCCACCAGATTCCTGGACGTGCAGCTCGCCACGGGTGGGATAGTGGATCCCGTCAACAGTCACAGAGTCCCGCTTCAGGCAGCTTACAAGCAAGGCCACTTTGATGCAGACATGAACAAGAAACTCACGGATCCCAGTGAAGAGTCCAAGTTATTCACTGACCCCAGCACTCAGGAGCCACTCACCTACAAACAGCTGCTGGAGAAATGCACCAAAGACCCAGACACCGGCCTGCTGATGCTACCGGTGACGGAAAGAGCCGGTCAGAGAGAGAGAACCTACACGGACATGGAGACTAAGGAGGTGTTCAGCAGATCCAATGTTGATGTTCCCTTTGGAAAGTTCAAAGGAAAGACCGTCACCATCTGGGAGGTGATAAATTCAGAGTATTTCACAGAGGAGCAAAGAAGAGAACTGATCCGTCAGTACAAGACAGGCAAGATCACCGTAGAGAAGGTCATCAAGATCGTCATCACTGTCGTGGAAGACAAGGAGAAGGACAGTGGAAACGTCTTCAACGGTCTGAGGGCTCCGGTGAGCGCCGCCGAGCTGCTAGAGTCTAAGATCATAAACAAAGACCTGTTCAACAAGCTGAGCAATGGGAAGATCTCAGTTAAAGACGTTTCTGAGATGGATGCTGTGAAGAAGGCTCTGCAAGGAACGCCCAGCATCGCAGGTCTCCTGAATGAACCCACCAGAGAGAAAATGCCGTTCTATCAAGCCTTGAAAAGAGAGTTGCTCTCCCCAGAGACGGCCGTGAATCTCCTCGAAGCTCAAGCAGCAACAGGATTTATGATAGATCCTGTGAAAAATGAGCGTATGCCTGTTGATGAAGCTGTTAAATCAGGTCTTGTTGGTCCAGAGCTTCACGAACGCCTCCTGTCAGCAGAGCGAGCCGTCAGCGGCTACAGAGATCCCTACACAGGGAAAAAGGTGTCCGTTTTTGAAGCCATGGGCAAAGGCCTCGTAAAGAAAGACCAAGGCATCCGTCTGCTGGAAGCTCAGCTCTCAACAGGAGGAGTTATCGATCCCATTAAAAGCTGTCGCATCCCTAATGAGGTCGCCTGCAAGCGAGGATACTTTGCTGAAGAAATCGACAAGACTCTGAATCAAAACACAGACGAGACAAAAGTGTTTTATGATCCCAACTCACAGCAGGACGCCACCTACGCCCAACTCATGTATAAATGTGTCACAGACAAAGAAACTGGATTGCCATTACTTCCTCTGTCAAAGAAGGCTCCAAAGCCGAAGGAGGACAAACAAATAACAGAGGCCAAAATGAAAGAGGCCCTAAGCCAGAAGACGATGGAGCTGGAGTATGGACCCTTCAAAGGAAGAAAAGTCACAATTTGGGAAATCATAAACTCAAAGTACGTCACTGAGGAACAGAGACTGGAGCTGATCCGTCAGTACAGGATGGGACTCGTCACAATCGAGAAGCTCATAAAGATTGTGATGACAACCATTGATGAGAAAGGGGACAAAACAAAGGAAGAAGCTTGTTTTGAAGGCCTGAGAGAACCAGTCAGCGCCAGCTCTCTGTTTGACTCCAACATCATTGACAAGGCCACATTTGACCAACTCCAGCAGGGTGAGAAGGCTCCCAAAGAGGTTGCTCAAACTGACAAAGTCAGAAAGTACCTGCATGGCACTGACCGCATCGATGGCGTCGCCATGGAAGGCTCGGATGAGAAGCTAAGCATTTATGAAGCTATGAAACGACGTGTTTTACAGCACAGCACTGGACTGGCTCTTCTTGAGGCCCAAGCTGGTACCGGATTTATAACCGATCCAGGAAAAAACCAGAAATATTCAGTGGACGGTGCTGTGAAGTCTGGAGTTGTTGGTCCTGAGCTTCATGAGAAACTTCTATCAGCTGAAAAAGCAGTGACAGGATACAAAGACCCATATACGGGCAACAAGATCTCCCTGTTCCAGGCCATGAAGAAGGAACTGGTGTTAAGGGAGCATGCTATTCCTATTCTAGAAGCTCAGATCACAACTGGTGGAATAATCGATCCAGTCAGCAGCCATCGGGTTCCCAATGACGCAGCCATCCAGCGTGGCTTCTTCAGTAAAGAAATGTTGAAATCATTCAGCGAACAGACAGGCGACATCAAAGGCTTCACCAACCCCAACACCAATGAACGGGTAACTTACAGCCAGCTGCTGGAGAAATGCAGAAGAGACCCCAACACCGGTCTGTGCTACCTGCCTCTGTCAAAGGTTGAAGCTCCTGCAGCGACTGAGAAGTCCTATGAGTACACAGAGGAGCAAGCTCAACAAGACCTAGCCAACACTCAGATTGAGATCCCTCATCAGCGCTTTGCAGGAAAGAGCTTGACCATCTGGGAGGTGATGAACTCAAACGTGCTTCCTGAAGAGGAGAGGCGGCGGCTCCTGGAGCAGTACCGCTTGGGGCAAATCACAAAGGAAAGGATGCTCATCATCATCATCGAAATCATTGAGCAAAGAGAAACGCTGAAGCTGGAGCAGAGCGTGTCATGTGACGTGATCAGGAGAAGGGTTACTATCGAGGACCTGTACAGCGCTCGGATTATTGACCTGCAGACGTACAACCTCCTGAAACAGGAGAAGATGAGCGTCCAGGAGGTGATGGAGATGCCGTCAGTGAAGCAGTACCTCTTCGGAACAGGATGCATTGCAGGAATCATGTCAGACAGTCCTCCTAAAATCAGCATTTACCAGGCTATGAAGAACGGCCAGATTAAGCCTGAAGTCGCTGTGAAACTTCTCGAGGCGCAGGCAGCGACAGGATTCATGATCGACCCTGTAAAAGACGAGCTCCTGACCGTTGATGAAGCTGTACGTAAGGGCCTTGTTGGGCCTGAGATCCACGACAAACTGCTTTCAGCTGAGCGTGCAGTAACAGGATACAAGGATCCGTACAGTGGAAAAGTCATTTCTCTCTTCCAGGCCATGAAGAAAGACCTGATTCCTGAAGAATATGCCTTGAGGCTTTTGGAAGCCCAGAATGCCACTGGAGGACTGATGGATCCGGAGTACTACTTTCACCTTCCCCTAGATGTGGCCATGCAGCGTGGCTACATTAACAAAGAAACCCTTGACAGGATAACTGAACCGACAGCGGACATCCGAGGTTACGTTGACCCAACAACGGATGAGAAACAGACTTACGCTCAGCTGCTGAAGAGATGCAGAGTGGATAAAGAAAGTGGACTCCGGTTGCTTTCCCTGGGAGACAGACGACTTCTCTTCAAGGGTCTCAGAAAAACCATCCCTGCAGATGAGCTCCTCCGTTCACAGATTATCGACCAAAAGACCTACAGCGAGCTCGTTGAAGGCATCATCACAGTGGAGGAGGTCAGCAGAGATCTGAAGAAGTACCTTGAGGGCACCAGCTGCATAGCAGGCGTTTATGTCGAATCTACCAAAGACCGTCTTTCTATTTACCAAGCAATGAAGAAGAACATGATCAGGCCGGGAACCGCCTTTGAGCTGCTTGAAGCTCAAGCTGCTACAGGATATGTGATTGACCCCATCAAGAACCTGAAACTGAATGTCACAGAGGCTGTTAAAATGGCCGTTGTTGGCCCAGAGTTTAAAGACAAACTCCTGTCAGCTGAACGAGCCGTCACAGGCTACAGAGACCCTTACTCTGGCCAGGTAGTCTCTCTGTTCCAGGCTATGAAAAAGAATCTGATTCTGAAAGACCATGGCATTCGCCTGCTGGAGGCCCAGATCGCTACCGGGGGGATCATCGATCCCCAGGAGAGCCACCGTTTGCCCGTTGAAACGGCATATGAACGTGGCCTCTTTGATGAGGAAATGAACACAATTCTCACTGATCCCTCTGATGACACAAAGGGCTTTTTTGACCCAAACACAGAGGAAAACCTCACCTACCTGCAGCTGATGGAGAGATGCATGACAGACCCAGAGACCGGCCTTCGTCTCCTGCTGCTGAAAGAGAAGAAACGCGAGAGGAAGACGTCATCCAAGTCTTCGGTTCGTAAGCGAAGGGTTGTCATTGTCGATCCAGAATCGGGCAAAGAGATGTCCGTTTATGAAGCGTACCAAAAAGGACTGATTGATCACCAGACCTACATAGAGCTTTCAGAGCAGGAGTGTGAGTGGGAGGAGATTACGATAACCTCCTCGGATGGAGTCGTAAAGTCCATGATCATCGACAGAAGGTCTGGACGGCAATATGACATTGACGATGCCATCACAAGAGGCCTGATAGATAAGTCTGCTCTGGATCAGTACCGAGCCGGAACCCTGTCCATCACAGAGTTCGCAGACATGCTGTCTGGAAACATGAGCGGCAGTAGATCACGCTCATCCTCCTTTGGCTCCTCTTCCTCCTACACCGCCAGCCCGGTGCCGTCCATAAAAACACCGGCAACCACATGGAACGACCCAACTGAAGAGACTGGGCCTGTGGCCGGGATACTGGACACAGACACGCTGGAGAAGGTTTCCATCACAGAGGCCATTCACCGAAATCTTGTGGACAACATAACAGGTCAAAGGCTGCTGGAAGCTCAGGCCTGCACTGGAGGAATCATTGACCCGAACACAGGAGAGAAGTTCTCGGTGACTGATGCAATGAATAAAGGGTTGGTGGATAAGATCATGGTGGACCGCATCAGTTTAGCCCAGAAAGCGCACAATGGGTTTGAAGATCCCCGAACTAAGAGCAAAATGTCTGCTGCTCAAGCTCTGAAGAAAGGATGGCTTTACTACGAAGCCGGACAGCGGTTCCTTGAGGTCCAGTATCTCACTGGTGGGCTGATTGAACCAGATGCTTCTGGTAGAGTCTCCATCGATGAGGCTGTGAAGAAGGGCACCTTAGACGCCCGCACCGCCCAGAAGTTACGAGATGTCAGCGCGTATTCCAAGTACCTCACCTGCCCCAAAACCAAGCTCAAGATCTCCTACAAGGACGCCATGGAGAGAAGCATGATCGAGGAGGGAACCGGTCTGCGGCTTCTCGAAGCTTCGTCTCAGTCCACCAAAGGCCTTTACAGTCCGTATAGCATCAGCGGCTCTGGCTCTGCGACCGGATCCCGCTCTGGTTCCAGAACCGGCTCCAGGTCCGGCTCCAGGAGGGGAAGCTTTGATGCCACAGGGTCGAGTTTCACAACAACCTTCTCTTCGTCATCCTTCGGTTCGCCGAGCTACAGCCGGCGGTACTGAGCAGGAGGCGGAGCAACGCTCACCAGACGCCTGCATCCCTGTGGAATAAGGACCTCCTTTATTCTGCTCTGCATGGGGCTGTTACAAAACTTTCCTTTTTCCATCAATATATTCATTCACTTTATTGTATATTTTACACTGTATGGCACCTCACCAGACCCATTATCACGCGCTGTAAGCAGTACAGCCGAACACCTGCAGCCTACCCGACTAACAATTTTGAAATAAGCATCTAGTCTTCCAGAAACACTCATTTATTTCCTAGAAAAACTGAACCAGATTGGATGTACAAACTAGGGTTTCTGAACATGTGTATATTTCTGAAAGGATGAAAAGCTTCTCTGCAGAGCAGAATGTGGAGTCTGTCGATAGTCTGCTTCAAGAACGCCAAGCTTCAAGATCTTCTCTCTCATGGGCCGCACTGCTGCAGGTACCATATAAACCCAACTTCATAACCATAAACCCTGCAGTCGGAGCAACATGTGCACACCGTGACATGGACACATAGCGAGAGACCTGGGGACACTTTGACCAACACCAAGAAATCCCTGCTGTTCTGGATGGCACAAAGGTAAATCTAGAGAGAAGCATTTCTGATCTGATGCCAGATTGTTGGGATCTGATGTTTTGTTCTGTTCCAGGAACCACCTTCAGCCTTCAGCTGGTCTCTCTGCTCAGACGTCAGCGCTGGACTCCAGTGGACGCTGCTCCTCGGGATGAAACTCCCTGCTCTGCTGCTCCCTCTGGTTGCTCAGCAAGCGCTCCTCGCCTTTCGCTGGGAGAAGCTGCAGACCTCAAACTGGTGCCTGACTGAAAGGTGAGCAGGTTTCCAGTCTGGCTGCAGAAGAAACACCGAAACTTATTAGCCAAGATTAAGATCATATCATTGACTTTTTTCATTTCCCGGGCGATGTATGGCGACTGTAGCGATGATCAGTAAGAACATTTCTTTGAGAAAGATCTTCAAGCTTCGCAGCTCAGCCAGTTTTTATATGTGACACGACACAGCCTCGTTTTGATGGTAGACCTTCTTTGTAAAGCAGCACATTTGATCTAAAGCTCCTTTTATTTTCATACTCTATATTTCTGCTTTGCATGATTTACTAACGTATTAAAGATATAACAGCTATATCCTTTAAAAGCTTATTTTTTTGCTGTGTTTGAGGTTTGAAGGATGTGTTTTAGAGAGGAGTCATCCAGCCTAGTTTGGTGTATTTATAACTAAATGGGACGAGAACATTTATTGTTACACGTTAAGCCTGTAAATAAACACAAAAATAAAACGAATGAAATCTGTTTCTTTATTTTTGTTTTGTTTGCTGTATGAATAAAAACTGAAAAATCACTGCTGCAGTAAACATACAAGGGTTAGTTTTTCTAGTAAATGTATTTAAAATGAAACTATTCAACTTAAAAAGATCAAACGACGTCCAGGTCTCACAAACTGCTGTTGAAATATTTTTATGTTTTCCACTTTAAATATCAATCAACCTACAATATTAAAATGCATTTTGGGGGATTTAAAGGCTGTCATTGAGAACAGTTACATTTTTACATTAAATGATTATTATTATTATTATTATAATATTTGCATTGTCAGAAATGTAAGAGTCTACTTGCTTATTAACACTAAGAATATTTAAGTTGCCACATTTTTCATTTTAAACAGATAATCATTATAATAATGACTTATTTTCTATTAAGTCATACAGATTAAAGGCAAACTTTAGATTTTTGGACAAAACAATAGTCTGCTTCCCAATATGTAAAAATATTCAAGATTGATACTTTTGCATTTTTTCTTCTAACCTGAAATATTTATATCAATATTTTTCATATTTTGGAGATTTTAATTATTTAAAGTCTCATATGCTTAAATATTTCTGCTGTTTTATAGAAGTTATAAAAAGGACAAATCCATCCATCCATTATCTGTTCACCCTGGTCCCAGTGGGTCGGGAGGTGCTGCTGCCTCTCCGGCTGCGTTCTGGTCGCCTGGCCGGGTCGCCTGGCCGGGTCGCCTGGCCGGGTCGCCTGGCCGGGTCGCCTGGCGGGTCGCTGCCGGGTCGCCTGGCGGTGCCTGGCCGCCGGGTCGCCTGGCCGGGTCGCCTGGCCGGGTCGCCTGGCCGGGTCGCCTGGCCGGGTCGCCAGTCTGTTGCAAAAAAGGAAAAATAAACACTAAAAAACTATTATGTCACATTAAAATATTCTGCAAGTCTTCTATAAGATTTGTTAATATGCAGTTGACTTTGTTCTTTATGTCTCTGAGTTTGTTGAAAATTAAGCTGTTTATATAAATGACTCACCCTATGTCATCAGTTGTCATAGCAACTGATGACATAGCAAGTCATCGGTTGCTATGGAGAAACAAACAGATGAACGGATGAATCATTTGAAACTGGTCAGATTTCATCTGAAACTAAATTTACAGCGCAGAGTCAGGCTGAGGTTTTTTTTCAGAGCAGAGATTAGAAGTGATGATGATCAGTATTTTTTGGATGATACTTTAGATCAAGGGTCCCCAAAGTGGGTCCTGGAGGGCCGGTTGCATCCTGCATGTTTCAGTCTCTCCTTGGTGGTAGTGACAACCTTTTCAGAATGCCGATGTTCTTCTTTGGCCTCTAACGAGCCTCATTTGATCCAGGTGGGTTAAACCAGGGAGAGAACTGAAACGTGCAGGATGCAACCGGCCCTCCAGGACCCACTTTGGGGACCCCTGCTGTAGACGATACCTGCAACTGTCTCAATTTGAGGTTTTTGCTGAAATGTGGATTTAGTTTTATATTTTCCATAAAATCAGATTTTTGATCTCCAGATGTTTTCACTGAACTCATGTTTTGCATAAACACATAGAAATAAAATATTTTGCTGCACAGAATAAAAATCGTTAAAGATGAATGTTTATTGTGACTCAATCTGATTTTGTTGCGTTTTGATGAGCAGCAACATTGAGATACTTTTGATATTTTTACTTTATTTAATGCTAACGTGAGAAATGCTAATGTTTTATTATTTATTATAATGTCATAAAATGACCATAAAATTGCCATTTTTGGTTGGAACCATTTTTATATCTTATTGTTGTTTTGATGGAGCCATGAGGGTCACGTGGCTCCATCGTGGCTCCGGCGCCTGATTCCAGCCAATCACACGCCGGGACCCACGTGGGGCCTCCGGCCCCGGCTCCACACCTGGACTGGGTTGGAATCCCCGCAGCTGGTACCATGGTTACGAGGGCGGCCTCTGATTGGTCGGCTCGGTGGGACGTCGACACTTTCCCAACGAGACTCGATGGTGATTTAAAAGTAAACCCGAGCGGGCCGGACGATTCCCGCCATGTCGGAACCGCGGCAGCCCAAATGCTCCCGGTGCCGGCACCACGGCTTCATCATCCGGAAGAAGGGCCACAGCAGGTGCTGCCCGTTCTCCGGCTGCCAGTGCTGGAAGTGCGGCCTGATCACCCGGCGGACCCAGGTCAACGCGCTGCAGCGGAACCTGAGCCGAACCCGGGAACCCCGGAACCCGAGGAACCCGAGGAGGGCGGCGAGGGACCCCGCTGCTGCCGCAGGGACCCGGGACCCGGACGGTCTGGGTCCAGAGGCCCGGAACCAGCGGCCGGACCCGCGAGGAGAGCCCGGTTCCGGTCCGGACGGCAGAGATGTTCCGACCTGTAAGAACTTAAGTTCAAACTTATTGAGCTAAAAAACAGACATTTATTGTATTTTATTCATTTTGGCCTGAAAACCTGATTTGGTGTTTGCATGAGAATAAAAGTTGATTTCTGATAAAAATATAAAGTAGAATCAGTAAAATATCAATACGAGCATAAAATGAATTCAAATCTATTAAATGCAGGAAGATGAAAATATTATAAATTCATTTCTTTAAACCATAAAACTGTTCAGGATGTGAATTGATTGATTTGGTTTCAGAATTAATAACTCCAGCTTTACAGTGGGATCAATAATGAACATTGTTTTAGTTTTAATCAGAATCGATAAGAGTCCAGTCATTTCCTCCTCCTGCCAGGTCTTCCTCCTCCTCCT
Organism: Poeciliopsis retropinna; assembly: GCA_010277075.1. Taxonomy (NCBI): domain Eukaryota; kingdom Metazoa; phylum Chordata; class Actinopteri; order Cyprinodontiformes; family Poeciliidae; genus Poeciliopsis; species Poeciliopsis retropinna. Next base: position 2,605,970 of record VMRM01000042.1, read on the forward strand.
CTTCCTCAGCTCCTGTCCTCCCGCTCCTCCTTGGCTCCGCCCCCTGACCTCCTGCTCCACCTGCCCTTCCTGCCCGCGCTCCCCGCCGGTCTCTATGACGACCTCTGCAGGCCGCTGATGGTCCCGCACTTCCTGTCATACCCCGCCCCGCCAGCAGAGGTCAGGCTGCGGCGCTGTGCTCGCTCTGCTCAGCGGTCAGGTCAGCTGTCAGGCTCAGCTCACCTGCTGCTTCCTGTCTCTTCTTCTTCTCAGGACTGCAGGCTGGTCTTCCTCCCGCTCCACCCTGCTCCCGAAGCGCCCCCTGCAGGCTGCGGGTCCAACAGCAGAGCCTGACGGATCGGCGGCTTCTGTCCATCACTTCCTGTTCCGGTTCCAGTTCAAAGCTTCTTGTTGTGGCTGTTTGGTTCAAAGGGGGTTCAACTGAAAGTTTGTTACCTGAAATAAAATGCAGAGCTGTGGCTCATGACCACGATCCGCTCCGTTTGGTTCTCAGCTGCAGGTTTCTGGGTCACGGAACCGAATCTGGACCGGGGCCGCTGTTATTCCTGCTGGCATAGAACCATGTCCTGGTTCTGGATGGTTCTGATCAGCGGTCCAGAACCTCTGGGGCCTCATTTAGATCCTGTCAGGAGGAACAAAGAATCAGAAGATTTTTAGTTTTCATCATTTGATGCATAAATGAAACTTTATGAATCAGATGGACAAAGTTCTGACCCGGTTCCCAGGTGTTTCATAGGTCCGTCCAGCAGGGGGCGCAGTAGCACAGTGTTCCATTCGGTCTGCACTTCCCAACTGGACCCAGTGGTTCTGCAGAACCTGTGGTTCTGTCCGGGTCCATCGAGAACATCTAGCATCTATTTGTGTCTTTATGTAATAAATGATCAAACGTGAACCCGACTTCCTGTTGTGACATTAATGATGAAATGTTTTCATAGCAGCAACATGTGGCTGCAGCTGCAGCACAGGGAGAACGGGATTTGGACCGGAACCAACCAGCGCCGTCCTGAGGACGATCCGGTTCTGATCCGGGTCCGGTCGTTTTAATGTGGCAGAGTGCTGCAGCTCTAAACTTTAATGGTTCTGCAGCAGCAGGCCATGAGGCTGCAGCCCACAGCATCATCCCTCCCCGCCGTGCTTCTCAGCAGGTTCCAGTTTCCTCCATCTTGTCTCCTCTCTGCTAACCTCGGTCCGGCAGCCATCTTGTTTTCTCCTTCTACCCTTCCAGGCAGCCATGCTGGTTTAGGGTCATCATGACCTTTGGCCTGTTTAGGGTCACAGTGCGTGGCGCTGACTCAGCTCTGCTTTGTGCTCGGTTCTGGTATTTGTCACCAGGTTGTGACCCGCAGAGATCGACTCCTCCAGATTGGTGACCTTTGACCTGATAGAACCTTTTGCAGCAGCAGATTACTGTAAAAACATAAACATTAGCATGCTAACCTCTTAGCTCAGGGGGTTTTTCATATTTCCCATCAGCCACTGAACATTTTTCTAGATGGCTGCCATTTTGAGCCAATTGTTATAAAATGTTCTCCTTTTTTAGGACTGAGGTGAACTTCCTGTCACATTGAAGGGCCTGGTTCTGATCCAGAGAAGGACTGGGTTCTGGGTGTCGTTGCCTGTCGGTCACCCATCTTCCTTCAACAGGGACCGTCTCCTGGTGAACTGGACCTGACCCAGGTCATGGCTCTGTTGGGTTTGGGCCATGGTTCTGCTCATGGAGCCAGTACCATACCTGCAAGCTTTGTTCCATCACCCCTCCACCACCGTGCCTTACAGCTGCTGACATCCTGAGACTGACCCAGTTCTAACCCGGTTCTGCTCTATCAGGTGCGGGTCTGCTAAATCAGTCACCATCTCTGTAGTTTCGCTAATGGATGACCTTTGACCCGTCGGTCAGATGCTTTACGGTTCTGATCGCTGGCCGTGTCTCATCTGTCAACCTGCTTCCTGTTGACTCTCAGCTGAGACTAAAAAATCAACAGCCGGGACTTGAACCTGTGACGGCGCCCCGAGGCCGCCGCCGCCGCGCCCCGAGGCCGCCGCCGCCGCCGCCGCGCCCCGAGGCCGCCGCCGCCGCGCCCCGAGGCCGCCGCCGCTTTCTTTGTCTGTGCAGAGCAGCAGCAACGTTGCGCCTCAGAAGCAGCAGATGCAGCCGGAGTTGTGCAACAGTCGTATCAGCAGACAGTCGGTGAGTCTCTGCCAGCAGAACCGCTGCCAGAACCTTTGTGTGCAGCGGGTGTGTCTGAGATAAGAGCAGCGGGGGGAACCGGCTCGACGCGCAGCAGGAATGCAAAACAAACTGCATGTTGCTTCAGGATGTGTTGCCGCCGCAGCTCCGGCGTCAGTCACTCGCTGACGGTAAGACCCCCATCAGAGGTCCAAGTAAACCTCTGGATTATCGCAGAGATTCTAGCAGCAGAAGGAACTGCCGGGACCCGTGTTGGGTTCTGACCCGACGGACCCGTTCAGGTCCAGCGTGCAGCAGTTAGACCTGCTGACCGACGTCTGGTCCAGGAATCTGCTGTGTGTTTGATGAGATGCTGCTGCAGCGCCCGGCCTAGTTCAAACCTTTCATCTCCAGTGAAGCCGGCTGTTCCCGGCTTCCAGGGCGGGTGCAGAAATATGTTCATTTAAAACATTCCTGACCCGGAGCCTCGGCTTCAGGAAGAGCCGAGCAATATCCTGCTGGACCAGAACAATGAGCCGGACCGCGGGAAAACGTCCTGCTCCTCCAGGAAGAGACGCCCGGCAGGGAAAGAGGTCACAGGTCATGCTTAGGACCTTCAGACACGTTTGAAAACACGCTTTCTGATAATGTAAACGGATAGAAACTGATAGCAGTCGGGAGGAACCGGGGGAACGTTGTTTCAGCCTGATGTTGTTGCTTTTCTCTCCATGTTGCATAATCAGCATTCTTGTTCTAACTGAACAAACTGACTGGGTCTGTTGCAACATGCAGTTTAAAATGCGACACGTTTTCCTCTCTGACCCACCAAGTCAAACTGCAGGTTTTTACCCACGGACCACAGAGCCACAGGAAGGAAGTGACGTCTGATTTATACAGCAAGGAAAGAATCCGTTGAACCTGCTGGTGACCTTGGCTGGCTGACGCTGTCGGGTTCTACTGGGCCTTTTGGGCCCCAGAAGCAGCTGACGGGAACCGACCGGTCGGTCGCTAAGGCAGAAACTCGGGTTTCAAGGCAATTCTGGTCCTGCTTGTTGAATGGGTACAGAACTGCTGCCTCTGAGCCCAATGGGTCGCGGTTCTGCAGCCAGGGACTTGTGTTTGGGTGTTTCAGTGGGGGATGCTGACGGGTCAGTACTGACCCGTCAGTACTGGGAGCTCAGAGCAGAACCGTGGCCTCTTGTAACTCCTGTAAGTCACAAGAGGCAAATTAAGGCTTCAAATGCAAATCAGGTTTTTTTTCTCCATCCAAACCACAAATGCAGAAAAACATTTATTTTGACGTGTGATCTTTGCCCAGAAGCTTCACGTCATGAAGCTTTATTAACAAACATCTCACTGCAGGCGGATCCAACCGGTCCTGAAGAGCCTGAGCCCACAGAGCTCCACCAGTTTCAATAAAGGAGGACGAGTTCACACGCTGACTGACGCTGACAGGTTAATTGCCTGTAAGACCCCAAACCCCAACTGCTGGAATGAGGCCTCATATTCCATCAGCCAATCAGAGAGCAGCTCACCTCAGCAGGAATGGTGCCAAAGTCTTGTTAGCTGCACCCCTTCAACACGCCGCTCTAAATGATCAGCTTCTGAAAAACCTGAGCTCACCTGTTCAAAACAGACCAATAAAAGCTGTCAGAGACGTTAAAGACAAAGTTTGCTGAAGCTGCCACACCTCGGCAACGTTGACATGCCGTGACGGAGTTGCCACATAACTCAGTCGTGTTCCAGGAACAGATGGAGGAAACATGAAGACTGAACAAACTCCGATCAGACAAACTTCACCGGAAACAAACCTGGTTGTTTCTGAAGCTGCAGACTTCATCTTCATCAAAACATGAAGATCTTCATCAAAACATGAAGATCTTCATCAAAACATGAAGATCTTCATCAAAACATGAAGATCTTCATCAAATCTCGAATCTGTCATCACATCAAGGCATTTTCCAACATGTTGTGAGCTTTTGTCACTAATGCATTTTTCTGCAAGCCTCCCCCAGTTCCTCAGAAATGCCACACCTTGTTTTCTCACGGCGATGAGTTTCTGATTCTGGTATCGGATGAACAGATAAAAACAGGTGAACTAATCGCTGCGACTGTCTAATGGTTGCCGGTTCAAACACCTCTCTTAGTCTGTTTTAGGAAATCATCAGCCCTGAATGTTGGAAATGATTTTATGGCGGTTCTGGATTCCCAGTGAAAGTCGTGTCTCAGGATGACCCCAGAGCAGAACAAAAGTTCTGGAAAATCCATCCCATAATCAGAGCACCACTGCACAAAGAGCAGGACTAACAGCAGATGTTTACACAACATCATTAGCTAAAGATGGATGTTAGAAAGTCATCTGGAAGGAAAAACCTCCAAGAAGATCAGATCATGTTTTCATGAAAAGTAAAAGTCAAACACCAACAAAGTATCAGAACAAACAAAAGGATGAAAAAACTCAGTTACTCCATGAAAAACATTTTTTTAATCTCTGCATTTTTAAATATGAATCAGAAATCAAAGTTTGATCAAAGTTTCCTGATGTTTCTGCTGCAGCATAAACTCTGATACGTCTGGAGTATTGGCAGCATTCTGTCCATAGAGCATCTCACAGCACTAGCAAGCAGCATTAGCGTGCAGCGTTAGCATGCAGCACTAGCGTGCAGCGTTAGCATGCAGCACTAGCATGCAGCGTTAGCATGCAGCACTAGCATGCAGCGTTAGCAAGCAGCACTAGCATGCAGCGTTAGCATGCAGCACTAGCATGCAGCGTTAGCATGCAGCACTAGCGCGCAGCGTTAGCATGCAGCACTAGCATGCAGCGTTAGCAAGCAGCACTAGCATGCAGCGTTAGCATGCAGCACTAGCATGCAGCGTTAGCAAGCAGCACTAGCATGCAGCGTTAGCAAGCAGCACTAGCGCGCAGCGTTAACGTGCAGCGTTAGCAAGCAGCACTAGCATGCAGCACTAGCGTGCAGCACTAGCATGCAGCGTTAGCATGCAGCACTAGCATGCAGCGTTAGCAAGCAGCACTAGCATGCAGCGTTAGCAAGCAGCACTAGCATGCAGCACTAGCATGCAGCGTTAGCAAGCAGCACTAGCATGCAGCGTTAACATGCGGTGCTAACATGCTCCAGACGTGTCCTTTCAGCTCCTCTCTAAACATTCAGCTTGTTTGATTTGGTGTCAATGTTTAAAGAAAGAAGGAGAAGAATGCAGGAAGAGTTTCGCCTTCCGCCACGTTTTCTCTCTGTTGGTATTTTAGCCTCTGGACTTGTGAACAAATGCATAGTTTGGGTCAGAAAACATCTGGAAGCATGAAACATAGAAAAGAAATTAGCAGAGCAGAAAATCCAATCTGTAATGATTAATGCAGGGGGCTCAAATTGCGGCCTGGGGGCCATTTGTGGCCCCTGAATGGTACAAACCGTCCCACCAGCACAGCTGGTTGATGCATTTGTGTGTCAATTGGGAAAAAAATGATTCACAAATTCACATTTTTTAACCAACATATCAGAAACAACTAAAATTATTCATTTTTAATAACCAACTTTCTTCTTTTCCTTTAATTTCACGTAAATAGAACAACATCTATTTGACTTACACTGTAAAACAGCGTCCAAAATAAATGAATAAAGTTTCACTTTCTGTCAACATGAAAGTTTTGGATGATTTATTCATTTCTTTCCTACCAAAAATGGAACTAAAATGTTTCATGTTTAGTTTGTTGAGCTAAAAAAAGTCTCAATAAAACTTTTTGTGATTTTAGTTTTTAAAAGATGTTTAGAAACTAAAACAATTTTAGTTTCTAAACTCAAAACTAAAAATGTTTTAATTTGGTTCATTGATGGGATGTTTTTGACACAAAGAAAAGATGGTAACCATGGCAACGCGTTGTCAGGTTTCCCTCGTTATTAACAGCAAATAGAAACAATGAAGGAACCTAACAGGAAACGCTCGGCCTGGTTTCCTGTCAGACAGGAAGCAGTGTGTTTCCATGGAGTGTATGTAAACTTCTGGTCTGCGCTGAAACCAGAAGTTTACATACACTGAGTGGATCAGGAACCGGGTCAGAACCTGCAGGGAATCTGGTTCCTCCAGAAACTCACAGTGGATCAGAGTCTGGATCAGTTTCTGCAGAGACGCCCCCCCCCCCCATCGCCCCCTCCTCCCCCAATGCCCCGCCGCCTATAACAACCCCCCAGGCCTGGGAGGAACCGTCATGATGATGAGCAGTGGCTCCTCTTCCTGTCCTGTTGCTCCTGCAGATCCAGATGTTCTTTCTGCTGACGCAGGTTAGGCCTCATGAAGCCCCGCCCCTGAGGGAGGAAGCCCCGCCCCCTCAGAATGTCTGAGGAGTCGTCAGGAATCCTTTGGGGCGGGTCGGCTCCCGGAGCAGCAGATAAAGGAGCGGCGGCTCGGAGCTGCTTCAGCCTGGCCAGGAAAACGACGCTCTGCCGACAGAAGACTCACCTGCTCTGGTAAGACGCTCCGCTCTGATCGGCGTGTTTCTGTTCCTCCCTGACCTTTGAACTCGGCCTGGAGGAAAGCGCTGCAGTAAAGCCAGGATCGGAGGCGCCCCGAGATACAAACATTCCTGCAGAACGACCTTTGACCTCACTGTTGGTTTAAGGCAGGGGTGTCAAAGGTGTGGCCCATTTGTGGCTCCTGACTTTAGTTCAAGAAAGATGCAGATTTGGCAGATGGAGACTTTGTTTAGGACAAAACGGATTCGTCTGGTAACTCCGCTGGCGTTACCAGAGAAACGACCTGCGACCTGAATCTGTTTTTGTTCATCAGAATTCATTCAAGTGTTTTAATCTTTTCTGACTGATACAGAGAAAATGTTCAGAACCCTTTCAAGGTTTTGGATCTTGAATATTTTCTGCATCCTTTCCCATCAAGAAATCTGGAAAAGTCTTTAAGTTGTGACTTTGTTTTATTGTTGAAGTGAAAAACATTATCTTTGGCGCTGCGGTCCGTTTGAGTCGGTGATTTTGATCCCATGAGACAAAAAGTTTGGAAAAAGTTTTAACCCAGAAACGCAAGCGGCAGCGGCGGCAGCGGCGGCTGCCCGGCGGCGGCGGCGGCCTGGTGGGTCCGGGTCTACAGGCTCGGAGCCGCCTGGTCAGGATGATTAAAACCTTTAGAAATCCATCAGACACAACCCTGTTGCTGCCAGAACCAGAATCAGAGAATCATCTGCAGACCGGCAGGTTGTGGGTTCGATTCCAGCCGCTCGGCACTCAGGAAGTTCGGTCCATCAGAACCAGAACCGGCAGCTGATCCTGGTGTGGAAATTAAATTCGTTGCGTTTTAAATTCGACTTTATTGTTTTCCATCACGTTTCCATGGAGACCTTCTGGTCACTGAGGTTTGGACTTTGACTAGGCCGACTCTTCTCCATTTCAGATGTTAGTAGATCTGCGGCTGTTTCTGGATGGTAATGGACGTGGAGATGACCTTTGACCCTGACTGACTGACATTGCTGCCATCTGTCTTGTGGGTGTTGTGATGATGATGATGGTCTGCAGAGGAAGAGTCAGGACGTTTGTTTACGATACGGTGAGCAAACCGACAGCAGTTGCAGGACGACGAGTTGCTGGACCTCACCGTGACCTCACCGTTACCTCACCCTGACCTCACCGTTACCTCACCCTGACCTCCCCTGACCTCACCGTTACCTCACCCTGACCTCACCTGACCTCACCGTTACCTCACCCTGACCTCACCGTGACCTCACCCTGACCTCACCGTGACCTCACCGTTACCTCACCCTGACCTCACCTGACCTCACCCTGACCTCACCTGACCTCACCGTGACCTCACCCTGACCTCACCGTGACCTCACCTGACCTCACCGTGACCTCACCGTGACCTCACCTTGACCTCACCTGACCTCACCTGACCTCACCGTGACCTCACCCTGACCTCACCGTGACCTCACCTGACCTCACCGTGACGTGACAGGTCAGGTGACCTGCAGACGGTTTTAAACGGAGCAGAAACAGAAAAATTTTCTCCTGTTTTTGTTTTTTGTCAAAATTAAATGTTGAGGTTTTATTTTTGAGGCTCATTTCAGGAACGGCCAGTTGAGGCATCTCGGTAAGATTTAATCCAGACTTTGACTAGGCCACTCCTGAACCTTTATTTTGTTGTCTCTGAGGCTTTTGGAGAATCGTTGAATCGTGACCTCTGACCTAAGCGAGGTCGGCAGTGCTTCAGATGTCGTTCTGATTCTGGTGGGTCGCTGATTACTCCTGAGTGTGTTGAGGTCAGAGGTCAGAACATGAAGCCTGCTTCATGCTGTCAGTAGGTTCCTGGTTCTGCAGTCAGGCAGAGATCAGAACCGGATCTGGAAATGGTGCATTGTGGGAGTTTTCAGTAAACACGTCTGTCTCCTGCTCAGGTTGTTCTGCTGCCAGAGAGGACCGTCCGTCAGTCTGCAGCGCCGCTTCCTGTCACTTCCTGTCCGCCGCCATCCAGCTGCATTCAGAGGTACTGAACCAGCTTGGTTGGTGTCCAGAAGCCCAGCAGTGTGTGTGTGTGTGTGTGTGTGCGTGTTTGTTTCTAGTACCTTGTGGGGACCATTTTCCTGCCACTACATTGTGGGGACCCACTGCTCCTTGTGAGGACTGAGGCCTGGTCCCCACAAGGGGAAACACTGTTTTTGGGTCAGGGGTCAGATTTAGGACTAAGGTGTGAATTGAGTTTTGGTTGGGGTTAGGTATGTAATGGTTAGGGTTAGGTTAAGGGTAAAGGTCAGGTTTAGGCTGTAGAAATGAATGGAAGTCAATCGAATGTCCTCGCAAAGATAGCTATTCAAACGTGTGTGTGCGTGCGTGTGTGTGGGTGTGTGTGTGTGCGTGTGTGTGCGCGCGCGTGCGTGTGTGTGTGTAGGATGGTGGGGTAATTAAACCCCAAAATCAACATTTTTCCAGATAAACTGTCTAAACATTATTCTGGGTTCTTTGTTTTTGTGTGAATTTTGATGTTAAATTTATGAAGTTCTGCAATATTTGACCTACAACTGTCTCAGTGTTGCCATCTTTGGGTGGACTGGTGGTACTGCGTGTCATTCAGGTACGCCCCCTGGTGATGAGTCAGGAGGTGGAACCACAGGACAGACAGGAAGTGGGCGGGGCTAAGTCTTCAAATAGTTCCTCCTTCATTTGGCTCAGACATGAGAAAAGAAAAGCTAAATTACAGCAGAATACCTGAGGAGAGCAGATCTGCTCTGTTTTTTCCTCCCTGTAGTTCCTCCTCGCTGCCTTCAGCCCAACATCCCAGTTTCATAATTGGGACTAAAAATAAGTTTTAATGGTGAAGGAGGAACAACCCACCTGTTTACTTTCCTGCATAGAAGATCTTTGCAGCAAAGTTGTTCACTCTGTCCTTTTTCTGCATCACCAAACATAAAGTCCCATTAAAATCTCATATATTTTGTGTGCAGTAATCATCACATTGTGGGACTCACTTCCTGTCTTTAAGAAAGCAGGGGCAAAGAATGACCCACATCGTTCTCGTGGCGGTAGTCACAGGTTCGATTCCCAAACTGGCAACATCTGCCACATGTCTCATTGCCCCACTTCCTGTCAAAATACTTTCAAATAACGGCAACTAGAAGCAACAAGAGCTTTAAAGAAAGGAGCAAGAGCTTCTTTGTCAACACAAATGTTTTAAAAATCCTAAAAACACGAGAATAGTGGATAATTTCTTTACATTTTATGGCAGCTAAATTAAATATATTTTCCATTAACTGGCCATAAAGGACCCCTCTTTATTTGACCTTTTCTGGAAACCAGTAGCGCCAGCAGCTAGACGGCTGTAAACGTCCTGCGTACCTTGACATTTTCCTCTCAAGGGAACCGCGATTAGATGCATAAATAAACCTTATTGGGAAATGTTTATTTTAGATGTAAAAGCAACACAGTAATCATACTGTGGGTTTTTACAAATTTGAATAAAATCTTGTACAGGAATGTCGCCATGTTGTTCACGCTGCAATGCATTCTGGGTAAGTGACGTGTAACGGTCCAACTGGCTCCTCCAGGGATGAGTGACGTTATTAAGGCTTTTTAATTTGGACCGGAGCATCGAAACTGACCAGAACCAGAAATAACAGGTGATGATGAGGAGGAGCAAACAGAGGAAGAGTTGGCCGCTGCTGCTGCCTTCAGCTTCACAATGAAACAATGAATGAGACTCACTGCGTGGTCCGGTTGCTGGTTCTGGAGCTCTGAGTCCGGTTGTTGCATTCAGTACCGCTGTTCTCGCTCATTTTCAGGTCACCTGGTTGCCTGACTGTAACATCTTTTTTTAAATAAATATACTAAGTTTTCAAAATACAACAAACATAAATCATACGCAAGAGCATAAAGTATATATATATAACAGATTACTGTATAAGAAAAAATATACTTTTACCAATACAACTAAAGATAAAGTAAAAACTGTTTTTTATATGATCTCAATAACTGGTTTCAGTGATTTTTCTGTCTGCCTGGTGGCAGAACAACAGGGAGAAACGACTGCCAGATTCTACAGAACTTATTATTGGAGCCCACAGCATCAGTTTCTCCAAATGAAGTACCTCAGTAAATTCAGATAACCACATTTTAATTGAGGAACTTTGTCAGGTTTCCACTATTTTAATATTACTTTCTTGGCTATTTCCATACACCACAGTCGTTGGCACAGAAACACTGCGGTTCCTAAGTGAAGGAGAATATCCAGATAAAGCAATCAGTGGGTCCGGAACCAACCCGAACCCACACACTGAGAACCAGTATTGGAAGAGCTAGAGGCAGGGAGCCATCAGCAGGCTGACATTTAGCACACTGAAGCTAAATGTCGAGGAGACATTCTGTTCTTTTTAGGATGGAGGAGAACATGAATTCACTGGGACGTTACTGTGATGGAACATGAGCGGATCCTTCCCACGCAGAAACTCAAGCAGTTTGTGGCAAAGTTAATTCGCTCGGCAACAATGTCAACAAAGCTTGAAAATATGTATTTTTATTTTTTGATTGGAGAGCGCACCAGCAGTTTGCTTATCTTTTCTTCTTCCGGAGGAGACTCAAAACTCAAGATGTTAATTCGAACAGAATTTCTAATTTGCAAATATCTGAAAAATCTGCATCCGAAGAGAGAAACAGTCCCTCAACATTGTAAATGAAGCAAAGTTTTTGTTGATATGCAATTTCTTTAGTGCAGTCAGGCGTCTTACTTTGAAAATTTTAAATGATATATCTGATAGTGATGGGAAAAACATGGTTATAGTAAGTTAAGGCGTGAGCTGGGCTCTGTGGTCGGCTACCGGATACCTTCATTTATTTCCATATTTTCAAACAATTTAAAACAATCAAGCTGGTTATTCCACTATTTGTAGGAGACATTGGTGCTGAGAAAAGAAGTGTTGTAACTCGATTCCTCTCAATAGTCTCTGCAGTGTGTGGAGGTCCAGGCATTCGCTGCCCAGTAATAGTGTTGAAAGCAGTTATCCTAAATCCATCCATCTCTCTGGGTTTATGTGAGTTTTTGATATTCTGTGGGCTTTAAAGGCAAAGTTATTGAGTCCAATGATTAAAAAAGATCTTTGTTAAAAAATAGGCAGACCCTGAAAAAGATATAAAAATTTAGGCAAGGAGACCATTTTAATAGCATTTATGCAGCCCATCATTGAGATCATCCTTCCAACATTATCCACTTTTTCTAAAAAGTTCAATTTGAAAATTTGTTTGGCATCTTTTGGCAAGATAATTCCAAGGTATTTCAGTTTATCAGTTATCTTAAATATTAGATTATCAAGGAATTCAGAAGTAAGACTTGCACCTAATGACATAAATTCACTCTTCTCCCAGTTAAAAGTGTAAGATGATTTATTTTTCCTTTTCAATTAATATGGTTTCATCCAAGATCAGTTATTTACGAAAGATATTCCATAGCTAAGGAATTAGTTTCTTCTTTTGTGGTTTTTAGGAGGGCCTGAAACAGGTTCTGTTCCGCTACCATGAGGTTGAATAAAAGTCTGGACTGCGCCGCTATTCTGCTCTTTCTCCACCCAAACCTCCTATTTTATGGTAACACAGATTTACCTCATACCGTTACATTAGTGTAACCTGAATAAGGTCCAGGACAGTTGGCACCGACTGCTCAGGATGTGATACAAAACAACAACATCATCAGCATACAGTGAAATGTAATGGTCAATGTTTCCCAGTTGAACTGGTTTGATTAGGGAGTGTTTCTAAAACTAATGACCACAAAAAGCTGAGGACTAAGGAGGCCACACTGACGGGTTCCCAGTAGAAAAGGCTCTGACTTGTCCTGGTCTGTGAGGACTGAGGCAGGTGGTTGAGCAAACATTGTTTTAATCCAAGACTCTCATTTACTACCAAACCCAAACTCCTCAAGGACAGTCAGGATGGAAGGCCGCTCCAATTGGCCAAATGTCTTTTCAGCATCCAGGCAAAGAACCACTCCCTTAAACTTACCGCCATTTTTATGATACATCATGTTCATTAACCATCTGAAAGAATGGAAACCTTTCAGGGACAAAGCCTGTTTGGTCCGGGTGAACAATAGAAGAAATATGTTTACTTAGCCTATTGGCCAGAACTTTAGCGAATATTTTAATGTCAGAATTCAATAATGAAACAGGACGATATGAAGAAAGCTCCGTTTCCTCCCCGCCTTCTTTATGTAATAATGCTACATTAGCTTCATACATAGTAGGAGGAAATTTACCTGAATTAGGAGAGTGAACGAACATCCTCCGGAGGAGAGGAGCGATCTTCCTGGCAAATCTTTTCTAGAGCTCAGATCCAGAACCATCTGGTCCTGGGGCTTTGGGAAATGATCTGATTACATCTAGGATCTCCTCCACAGTGATGTCTGCCTTCACAGCCTCTCATCTTGGGGAGATTTAGATCTTTGAGCCAGTTTGAGATGTTTCCTTTTGCTTTGGACATGCACAGTTGTTCGTAATATTCCTTAAAGGAGCCATTTATGTTCTTGACCGTGACATGTGAGTGCGTCTTCCTGAGCGTGGCGCTAAGACAGTGAAACAGTTAAATCTAGTTGAAATCTTGGTCAAAAGAGTAGAATGAAGCAAACATTGTTGCTTCAAACTTCTTGTCCTCTGGGAGTCTCAGACGCCATCTGAACGTCTCATCCCTCCGACTGCGGATCTCACAGACAGGCTTTGCTTTCATGTCTTCACTATTTAGAATAATTTGTAAAAAATAAAAGCTCTGCTGTTTCAGCGCATTACGCGCTGCATTGGTTCAGGCTCGTGCTGCTTTTGTGACACATGATGTGTTGGAGATGCGGTTGTGGGTCAGGTGCGGTGATAGTTTGATGCCTCTGATAATATGCTGGTGGCGCCCCCTGCTGGAAGCTACTTTATTGTCATTAAAATGAAGGTAAATATCCAACGATATAAATGGATAAAGTTTTACAGTCAAGTTTCTCGTTCCTTTAAAAACATCCAATATGTCAGGCTGAAATCAGAAGCACTGAGGCTTTCTTTACTTTGGTTGATTAAAGTTAAAGTTGCTCACAAACCTCAGAGAAATTATTAGATTGTTAGAAAGGAGTGTCTTCATCCTGAAAGCATTAATCAGACATTTTCCTGTCTGTGGTGGGTGTGAGCTTCTTTGTTTAGCTAGCTCATTGTTTCTGAAAGCTTGTGATTTCAGAACTGAACCAGTTCAGTTCATGGTTTTCATCATACAGCTGCTTTTGTTTGCCACCATATGGACTTTCTGGCTCTTCCAGTTTTCACACATCATGTCTTGTTAAAAAAAAGCAGAGATGAGCAAATAGTTCCTTAAATCTCCAATGTGACCTGTTTAAGTTCACACCCAGAAGAAAAGGTGATGATCCACACTCGGTACCAGAAACCATTATGAACCAAATATGGCTAAAATTCCAGAATATTGTCAAATTAATTACTTGACATCTTTGTTTTCATTGGATGCAAAGTGTACTGATTAAAATCCGGGACTCAATGCTCATTGGGTGTTTTTTTTCGCCACCCGCGCCCTTTCCTTCACACGCAGCTGCTCTGGCTAATTGTCAGTAATTCGCTACAAAAATCATGTTTCTGTAAAACATCCAAAAGAAAGCATGGTGACAAGTAAATCTGCAGCGCTTCACTTTCAGAGACGCCTTCTGCGTCCGATTCTTACCGTCATTTCAAACGGAAGCGCGAGGAAAGGTCAGCTTGGTGTGTGATGCTAGCAAAGCGAGCTACAGTGACAGTGTTGAATTTAAGAACGATGTGACCAAAGAGCGCATTATTATGAACGATCTGATTCTTCTACTAGTACCGGTCTGAGTTTGGTACCCAGTTTAAATTTCTCTTTAGCAATTTTATATAAATAATATATATTTTATATTTAACAAAGATATATACGTATTTTTATCTGCAAGAAAATACAGTTTTTTTACTTACATATAATTAAACTTATTTTGTGAACCTGTAAAAATTAATCGTCTTGGTCTTATAAAGATGAATATTTTTGAACCTGGATCATCTGAGTGGCTCCTTGCAGTGACTGGATCCTGAAGAGCCACCAGTCCCATCACTTCTGCAGCAGCTGTTTCTGCTTTGGAGCAGAAACTGATGGGAGCTGGGCAGTTTGGTATTTAAATCCGTCTCCATGGTAACAGCTTTCCGCTGTATTTCTACTGGCTGCATGACTTGATCTGTGCAGCATCCAAACTGAGCGGATTGTGGCAGTCAGGTGGAAGCAAAGCAGAACAAAGAAGAGTTTGAATTGATAATGATGTTGATTAAATTTAACATCTAGGTATTTTTATGGGAACGTGGATCTTTCAGAGCCACTGGAGCAATTTTGATCATGTTTCACATTTTACTGTGTCATGTAGCAGGAGGCGCTGGTTCTGGTACTCAGAAACAGAGGGCTTTAAAATACTCATGATAAAAAGAAACTACAACCATCTCACTGATAGCAGTGTGAGAAAAATAAAACTATTGTCTTTCTTTTTCAGAAGTAAACCTTAAAAGTTCAGCAGCTCTGATCATTAAATCCTGCATCCGTCTTCCTGAACTGTGGAGCAACTGGAGCAGCTGAGGATCTACTTCTACGACTTTTAACGAAACCGAAAGGTTAGAAACAAACCAGGAGACCAAATCTGAGCTCCTAGAAGGAATGGTTCAGTGTGGATGTAAGGTGGACCAAAAGAAATTACCTTCTGCATTAATCCTCTCCAAATGCACTATTTAAATACCTGATCTCATGTAAACCCAAAGAGAGCCAGATTAAACTCAATCACCCTGAGTAAAGTAGAAATCCTCCGTTTCTGCTCACCTTCATTTAGTATTCTTGACTGCTGGAGGCTTTTTTTAATGTCTGATAACATTTGAATCAGCTTCTGCCACCAACTTGCAAATGAAATAATTTACATTTCCATCGCTGATTTGATTGTGGATGAAATTATGTTCAAATCAGGTCATTTCTTCTAGGTGCTGCATTCCCTAAAATAAAAGTTAGCTACAGAATAAACCAATTTCAATAACTGTTTATGTTTTACCACTTCTTTTCAGGTCAGGATGGTGTCCATCAGTCAGAACACTGCCATGAAGAAAAATGGATATGAAGTCCATGAACCTGTGGCGGGCATATTTCTGGAGAAGACAGGGGAGAAATTCACCATCTATCAGGCCATGAAAAAACATCTGCTTAAACCGGGAACGGCATTAGCTCTGCTTGAAGCACAAGCAGCCACTGTGGGCATCATAGATCCGACAGGAAACCGTATACTTCCTGTTGCAGATGCTGTTAAAGAAGGAGTAGTTGGTCCAGAAATGAGGGAGAAACTTCTCACTGCAGAGAAAGCCATTAGTGGGTACATAGACCCCTACACCAATCAAACTATATCTGTGTACCAGGCTATACTAAAAGATTTAGTCCCGAGAGATTATGGCTTGAGGTTACTGGAAGCACAGATAGCCAGCAAAGGCATCTTTGACCCTGTGGAGAAGACTAGCATCTCAACTGATGCTGCGATCCAAAAGGGCCTTTATGAAAAGGGTTTGCTTAGTGACCAAATGTCT
The DNA here is from genome assembly GCA_010277075.1 of Poeciliopsis retropinna. Classification (NCBI taxonomy): domain Eukaryota; kingdom Metazoa; phylum Chordata; class Actinopteri; order Cyprinodontiformes; family Poeciliidae; genus Poeciliopsis; species Poeciliopsis retropinna. Next base: position 2,622,223 of record VMRM01000042.1, read on the forward strand.
GAGCTAAAGGTATTTTACAATCCAAGCACACAAGAATATCTTAACTACCAAAGCCTTCTGGAAACATGCACCGTGGAGCCAGAAACTGGCTTGTTGCTCCTTCCTGTCTGTATTGCCTTCAAAGGTCTGCGCAAAGGCATTTCCTCCAGTAAACTACTGGAGTCAAACATCATTGACAAAGACACATATGAAGACTTGCAAAAGGGGAAGACCACAACCCAGGATGTGATGTTGATGGAAACCGTGAAAGAATACCTGGAAGGCAAAGGCAGCATAGCAGGCATTGCTGATCTCTCAACCAATCAGAGAATAAGCATTTATCAAGCCATGAAGCAAGGGATGGTGATGCCAGGCACAGCACTTGTTCTGCTGGAAGCACAAGCAGCAACTGGGTTCATGATTGATCCTGTAGGAAACAAAAAATACACAGTGGATGAAGCTATTAAGCACAAACTTATTGGCCCAGAATGTCATTTGAAGCTGCTTTCAGCTGAGCGAGCAGTGACTGGATACAAAGATCCTTATTCAGGAGAGACCATATCCCTATTTCAAGCAATGTCAAAGGATCTCATCATTAAGGAACATGGGATCCGGCTACTGGAGGCACAAATTGCCACTGGTGGAATAATTGATCCAATCAACAGCCACAGACTTCCCACTCAAGTGGCCTTTAAGAGAGGCTATTTTGATGAAGAAATGAATAAGTTACTGGAAGATGAAGGCGATGACACAAAAGGATTTTTCGACCCAAATACACAAGACAACCTTACGTACCTTCAGCTGATTGAAAGGTGTGTCACTGATCCTGGCACTGGATTGTGCCTTCTTCCTCTACATGACAAGTCATGCAAATTTAATTCTAGCTTTATTGACTACAAAACAAAAACTGTCTTCAAAACTGAGAAAGTCAAAGTGACATGTGGGAAGTACATGGGAATGACAGTCTCTTTGTGGGAACTACTGATGTCAGAGTACTTCAATGAACACCAGAGGCAAGACATATTTCAGAAATACAAGGAAGGGAAGTTAAATATCACTACAATCATTAAGATGATTTTGGAGACCATAGAAACATCAGTAAAAGCAACAAAAACCGTCTTTGAGGGCATAAGGGAAACTGTCACAGCCAAGCAGCTTGTTGAAGCAGAAATCATCAGTGAGAAAGTGATGAAGGAGTTGGAAGATGGAAGAAAGTCAATAAAGGACGTAATAGAGGATGAAAATGTAAATGTTTACTTACAGGGGAAAGGCAGCATCGCAGGTATTCTGCTTCCAGATTCCCAAGTTATTACACTCTACCAAGCCAGACAAAAAGGAAAGCTGATGCCAGGAACTGCTCTGATTCTGCTGGAGGCACAAGCAGCTACTGGCTTCATTATTGACCCCATTGGAAACAGGAAGTTTTTAGTGGATGATGCTGTCAAAGCTAAAATTGTGGGACCTGATGTCTGTCAGAAGCTGCGTTCAGCAGAGAGAGCAGTCACTGGGTATAAAGATCCACATGATGGAAAAATAATCTCTCTGTTCCAAGCTATGCAAAAAGACCTGATCCTGAAAGACCATGGGATCCGACTTCTGGAGGCACAGATTGCCACTGGTGGTATCATTGATCCGGTGAACAGCCACCGCATCCCTGTACATGTAGCATATAAGAGAGGATACTTCAATGAGGAGATGAATCAGATTTTGAGTGATCCAAGTGACGACACCAAAGGTTTCTTTGACCCCAATACCCATGAGAACCTGACATACTTGCAGCTCCTGGCTAGATGTGTCAAAGATCCCAGTACTGGCCTGTGCCTCTTACCTCTGAAAAGCAAGAGCACCAAAATAAATATTGATGACAACATGAGGGAAATTTTCCATAGGACAATAATTACTGTAAAGTATGGCAGATTCAAGGGCAGCACAACTCTGTGGGAAACAATTAATTCAGAATATCTGTCTGAAGACAAACGACAGGAGCTTTTCAAACTTTTCAGGTCCCGGAAAATCACTGTTGAGCAACTGACAGTGATCATTGTAGATATCATTGAGAGCAAGGAGATAAAACAGCAAGCAGAGCTGAACTTTGAAGGTCTCAGGGGAGAGGTGTCTGTTGTGGATCTCTTGGATCTTGAAATTGTAGATGAAAAAACATACAAAAGTATGATTGATGGAAAGCTTTCAAGTACTGATGTAATGAAGATGGACAGCGTGAGGGCCTACCTCCAAGGGACAAGCTGTGTAGCAGGATTGATACTACAACCGTCCAATCAGAAACTAAGCATCAATGAGGCACAGAAAATGGGCATCCTCACTCCAGGCACTGCCCTTTGTCTCCTTGAAGCACAGGCAGCCACAGGATTCATTATAGATCCTCTAAAAAACCAAAAACTTACAGTGGAAGAAGCACTAAGAGAAAAGATCATTGGTCCTCAAGTGTATGAAAAGCTGTTGTCTGCAGAGAGGGCTGTCACCGGTTACAAAGACCCATACACGGGTCAAAAGATCTCTCTATTCCAAGCCTTGAAAAAGGATCTTATTGTCAAGCAGCATGGTATTCGTTTACTTGAGGCCCAAATTGCTACTGGTGGTATCATCGATCCATTGAAATGCCTTCATTTACCTCTAGAGGTTGCATACAGGAAAGGTTATTTTGATGCAGAACTCAATCGAATCTTAACAGATCCCACTGATGACACAAAGGGCTTCTTCGACCCAAAGACTCAAGAAAATCTGACATATATGGAAATGTTGAGCAGATGTATGAAAGATAAAGACACTGGACTCCTTCTCCTGCCTCTGAATGACACACCAAAGACATCAGCAAAAACAGACAAGACATACACAGAAGCAGAAATAAGACAAGAGTTTGAAAAGACATTTGTAAGCATAAGTGTGGGACGGTATTCGGGAAAATCTGTTTCTCTCTGGGACTTGATTCACTCTTGCTACTTCACTGAAGATCAGCAGCTAGAATTTATTGAAAAAGTCAAAACAAAGCAGATGAACACCCAAACAATAATCACAATGGTGATTTCCACAATTGAAAAACTGGAAAGGGAAACCCCCAAAGTGACAATGGGACTAAGAAAGGAAGTCTCTGCACAACAACTCCTGGATTCTGATATTATTGACTCAGCCACATTCATACAGGTTAAAGAAGGAAAACTAGACTTTGATGAAGTCAGCAAAAGTGAATTTGTGACAAGATATCTTCGGGGAACTGCAAGCATTGCTGGAATCAAAATTTATCCAAGCCAGGACGTAATGAGCTTTTATGAGGCAAAACAGAAAAATCTTTTGACTCCCGGCATTGCACTTGTACTACTTAAAGCACAGTCTGCAACAGGATGGGTGATTGATCCTGTCAGCAATAAGTTCTATTCAGTTGATGAGGGTGCAAAGGAGAAGGTAATTGGAACAGATGTCCTTGAGCAACTTCTTTCAGCACAGCGTGCTGTCACTGGCTTTAAGGACCCTTACACAGATGGCACCATATCCCTGTTTGAAGCGATGAAAGAACGACTGATTGAAAGAAGTGAAGGCCTTCATCTTCTTGAAGCACAGATGGCAACTGGAGGAATTATCGACCCAAATCAAAGCCACAGAGTACCTGCTCAAGTTGCTATTAAAAAAGGATTCCTTGATGAAGAAACTCACAAAATTCTGCAAAACCCATGTGATGATGCAAGGGGTTACTTTGACCCAAACACCAATGAAAACTTATCCTACGATCAACTGATGAGTCGATGTGAAAGAGATGCTAAAACTGGACTCCTTCTCTTGCCATTGGATCTTGATGAGTCCAAGGAGTTTCATACAGATGAGCAGGTGGAACTTACCTTCAAAAACAAAAGTATTTCCCTGAATGTAGGAAAATTTAAGAACAACAAAATAACATTGTGGGAGTTATTGCTTTCTGAATATATCTCAGCAGAAAAGAGAGAGCAGCTGATAAGACAGTACAAAACGGGAGCTTTGAAATTAGAGGAAATAATTGAAATCCTGACAGTTATCATCACAGAACTTTCAACTAAAGAAAGAAAGTTCAAAGGACTAAGAAAACAGGTCTCAGCTAGTGAACTGTTAGAGTCAAAAATTATCTCAAAGGAGATTTTCGACAAAATTATGCAAGGCAAAATAAGTGAGGAAAATGTGACAGAAATTGAGTCGATTCAGAAGTACCTTGGAGCGACAAACTGTATAGCAGGTGTCAGAGTGGAATCAACAAAGACCGTTATGAGCATCTATGAAGCTAAATGCCGAGGTCTACTGACTCCTGGTACCTCCCTAATCCTGCTGGAAGCCCAAGCCGCCACTGGCTTTGTCATTGACCCAATGAACAATAAGAAACTTTCTGTAGAGGAAGCTGTTGCTCAAGGAGTAGTTGGGAAAGAGTGGAAGAAGAAATTGCTCTCAGCAGAAAGGGCAGTCACAGGATACAAAGATCCCTACACTGGAAACACAATTTCCTTGTTCCAGGCCCTGAAGAAAGATCTGATTGTTAAGGATCACGGGATCCGTCTTCTTGAGGCGCAGATTGCAACAGGAGGAATAATAGATCCAGTCCACAGTCACAGGGTGCCGGTACAGGTGGCATACCAAAGAGGCTATTTTGATGAAGAGATGAACCAGATCTTATCTGATCCAGATGATGACACCAAGGGTTTCTTTGACCCCAACACCAAGGAGAACCTTACTTACCTCCAGCTGATTGAAAGATGTGCCAAAGATCCACGTACAGACTTAAACCTACTGTCCATTGTGAAGAAAGGCGAGATCTACTTCTTTGTTGATGAGGCCACAAAAGTTATCCTAAAGTCTACAACAACAACCAAAGCTGGAGGAAAATACAAAGGTACCACAGTTTCTCTGTGGGATTTGCTTTACTCCAAATACATCACAGAGGAAAAGAGGAGAGATCTTGTCCAGCAGTTCAAAGCTGGAACACTCACCATCGAACACTTCTTGGAAATCATCTTGACCATCATTCAGCAGACCACCACCACAACAACAACTACCACCACAAAAAACCACAAAACTTCTGAGAAAATCTTCAAGGGAATCAGAAAAGATGTCATGATGAATAGTTAGTCAAAAATTATTGATGAAAAACTCTACAAGAAAATTGTTGATGAAGATCACAGTGGCTGAAGTCAGTGAAATGGTTAGTCGTAAATCCTTAAGGAACCAACACTTGCAGGTCTACACCAGCCACCAAGGCGCTAGCATCATAAGCTAAAAGCCGAGGTCTACTGACTCCAGGACCTCTCTGGTTACTGGAAGCCCAAGCCGCCACTGGTTTCATGAGCCCAGTAAAGAACAAGAAACTTTCTGACGGAACTGTTGACGAAACTGTTGGTAAAGATGGAAGGACAAACTGATTTAGAGAAAGGGCAGTCCAGGCAAAGATCCCACACGGAAACAAATTCTTGTTCCAGGCCCTGAAGAAAGATTGTTGTTAAGGATCACGGGACGTCTTTTGAGGGAGATTGCAACAGGCGGATATGATCCAGTCAGCACAGGGTGCCGGTAAGGTGCATACCAAGAGGCATTTTGATAAGGATGAACCAGATCTTATTGATCCAGATGATGACACCAAGGGTTTCTTTGACCCCAATACCAAGGAGAACCTTACTTACCTCCAGTGATTGAAAGAGATTATCCTGCTACGGTCCAGCTTACTGGATGTGAAAAAGGCAGATCTACTTCTTTTTGATGAGGCCAAAAGTTATCCTAAAGTCTACAACAAAACCAAAGCTGGAGGAAAATACAAAGGACCACAGTTTCTGTGGGATTTCTTACTCCAAATACTCGGGAAAAGGAGAATCTTTCCAGCAGTCAAAGCGGAACACTCACCATCAACACTTCTTGGAAAACTTACCATCATTCAGAGACCACCACCACAACAACAATACCACCACAACAACAACACAAAACTTCAGAGGGAAAAATCTTCAAGGAATCAGAAAAGATGTCGACTTGCTGAATAGTTGAAAAAATTATTGATGAAAAACTCTAAGAAAATTGTTGATGAAGAGTCACATGCTAAGTCAGGAAATGGATTAGACGTAAATACCTTGAAGGAACCAACAGCATTCAGGCGTCTACATCCAGCCACCAAGGAACGCTGACATCTAGAACAAAAGCCGAGGTCTACTGACTCAGGACTCTCTGGTTCTACGGAAGCCCAAGCCGCCACTGGTTTCATGATGCCCAGTAAAGAACAAGAAACTTTCTGACGGAAGCTGTGATCGAAACTGGTTGGTAAAGAATGGAAGGACAAACTGATTTCAGAGAAAGGGCAGTCACAGGATCAAAGATCCCTACACTGGAAACACAATTTCCTTGTCCAGGCCCTGAAGAAAGATCGATTGTTAAGGATCACGGGATCCGCTTCTTGAGGCGCAGATTGCAACGGCGGAATATAGATCCAGTCACAGCACAGGGTCCGGTACAGGTGGCATACCAAAGAGGCTATTTTGATTAAGAGATGAACCAGATCTTATCTGATCCAGATGATGACACCAAGGGTTTCTTTGACCCCAATACCAAGGAGAACCTTACTTACCTCCAGCTGATTGAAAGATGTATTACAGATCCTGCTACGGGTCTCAGCTTACTGGTCATTGTGAAGATAGGCGAGATCTACTTCTTTGTTGATGAGGCCACAAAAGTTATCCTAAAGTCTACAACAACAACCAAAGCTGGAGGAAAATACAAAGGCACCACAGTTTCTCTGTGGGATTTGCTTTACTCCAAATACATCACAGAGGAAAAGAGGAGAGATCTTGTCCAGCAGTTCAAAGCTGGAACACTCACCATCGAACACTTCTTGGAAATCATCTTGACCATCATTCAGCAGACCACCACCACAACAACAACTACCACCACAACAACAACCACAAAGACTTCTGAGGGAAAAATCTTCAAGGGAATCAGAAAAGATGTCGACTTGACTGAACTAGTTGAGTCAAAAATTATTGATGAAAAACTCTACAAGAAAATTGTTGATGAAGATGTCACAGTGGCTGAAGTCAGTGAAATGGATTCAGTACGTAAATACCTTGAAGGAACCAACAGCATTGCAGGCGTCTACATCCAGTCCACCAAGGAGACGCTGAGCATCTATGAAGCTAAAAGCCGAGGTCTACTGACTCCAGGCACCTCTCTGGTTCTACTGGAAGCCCAAGCCGCCACTGGTTTCATGATCGACCCAGTAAAGAACAAGAAACTTTTTGTAGCGGAAGCTGTTGATCTGAAACTGGTTGGTAAAGAATGGAAGGACAAACTGATTTCAGCAGAAAGGGCAGTCACAGGATACAAAGATCCCTACACTGGAAACACAATTTCCTTGTTCCAGGCCCTGAAGAAAGATCTGATTGTTAAGGATCACGGGATCCGTCTTCTTGAGGCGCAGATTGCAACAGGCGGAATAATAGATCCAGTCCACAGTCACAGGGTGCCGGTACAGGTGGCATACCAAAGAGGCTATTTTGATGAAGAGATGAACCAGATCTTATCTGATCCAGATGATGACACCAAGGGTTTCTTTGACCCCAATACCAAGGAGAACCTTACTTACCTCCAGCTGATTGAAAGATGTATTACAGATCCTGCTACGGGTCTCAGTTTGTTGTCTTTAAAAAAGTAAATTCAGTTAAAAATAAGTGAATCTAACAAGTTTTGTCACGTTCAGACTGAACCTTATTGGCGTTCATTCACACACAAACTTATTTCATTTCACCAGACCTGGAATCCAAACCAGCATCTTATTTGTGATGGAAAATTCCTACATTTGTGTTGGGCATAAATTACAGCTGCGATCAAGATGAAGCCTTAACACTTTTTATAAGAATGTAAATGTCCAAGAGAAAGTTCAAATTAAAGTGATTTGGTTTTGTGTCTATTGCCTAATAATCTGCTTAACTGTTTATCTGGGTTCCACTTTTTGTTTGTTTTGATAATGAGGGTCATTGTTCTGTGATGCAATCAGATGGTTCTCTTTGCATAAAGTTTTCAGTTTCTTCTCTGGGATCAAAAGTGATATTTTTGTGGATGTCAATGGAACAAGGGAAGACTTCCCCTTTTCCATCTGTTATGAGGTCCAATAAAATGATACAATGTTTGCCTTTTTATTATTAAATATTTTTCTTTTAACCAGCAACTGTTATATTTTATGCTTAGGGTCTAGTGCTAAGAAGGTTTTCACACTTTAGCCACCAGAAATAACATAAAGTTCAACAATAAGTCTATTTATACTGTTTTCAATAATGTTCTAGAAAGGAAGTTCACAGAAATGTCTGTTCTGCTCTTCCTTAAAAATAGCACCTTCTAGTGGAACAAAATAATATAACCCTTTTTGTAGAAACACATTTTATTTTCACTTGTAAAATGTTTTGGTTATGAGGAATTATTAAAAATTGGTCAGACATTGTAAAACTTACTAAAACATTTTCAAATAAAAATGATCCAAGCCCAGGAGTCCGTAGGTCTGAACCGCTTAATACCAGGAGTGTGTTGGGAGTAAAGCCAGGCGCATGAGTGAAGTGAGTACAGTATTGTTGGGAGCTCGTCCTGTAATGAGCCCTTTGTGACTTCAATTTGATACATAAAAAGGGTATTTTAAATAAAATGCATCATTATTACCACCTCCTATGCCTTCTGGAACAGCTTTAAATTTTTAATATTTAGAAAAGACTCAAAGAAAACTTACAGTTCAACATTATCAAAGGCATGAAGCACCAAATGTTCAGCTGAATAGGAGACTCAGTGCAGATTGGCCAAAAGCTCACGGATTTCCTCCTGGCTGCGGTAAATCTTTTTCACTCCTCTTGGAAGGTTGCGACAAGATGAAAGGTTGAGGTAGCCCAGAGCCGTCATTCGTTCGACGACCGGCCTGAAGGAAGAGGCACAGAGAAGAGAAAAGGACTTTTAACAACTGCAGGGCTTGAGAACAGCATCAACTGAATCAAAGTATGATTTACTGCATTTATTAGACTTTATATTAAATGTAGACAACCTTTAACATAAAGCAAAACAGAAGAATCACTTACAAAGGATTCCTGCCAGCCAGAAAAGCAAGGTGATGAATATTAAGAACACACACATAGAGGAAGAACACAAAATGATATAAAAATAACAAAAAGTAATAAACGAGTGATCTACAGCAATATTTACAGGCTGTAAAATAGCATAAGGAAACTAAACTAATAGGTTCTGTCTTTGTGATACCTTATTTTTCAGTTTCTACATTTAGATTTTACTCGTTTTTTTAAGTGAGTGAAAACATGTTTCTACATTTGTTTTATCAATTTTATGTTCATTCCAGACATACTGTTGATAAACAGATACTATAGTAATATTTAGCGCTGTGAAATATTTGCCCCAGAGAGGGGGTAAAAGCCTGGAATCTGCCCGTTCTCCCACTGCATGCATAGATGGTTTTCCTGCGATCGTCTGCTGACCTTGCCTCTTGCACAATTACTCCTAGAGAAATCCACCAACCGCCCTGCGACTCAGCAAGGACAATGGACCAGTCAAAGGACACTTGGACCAAGATCGTTACAGTGAGTACTGAATATTACATATTTGGTTTAGTATCTGTATTTCAAAGAAGAATCTTCAGAAGAAACCACTGCAGCCCATCGACAAATCCTAACAGGTACATTCAGAGTCGAACGAGCCGCCGGCGTTCTTCTGCCTCCTTTTGCATGAAATCAGACGGAAAGTGTTCCTCCACAGGTCTGGTGATGGATGGCTTACCTGAGAGCCTGTGCTGTTATCTTGGTGCCGCTGAGGTTCAGCGAGAGCAGTGTGTCAGCCTCAGTAACCTGAGCGAGGAACGTCAGCGCCACCTCCAGGTCGGCCTCTGTAAATGGCTGATTAGTGATGTCGAGCTGCTGCAGCGTCGGACCCCACTTCTCCATCAACAGCTGAAGGTTCTTCTTCACTGACGTGAATCCGATGTTTTTAGTAAAATATTGACCCCAGAACAGACACTCGAGCTCTGGAAGAGATTTTAAAAAGCAAAACTGATCAGCACATGTCTCCTATCAGCTACCGTAGTACAGCCCGCTGACTACACAAACTTTAATAATTTTTTACAATGAAACTCTTCAGTTGCTCATTTTAGCAAACAGAGAGTTGGCTAATGTCTTATATGTATTATTATGTATAAATATGTTCACCTGAACAGGTTTCAAAACTCTTTAAGATGTTTTTTAGATTGCAGCAAGAAAGTAAAATTAATTTGTTAAGTATTTGAAGACATTTTATTGCCTAAAATGTGCTTTGTTCTATTTTAAAAGCCTTTTCTGGTTCTGTTATAATGTAAAAATCTATTTAAATGTAAGAAATAATTAATACATGATCATAATAACAGTAATGTAATATATAATACAATACACTGTAATATAATTAATATGATATAATAAAGTTTTACTTCAAAGTCTAAAAGTCTCAGTACAATAATATAAAAGTAATCAATATAAATTATAAAAATAATATATTTTTTTTCTAGTGATGAGATCTGTGCTGTGGTCTTTTCTCCAACAACACATTCATACCGAACCAGAGTTCACTTCAACCAAACCCAGACGCAGGTTTGGAGGGCCAAGGGCCAGAGGTCAGTTAGCATTCACTAACTGACCTCAAAGTCCAGTTCAGTTGGACTTTGCCTAGTCAAAGTCCAACTGAACTGGACTTTGACTAGACAAACGGACAGAGTTGGGTTGAAGCGAACTGAACGGGGCTGGTAATATTTGTGAAGTTATCTCCAGAGCTAAGCTAGTGCAGACTCCTAATGTTGCTTGAATAATTTGCTCAGTAAAGATGTACGAAGGAAAGGCAGAAATGTGGCGTCTTTTACGCACTTGGACACGGTAACTGGGCCAGACCAAAGGTCGTGATCCGTGTGGAGCCTCGTAGGTCCAGCACTCGCAGTCTGGTGGAGCCGAACAGAACGTCCAGCAGAACCTGGTCGGTCATGTAGGAATACTCTGTGTTGGCGATACAAAACTCATCCAGCAGCGGGAATCCGGCTTCTGACTCGTCTCTTTTACGCATCACCTTGTGCTGAATTTGGATGTTAAACATCCGGAAAATCTGGAAGGAAGTGAGAAAACAAGATTATCAGATTATCAAAAGGGGAAAAACGTCTTTCAGGGTGTGGCCTGCTTCCCATTTAGAGGTGTCCCAGTAATGCAGCCATTACTGCATTACTGGGTAAAAAAAAAAATTTCCAGGAGCAAGACTGACAAAATATTTTTTTAATGCTTATTTTCTTTTAACAGAAAGAAAAGAAAATCTGATTCTCTCAGATGGAGAATCAGATTTCTCCATCAGCCAGAAAACTTTAGCTTGAATCATTTAGTAAAACTAGATTTTACTGACCCTCAGTTTGGGACAGGCCTTCTGTAGCGACTGAAAGCAAACAGACAGTTCTGTGTCTTTACTGTGCAGCTTCTTGTTAACTTCCAGCAGCTCCAGATCAGGACAAAATCCTTTCTGCAAAGACAAGCACATCGATCTGTAAGAAGAGTTCAGAGCAGCAGGCAGGCATAAAATCATGAACCTCACAGCAATAGCTGCCAGAACTTTGTCATTCCTGTGGCTGCGGGTGAAGAGCATCTGCCTGATCTGCTTCCCGTGTTCCTCCAGGAAGTCCACCAGTCCCTCCACCTGAAACTGCAGCAAAGGAAAAACACTTTGAGAACTGGTTCAGATCAACCAGCTCATTGTTAAATCACACAGTAAATCAGTGATTATAAAGCTTTTATTAGACGCTTATTCTGAATGACTACATTGGATATAAGATTATTATCTCACACTTCTCTTTCCCAAAATTAGAGTTAATCCATAAAAGAATTGATTATTTTCTTCTGAAGTAGTTCGGCCAGCCCACCAACCGTCCCAACCATCTCACCAACCATCCCATTAACCATCCCACCAGTCAGCCCACTAACCTCTGAATGCTGCAGGTTGAGGCGCTGCAGGCTGCGGCTGTGCAAGCCCAAGCTGCGTAGGCCGCTGCTTGTCACACCTCTGCAGTAAGACAGGTGGACTGAACACAGGTGAGGACAAAACTCTGAGACAATCTGAAGGAGATAAAAACAAGAGAAGCATAATTAACAATAGTTTAGAAAATATGCAGTTAGTATTTTGTTATCTTTTGATAACCAAGTGAAGAATAGCTGGTGTGGCTTTTCAAATGATGTTGGAAGCTGCCGATTTAAACTGTTTTTATTTCAGCCTTACCTGTAAAGCGAAGTCAACGCTGGTTGCCCAGTGACAGAGAGTGAAGTCACGCAGCTGGGAGAATCTAAAGAACAACAAGTCATATTTAAGGGCATCAGGGGGTTTGCTGTTTAAATTTAAGTCAGTGATTAAACCGTCTGAAGCCCTGACCTGTTTTGAGCCAGCCAGGTAAACGTCTCCTTTATCCTGTTTGAGGTCTTCTCAGTCTGACCTCTTGCTGGTTGGATCCAGCAATGACTTACTGCCACCTTCCTCCACAGAGTCAAAGTGGCGGCGGCGGCGTTCCACAGGCGACAGACTCTGCTGACCCTGCACCACAAAAACAACGGCGAGTCAGACCCCAAACTCTGAAACCACTGAACTACAGACTGAAGACAGCTCCTCGTGTGAAATGCTGTTAATACCTGCAAAGGAAAGGCACCGCGCCGTCCTGAACAACCAACATCTGGAAGATGTTGACCAGCACCTCCTCAGGTAAAAGCTGCCCCCACCTGTCCTCCTCAGGAAACCTGTCCTCTTCTTCCTCCTTCACTGCTTTCCTTTCCAGTCTAGATTTAGGACAGATTGTTTTTTTTTGCTTTTTCTGATACTTTAGCAACTTTGCTTTGGGGACTTTTTTCCTCCTGCTAGTCCAAAGCAAGCCTTCAGACTGAGACGAAGTGTTGGATATGTAGAGAAGCATGTCTTCACCCTGCTGGATGGTGAATGCGGGTCGGGACACTCTGGCCTTCTTGGCTTTCCTTGCTTTTTCGCCCGCCTTTCTTTTCGGCGCTGGTTTCCTTGCCTTTGCGTCGCTGCCCGCTCCTCCACTCTGGGCTAAGGCATCCATCGCTGCTGCTGTCCTGGTTTTAATTATCCCAGAACAGCAGCGGTCAGCAGGAAGGACACAAATACAGGAAATTAATTGATTAGACATTTTTCACACGGTCAAGTTCAAAAATGTCTTCTTTATCCAGTAAAAAGGGGATTATTTTGCAAAAAAACCCTTTAATTATCCTTCAGATATCTTAACAGTGTAATCTGTTTCTGCTTTGGTTTGAGCTGGAACAATTTTATTCTCAGTTCCAGAACTTTACAGATGTTCTGCAAAAGCCACAAATTAAAAAAAAAAAGAGTAAATACAAGAATTTAAAAATGTAGCATCATTTCATGCTCTGCAACTTGTACAAATGTGAAAACATATTGCTTCTTCTTTTTCAGGTACATCCTGTCAGAAAGCCACTTTTGTCAACAAACAGAAAACTGAGGCGTTGCCTTCAGGTTCCCCAGACCCACTCTGGATAAACCAGTCCCACCAGCATCTTCCACTTCCAAACCCTGTCCAACCAGCTCTTATTTACATGTTTCCATGTCAAATCTGTTGTTTTAATATTTCCATTAATATCCATTTGTAACCTGGTTGTATTTCTCTTTTGTTATAATTACACAAAATGTCTTTTTTTGGTTATTTATGCTGTTCCTTACCTGACTGAAACACCTATGAAAACTCTTGTCATTGTTTTAACCGTGTTACTTTAAGATTTTAAGCCCCTCCTTTTTATTTCTTCTTCTGTGGTATTTTCTGTAAATTGTTTGCGCCCCTTAGCCCCGCCTCTTTTGTCAGGGCGGGGCTAAGAGGCCCCACCCCTTAGTCCCTTAGCCTAACCCTAACCCAAACCAGCACAGAGAGGTTTGTGTTGTTTGTTTTTTATCTAAATAAATCCAGTTTATGTATAGATCAATAAGTTCATTTCTGTTATCACCATTGTAATATATGAATACATTCTGTAATGTAAACAATTAAATGAACCTACCATCGCAAAATAACAGGAATTAACTTTAGTTTTGTTATGTACTTTTGTGTTATGTAGGCTTGGAGCGGCCATAACACAGTTGTTTTCTGTTTGTTGTTCTCGTCAGAACAAATTGAGAAATCATCCATTTAAAGACAAACCATGTCATGGCCAGATCATTCAATAAAACCAGCACAACCCAGAAAGGATCCGGTTACACATGCTCATTTTTAACGTTCTTTAAATTAACCTACTCAGTTTTAAATTAGTTTGATCTATTTTTAATAATTGCACATTATTATTTCTTCTGTAAATTTGCCCTTACTTACCTGTTTTTTTTTTTTCTTGTTTTACTGTTTATATTTCTTGTCTACATGTGAATCAACAGGCTTCCATTTTACCTTTAATAATATAGTTTTAGTCTAACCTACATTACATGAAGGATCTGTTGATATATATATATATAAAAGTATACATATTGTAGTCAGTTTATGTCCATCCATCCATCCATCTTCTTCCGCTTATCCGGGGTCGGGTCGCGGGGGTAGCAGCCTAAGAAGGGAGGCCCAGACCTCCCTCTCCCCGGCCACTTCCTCCAGCTCCTCCGGGGGAATCCCAAGGTGTTCCCAGGCCAGCTGAGAGACGTAGTCCCTCCAGCGTGTCCTGGGTCTTCCCTGGGGCCTCCTCCCGGTGGGACGTGCCCGAAAAACCTCACCAGGGAGCCGTCCAGGAGGCATCCTGACCAGATGCCCGAGCCACCTCAACTGGCTCCTTTCGATGTGGAGGAGCAGCGGCTCTACTCTGAGTCCCTCCAGGATGACCGAGCTTCTCACCCTATCTCTAAGGGAGAGCCCAGCCGCCCTACGGAGGAAACCCATTTCGGCCGCTTGTATCCGAGATCTCGTTCTTTCGGTCATGACCCAAAGCTCATGACCATAGATGAGGGTAGGAACGTAGATCGACCGGTAAATCGAGAGCTTCGCTGCTTGGCTCAGCTCTCTCTTCACCACGACGGACCGGTACGCCAAAACATTTAGTGAACATGTTAAATAAGAGTTCTCCTTGTGTTTTTTTAAAGTCACTTTGGTCAATTTTTTTTCTTTTTAAATTGTGGATAGTAGAGTTAATGTCATGTTCATGATTATTTTTTTGCCAGAAGTAGAAAGGACACACACTGTGTGTTATTCTCTGGGGCTTTCAAATCAGTTGTTAGTGATTTTTATTGAATATTTATGTTGTTTGCAGAACCTAAAATAATATTTCCAGTTCGGTTAAAGGTCCTGAGTTTAAAGCTGTCCTCATGCCATACATTTGTACTTCTACTGGTTTATTTCTAATGTTTTAAGACTCATTTTTCCCTTCCTTTCGGTTCCAATGAAGCTGCGCGCGCATGTTGCTTGTTTACAACCCGAAGCTTAGCATTGGCTAACTAGCACCTGGTAACTAGCATCAGCTAAGTACGATAACTGAACTAAATAACGTTGTATAATATATCTTAGGGCGACATGGACTGGAAGCTGTTCATATTCCGGCAGGTACTGTATATAACCCAAGCCGTTTAATGAAGAGAAAAAGCAAGCATTTACGTCACCTTCTCTGATGCTAGCTCTAAAAGCTGCAGCAGACCCAGGATGCATTCCGCCTTTCTATTCTGATTGGTCAAGACCTTAACGACCGCCCGCCTTTAGGCAAATCTGACCAATCACGGAGCAGCATCGATCTTTCGTTTTTTTTTTAAGCAGCAAGTCGAGTTGGGCTGATTACAGGGTGAGTTTTTCGTCGAGTTTATTTCCGCTTTTTTAAAATCTACAATTATTCATTAGCAAACTAAATATAACGGCCTGTCTGCGAAATTGGCTTTACGTAGCTTAAGTTAGCTGAGTTTATTCCAGTTAAAGTGCTGCTAACAGTAGCTGCTGCTTGTCGGCGCTAACTCATGGTCCTGCAGAGAACAGCGTGTAGTTCAGTCTGCTGTTTCATTATTCGGGTGGAAACATCTTAATGATAGTTTTATCTGTCATGTTGGTGAGTGAGAAAATAAAATGAAGTTCCAAGTGAGAGGAATAGGTCTAAAAACAAGAATTGAGTTTTTGTATTTTTCCAGGCTTGGATTTTACACAAGCGAAAAGTCCGGAGCCCCTGGGGAGCGAAAGAAAGAAAGAAGTCCTGACTTATTTCTCGAGATCCTGCGCTGTTCTGACTATCTGTGCTCCCCATCAATCCGCATGCAGATGCTACACACTTAGTGGCTTCCTTATCGATACATCCTACCTGTGGAAAGGTCAGGGGTCAGCCCTATTTAAATGATTTATCATTGGCTTCATATTGTAGGTTTACATGACAGGCGGTTGGAGCCGCTTCAGTTTAGTCTGTAGGTACATTTCTGTAACCAACAAAGTCCCTTTGATTGGCATCAACCAAGTGAACAAAATATGTTGTTTTTGTGAGCTAGTTTGCCCCTTTTAAATATTTTGGTTTAACAATACATTCTTCATTAAATCCTTCTTAACATATTGATGTTAGGAGTGATTGAAGCTGTGTTTATGTGGAGTCGCCTTCTGCTCACACACACACACACACACACACAAATATATGTGTGTGTGTGTGTGCATTATTAAGCAGCATATCAATAAGCTTTACCCCGTCATTTCAGGTGCTCTGACCTGTGTAGTTTGATTAACACTTTTTGACGGATGTCTGTTTTTAATCTAAATAAAAACGTGTTTGCATGTCTGATACGGTTTTATTTTTACAAACACATTTTGTTTGAAATTCAGACATTGTCGCATTATGAAACTAACTGCAGTACTGAAGAGAACTTTTGTGATGCATGTATTAAAATACACCAATATAATCACACATACTTAACAGGTAGACATTCTGATGAAGTAATTAGTGCATCATATAGGGTAGGGGTGTGAACAGTCCTGGTCCTCGAGGGCCGGCGTCCTGCAACTCTTAGACGTCTCCCTGGTCCAGCAGCTGAATCACCTCCTCAGTTCAGTCCAGTCCGGTTCTCCAGAGTCCTGCTAATGACCTCATTATTTGACTCAAGTGTGTTAAAGTAGAGACACATCCAAAAGTTGCAGGAGACCTCGAGGCCTGGAGTTGCTCACCCCTGATATAGGGAAACACGCTGAACAGGTCGCCAGTCTATAGTTTATCAAGATATTCAAATGAAGGAATCTGGTGGTTTTTAAATATTAAAAACCACCTTTTAGTTTAAAAGCTAACTACTAAGCACAACTTAAACCCCATCACTTAAAGAATGATTTCTGATCATATTTACTGACTGCTATGGTTTTGTAAACATGACGGTGGTGATTTTTAAAAGTAACATCAACATAGATGCACTATAGTATGAAAATGTGACGATCTGCGCCATCGTCCGATTTTCCTTTGCGCTCTGCCACCAAGAGGGATTACTGGGTAGACACCAGTGACTCCTCAGTTGCCTCCCTTACATAGAAGCCTTCTCTCAAGCACTGATTGGATGTTTATACTTAAACCCAAGCTCAAACTGAAAACCCATGAACCTATTTCATTATGTCTCTGACCTTTTGGATCTCGAGAAAGTTGGTTGGGATTTCTTTTTTTATTCTCCATGTCCCTTTGGGACCACTGTAGAAAAGAGAGCGTTAGATAGTGTTTGAATTTCCCGATTTCTCTCCATGTGACAGTATTTTCATAAAGGTAAGGTCATTTTATTTATATAGCACTTTTTCAGCAACAAGGCAATTCAATGTGCTTTTCTTGAATTAAAAGGAAACACAAGCAAATAACAAACCAAAGGAAAGAGTAAAAGAAGAAGGAAAAAGAAAAGAATCTAATAATGTTAATCCAAAATATATAAACTAGATACTCCTATTTAGGCTAGATAAGTGTAAACAAGTATCTTCTGGTCCAATTCCTTTTCTTGGTTGGAAGAATAGGAGTCTAAAAAGTAATTGCTAAGGTGGTTTTATTGGATTCTTAGTTTGTTCTTATCCCTTTTCTGGGTTGCTAGAAGTATAAGTAAGTATCCTCTGTGACATCAGGAGCTGTGAAACCAGGTTGCTCAGCCTCCCGGCAGAAGTCCAATAAGATGTTGTTATCGAGGCATGTCCTTGGGAGCGCTCAGCTCCACAGCTGCATGGATAACAGGAGGTGGGAAGGAGCATTATGTTTACATATCTTCAAGGAGATTGGAAATGTGCAGCCCTTCCAAGGCAACACGGGGAAAGCCAATTCAGATATAGAATGTCTTCGGTCAGGTAGATTATACATTTCAATCTCCCCTAAAGTCTCTCTGATACATCTCAGTTCACAATTATCCAAATTAGTTTGTTGTTCCACTGAACCGAAACTAGCAACTTCTCCAAGATCGAATCCATTCCGTTAGTGAGTTTAGAGTCCTCAGCTGGGCTGCAAGTCTCAGCAAGACTCGCATCCAACTTGCGTCTCTGTCCACACCAACAGTCTGATTGTTCACTAGTTTGACCAAGTCTGTCACAAATTTGTCGATACACCAGATATCCGCAAACAGCAGAAATCCTGTTATGACTAAATCCAGGGTGAATCCTGCTGGGTGTGTCCCTGCAGGACCAGAGGCTCTCCTGTGCCCAGTCTCCTAGTGGGTTAGGGTAAGGTAAGTCGAGAAAATTTGATCAATTGCATTTTTAACCAACTTACTAAGGGCCATAGTAGAAAATCCAACGAGCCACTTGTGGCTCCAAAACCGCAGGTTCAAAACCCTTAAAGTAGATTTCAAAAAGCAGCAAATCATGTTCAGAAATACATAAGCACACGAGGAACAAATCATCTGCTAGCCCGGAAACTCCAGACGAACGGATGATTAGTCTGGTTCTCCAGAACCTCATACGTACTATCAGACATGGTTGTGGCAGTGTGGTGATCTGGGCTGTTTAAGCCAAACTTCACGTCTTTGGGATAATCAGAAATTAAACTCAGTTCTGGAGTGGCGTAGTCAAAGACTGGAGCTAAATGCCACTGAGGTGTTTTGGCCTTGGCATGCTGTAAAACCAGCACTGGCAGCGTTGGCGGGATTCGGGGGCATTTTCTGTCCACAGAGCCAGCCGTGCCCCCCGGACTGGAAGCGGTTGTTTTTGTTTGTTGTTTTTTTTACCTCAGAGTGGTCAACTTTCTATTATTCCTATCTCTGTTTGATACAGGAGGGGCTCCAATATCTGTGCCTTCTGTATCCTGTGCTTTTTTCAGCCCTTACAAAGTTTAATCCATTAACGAGTCCTAACATGTTTTTACAAGCCGCCTTTAAACGCAACTTAGGTGCAGCTCCTGAACTACACCTAAACTTTTCAAACCTGAACTAGGTTATTCTCAACTCATAGCAAAATATTTAAAACTGTGTGGGATTTGTGAAACTCCAAGGAGTGACTCCAGGTCTCTTTTTGCATCTCGACCACATAAAAACTGAACCTCTCCTTCTCTGAAGTTTTCATTATTTTGCTTTTGTTTTCTCTCACAAAAGATGCTGAAGGTAGTGAAAAATTAGCTGAAATTTCCTTGTATTGAAGTTTCACAAATCTGGGAATAGTTTCACAAATCACAAAGTTGGTTTTGAATATTCTGCTATTAGAGCAGAATAATCCAGTCCAGGTCTGAAGAGTCTCAATGTTGTGGTTTTTTAACTAAAAAAGGTCAAATATGCTGAAAGTAAAGAACAATTAGGTGGAATCACCCTTTAGCCATTTCCCGAACTGGAAACCAACTTCAGCTTTGTGTTATAAGGGTAGTTTTATTACACTGTACTTTTTATTGAGTAATATTATTATTGCTACTCTTACTTGAGTAGACTGATTTTACATTTAAAGAAATAGACGTCAAACATTGGAAACATTTGATTCCTAGTTTTCTGCAGCAAATGAGATCATGTTTATGCAAATTAGAGGATAATTACACAACATTTTATACATGTCACGGTTTATATCCTTTTTTATTTTATTTGAAATGTTGCATAAAGGTTTGGCGACAAAATAAGCCAGTGGCCCCTGTCTAATCTCCTCTGGAGCTGGGGTAGGGTTAAAACTTTCAATATGACTGAATGCCAGCTGGTGGCTGCAGCTTCTGCTGACATTTTCTCCCAGCAACATAGACATTTCTTCCTAGACTGTGTTGTCCTGTGGCTTTTAATAACTTCTATCTGTGTTTTCTTTCAGGGTAACATGGAGGAAGGTCAGGACTTTTCCCTCCATGGGAAAGCGGTAGTAAATGATGCTAATCTGAGTAAGTCTGATCGCCTGAGCAAACCTCTTTTCTCCCCCCAAGCTGCTCGACCTTCCTGTTATCTCCAAGGTCAATGACAACAGGAAGGTCCTGATCTTCTCCAGGCTTTCTGATAATCCTTCAGGACTTTTCTTTGGGCTCTGTTTGCTGTTGCAACGCCAAATTTGTGACATGTCATTTCCTCTTATCCGTAAGTTTTGTAGTCAAGTCTACAGATTGACAAATTCCCTCATTTCCCACAATCCTAATGGATGCTAGCTAGTTAGCTGAGCTAGCTGAATGTCTCGGTGTTTCTCCTCCTGCGGGACAGATGCACAGCTGCGCAGAGTGCTGTGCTGACGCGTTGTCTTCACATTAACGGCTCGTTGTTGCACGTAACATCGAGCCGTTTTCCGTAGCAACAGGTTGTTGCCAGGTAACTAAAGAGTGAGTGAGATAGCCTTTCCTCTGCCTACATCCCCCAGAATGCTGTGCTGTTCTGGGTCTGAGTTCAGTGATGTTATCAGCAGTCTACCAGATGTATTTCTATCAATATTGATCACGCGTCCATCACGATACGTATCGTCGTTTTATCGCCCAGCTCTAATGTGAGCAATGAAAGTCCATCCAATGACCAAATACAATGTTAGCAACAATGTTTGAAATGTTATAACCAGCCCATTGTTGCATCCAAATAATATGACTGGTCATTGCACACATCCTTACTGTAGTAATATATGACATATTGTGCAGCTCTACCAAACTCTTATTTAATTTTTTTCACCAGGAATGATTTTTCTATCCTCTGTCCAACTTTTCTGCTTCCAGGAGACGAATACTACTGGAAGCTTATTGCAGACTTCATTGGTCCTCAAACAGGGGAGGGACTAGACCTGAACCAGGGGCCGTGCAAGAACAGACTGATGATCCAAGTTGGACTTCTGAGGGAGGACAATAATTTTCCCTGGCTCGCCATCACAGAGTGGCTGAAGAAGATCTTCCCTGCTCATCAGTCAGCTGACTTCCGCTGTTTGATCGAAAGAGGCATTGCAACAACGCTGAGCCTGGGCATCGAAGCGAGGTTTGCCTTTCTGGATTCAGATGTCAACTTCAACTTCGTTGGCCCAATATGCGACAGTATCGGAGTGGAGCGCCAGCATCTTCTGGAGCTCAGGGATTTTTCAGAGCGGGCACGGTCCATCGAAGTCACAAATGGACTGATTGTTGAGTTGAGCAACTTTGTTGCCAGGGAAAAAATTTCCCCAGTAGTCATTGTTTCCTGGCTAAGAAACTTTAACCCAGAGTACTGTAAGAGTGGGGCCATTCAGAAAGCATACAAGCTCCTTCGGTCCAGGATAAAGAAGCTGAAAATTTACTGCCGCAACTATGAAACGAGGAGTCACAGGAAGAATGCAGCCATTGAGAAAGTGCTTCAGAGTCCGTTTGAACTGGTTCCGAAGAAATCACCAAAACTTTTTGTAAAGAAACGCCTGAGGAGAGAAGATTACGAAAGGGTTACGATCAAAGAAGAAGATGAGTGCTCAGAAATCTCCCAAGGCGAAGGTCCTGAGGTGAGCAGGGAGGAAGTAGGAACTGCGCCGCAGAGAGGAAATGCTGACGCGGGGGGTCAAGATGACGGAAAGACATCCAGCTCTGACTGCGAAGAATCCCTGACCCTGCTGGACATCGCCATGCTGTCCGCCCAGAAGCTGTCCAGCGTTTACGGCGGGAAAACTGAAGCGTGCAAAAGCGTGTCGTTGGATCTGCTGAAGAATCACTACGCTCTCACCTACAAAGAGCATCCAGCCATGGAAGAGTTTGAGAAAAAGGTGAACGGTGTCCGGAAGGAGACTTCCCTCGTGCACCCAGTGGTGTTTTTAAACTACAATGCTAATTACCTTGTTGATCTGCACGATGCAGTGGAGGCACAGATCATGAGCTTTGAGAAGGAGATCATCCTGTCCACAGGAGTGAAACTGGGCCGAGATAATCTTCCCAAGTTCAAGAACTTTGTCAGTTTGCCAGAAAGCGCCACGTCACGTTACGTCCACATGGCCTGTGATATCCTGAGCCCGATCAGCCCGGAGAAACCGAACTACAGAAAGCATTGGGTGGCGTTCTGTGAGGAGAAGGGAAACCCCTCCAGACTCGCTGTGAACCAATCAAACAGACTGAATAACTACTTCGAAGCAGCAGCAGGTCTTATCCACCATCACAAGGAGACGGCTCTCTTCTTTGCGGATCTGCTGTCGATTGCCAACGACCCGTGTCCGAACATCATCCTGGAGAGCGTTGCGGCAGACGCAAATGACTCCATGATCCAGAGCTTCGTGTGTGTCGTGGCCATAGTTTATTGCAAGATCCTCGGCCCCTACTGGCAGCTCCTGAAAAGCGGAGGAGAGTATGCGTTCTTCAGTCAGTTCCTGCTGTGTCTGTACCAAAGGTTCATCGACTGGTCCAAAGATCCCTCCACGCTGCTGGCACCGGAGGAGGACAGCAACGTCTTTCTGCAATTCCCGCTGCAAGAGAAAATCTTCAGCGGGGTGTTTAGCTTCTGTGGCGAGTGGCACACAAACCGAGACCTGATCCGAGCTTGTCTGAAGAGGACCATCAAGGTGATTGCTGCCGTCACTGAGGAACACCTGAAGAACTTTCTACCTGGAGGAATGTTTTCCCAGATCCCTTCCACAGATGTGTGCTTGGAGTTGGTCAGCTGCACGTTCTCTGTCTTGATGGCAGAGTATCCCTTCGGCCATGCGTATCCATACAAAAAGAAAAGGCCGGACAAGCTGTCCAAGAACTCCTCAAAGAGTCAGATGGACAGCTCGCAGGAAGACGAAGGCATATCTGGCAACAGCTCTGATGAAGCTTCAAGGAGCAGAAACGGCTCCCAGTTCAGCCAGAAAGAGGAGCAAAGCCCTCAGGCGAGAAAAGGTTACAGAAGAGTCCCTGAGGAAAAGCGGGAGGAGAACATGGACAGGGACTACATTATCGCCACAGTGACCAGAAACGGAGGTCCCTGCAAAACCCAGCAGGACATTGAAAAAATGCTGCTGCGTTTGGATGGGAAGTCGCGACTGGAGAAACGGGAAGGGCTTCGCTGCGAGATCCTGTATCAGAAGATGGTTCTGAACAACACGAACCCACACCTGGACCATCACTGCCTCAATTCCACCCAGATGGCGCTCAAGCTAAAATTTGCTCTCCCCCGTGTCAAACCTGGATACTCGCTGGTGCTGGCGCCCAGGAAGACCAAGCTGAGGCCCTCCGGCCGGCGCGCTGCGGAGGACCGAGCAGCTCCAGCCGCCGGCGGCGGCCTGCTGCCGTCCGGAGAGACGAATCCAGACTCTTCCTCAACGGAGGTCGGGATCACCAGCTGAGCTGAAACCCTACAAAGACTTCAGATTTTCCACACTAACGCGTTCTGTCTTGGAAATGTGAAATTTGATGCCAGTCCATGTTAGCATGGAGCCACTGCAGACATTTCAGGATACAAAACCTTGACATTTGGGAATGCTCCCAATTCACACTTCAAACTTGTTCTACTGTGTCAAAATAAATATAGTTTTCTATTCTTTCTTTTATTTATTGATTTTGTTTAGGTATTTTTTACAGCAGTGAAATGTTTTGAGACTAAAATCTAAAAGTTAAACATTTATAGGAAGTAAAGCTGAGTAACCATTGGACAATGAAGGTTAAGAGCTTAAAGGTGTTTGTTTCTCTTCCTCTGCAGTCAGAACGGCGGGAGAGACATTTTTAGAAGTGCAGATTGAGACAAGGAGGAAAACAAGAAGACCGTCTGGACAGACCTGTTGGAATCGTTTAGACGTTTTATGGGAAGACCTTGTGGGATCATTTTGGAGCCGTTGGGATCCGGTATGTGGTTCTGCTGTGATCCACTCCTGCCACACTGGAGCGGATCACAGCTGCAGGGAGTCTGGGTTCCCTTAGAGACAGAAACTCAGTCATCCGGGCTCAGAGTAGAGCCTCGTTCAGGAAGAAACCCAGAGGAAGTCCGGGACCATGGAGGCTGGGGAACCTGGGTCTCCTGGTCCGATCCTGCGACCTGCGACCCCAGACTAAGAGGAAGATGATGGATGGAATCGACTAAAACAATGTATTCGTATTTTTTCCTAAAACTTTGAATGGAATGTTATGTTTCTCATTTGATTAGGTAATTGCATTTAACCAAACTTTAACCAAAACTGCTAAAACTGAAATGTCTGTTCAGATATGTCAAATTTTAAAAACAAAGCTTTCTCTTCCAGTTTCTTTAGAGACATTATAATAAATCTAGTTGCTTGTGCTGTTTGTCTTTGCTAATTAAAATTGTGTTAAAAGTTATAGTTATATAGTTATATACCTCTAACATGGTTCCAGCTGACTCTTAAATAAAGAGGATATTGTCCGGTTTTATCCACCGGATTCTGGTCAGCAGAAAACCTTTGCTTTGTGTTTTTCTTTCCCTCTTTGCTCTAAAAGTCCCTTCATGTTTCCTGGACTTCGACCTAACTCTAAACTCTGACAGATAAAGAACAACGAGCTCTCGTTCATTTAATGATTTACGTGGCTGATGCCTTCACTGCTGTAGCAAATTACAGATTATCTATGAAAACAGGACAAGTGATCCTCAGCATGCAGAAATAATCTCAATTGCGTTTCAGTTTACATTAGGTTGCAGTTTTGAGCTCATGTGTGATGTCCATCGGAATTTGAATACAAAAGCATATTTGTATTATATATATATTATTCCTGGCTTCTGTAAGTAAAATGTTCCGCATATTAAACGGTACAGATGCTAAATTTAAGGAAATTTCACTCTGATTTTAAAAGTTCCGACTGTCCGTGAAGGCAGCAGAAGGGGCGGAAACATTGCGCAATAGTCGTCCATTGCTCAACGGAAGAGTCGCGCGGCGTGTGGAGGAGCTCCCGGAACCACATTACCCCAGAGATCCGGTCCATTCCCCGCCGAACCGAGCGGAACCATGGCGGGCGGCTGGTGGCGCGCTGCCGCGGTGAGCCACGGCCTCACGGCCCTGTTCGCCATGGGCTCCTGGGTTTCCGTCAACAGCCTGTGGGTGGAGCTGCCGGTGGTGGTCAGAGAGCTGCCCGAAGGTCAGTCCTCATCTCCGGGGGAAAACGCTCCCATCCCGGTCCGCCCGACCCGGTTCTGTTTGCCAATTTATCACAACACGAAGTAACTTAAAGCGGTAATAAGTGGAGCGGGACCCAACACCTTTTCATTACAGACTCCTTCTGTTCACAACCCGCTTTATTAAACTGTTACAGATCAATAATGGTTTCAATCCATCGATCAGTTATTTCTGTTCTCTCCAAGCAGTCAAACATGATCAGTCCTCAGCCTGTCGGCTCTCCTTGCAGCTGAAGCTTCATCAGCTGCTCCTCATCAGCAGGAAGCCAAGATGATGATCACATATGGGGTTCCTCAGGGCTCTGCTGTTGGACCCCTTTCATGTCAGTCCAGCCCTTCGGTCCTCTGGCTCGGTGTTTCCCAACCCCTGGTCCTCGGCCCGCCCTGCGTGTTCCGGCTGCTTCCTTCTGTCCCGAGGCGCAGAGAAACGGGAACATCTAAAACATGTGGGGCGGTGAGCTGGCGCACCGGGCTGGGCACGCCGCTCCAGAGCGCAAGATAACTGCTAATACTGGAAATCTGTTTGTATAAATGCTTCATAGAAAATATGTCAAAGTAACAGCAGCTCAGAGGTACATTTACAGGCGAAAATAACATTTAAAATCTTATTTTATTTGAAAATAAGCTTGAAACACTGATCAGGTTTCTACTATTTGACCAATATCTGGTTTTCTTTGACTTCAGATTTGATTATCCAGATTAGACCTGAAACAATTAATCAGTTATTGAATTGTCAACTACTATAGTAATCAATCAATTGTTAATTGGAGCATACAGACCCTTAAACAGCCATTTGTTAATAGAGGCTAGGTGACAGGTGACACTGAGTGGCAAGACAGAAAAAAACCAAACTGCTTTGACAATAAATCTGTTCTGATTTCACAAAGTTTGACCTTCAGCTGGTGGAGAATCTAAAACCTCCATAAATCTGCAGTTTGTAACTTTTTAAATGTTTATTCCATGTTGAAACCATTTCATGTGAGACGGATAATCTGAAATAAATCAGCCTCTGCCCTGTTGTCATCTGCACAAATACACCAATCAGAGCCAAGAGGAGGGTCTGTAAATCACTCTGGTGTATGTGTTGCTCAGCCCTCTAGCGCTCTGCTGCGCTGCCAACCGTTTACCACAACAGAGCCTTCCCTGAACGGTAACGCTAGTTAGCATAGCTATCCATGATGGTAGAGAAATGGTTCTCCTGGAACGGTAAATTGTTTCTCCACCATCAGTACACCGAGCAGCATGTACACCAGAATGAGTGACAGCGCTAAGCTCCTCCGCCTGGCTCTGATTGGGTCTTTTTTGACCGGGAACAGTTCAGTTCTGCAGAGGGAAAAGGTGGAGGAGATTATCTGCATCAGGTTAATTTGCAACAAGGTCAAAGGTCGTCGCATCATATCAAAATCAAACAGCCGCCAGCTGTGAAACCAGTGTAAACGTTACAGTTGATCAGACGACAACATCAGGTTATTGATCAAATCAATTCCAACCAACTGGGTTTACAAACATGAAGGAGCTCAGGGTTTCAGCTGATTTAAGGTTTCTGGATGTTTGTTCCAGATCTGTGGTGCATAGAAGCTGAATGCTGCTTCTCCATGTTTGATTCTGGATACAGACCCAGAACCAGCAGAAGATCTTTAATCTTTCAGTGATTTATAAGCTAACAGCAGTTTAAAGTCTCAGAGAAGAACCTGGCTGCAGCAAACAGGAAGCGGGACGGACCGCTGTCAGCCTATTTACCTTATATGGAAATGGGACCATTGCACTCCGGAAGTGAAGGGGGCGCTATTTCCTACATTATCCTCCTGTTTTTCTTTTCTTTTAAAATCTGTGATATATTTATATTTTCACTCTCAGCATGTATTTGAACTTCTCTCTTTTATTTACTTCAGAGCAGCTCACAGTTTTTAACAGATTCTGTAGCTTTCTGTGTTCTTCTAAATCTGCTCCTTAGTCGCATCTTTTAGGCCTGATACTGCCTCTAGTGGCGAGGGGAGGTAATACAACTAACCTAATTACATTACTAAATCAGAATAGCACAAAGTCTATGTTATTTATTATTAATTCTGGCATCACTGGAACCGTAATGTGGCCTTGGGTACGGCTTTGGTTGTGTGGAGAACCTTAAATTCTCTTTTTACCAGATCACACAGACAAGTTTGTAAAAATTACCAGAGGCACTGTTGCAAATTAAACACTTTATTGAGCTTAAGGTGCTTGTCTAACTCTATCTCTTTTGTGTGCAGGTTGGCCTGCTACTGTTTCAGTTTTGTTTCAATTTCAGTTCATCTGGAACAAACATCCAGATGTATTTATGCCGATGGGCATAAATAGTCAGTTTATTTTATTGTACAACAATGACCACATTAAAACCAGGAGTCTATCCTGGCCCTGGAAACCTTACAGCTGCAAACCAATTAAAACCCAATTTAATAAAGTTTGACTGCTTGGAGGAGGAATAATAATAAAGAAAACACAAATATAACTAAATGCACCTGAGTGTTCCCCAACAAAAACACATTCACACAAAAATCCCTGGTGAATACAGCAAATAAAAGAAGAAAAACTCCCTTTCCACTCGTCTCCTCAATATAGATAAAACAGCTTAAGACCCAGAGACAGCAAAGGTCCTTTTGCTTTACCAACAAGGCAGAGGGCTGGACGATAAAAACTCCCCTAGACAAAAAAAAAAAAGGAAAATGCTTTTGATCAATAATAACTATCCAGAAAATAAATCCTAAACTAATACAACACTGAAATTGAAACAAAACTGAAACAGTAGCAGGCCAACCTGCACACAAAAGAGATAGAGTTAGACAAGCACCTTAAGTCGCCAGATAATAAGAAGAAACTGCCTTTACCTTCTGTACAGTGAAACAGCTGTTACTCTCTAGAAGTTTGTTTCCTGCAACAATCAGTGGCGCCACAGAAATCCCGCTTCATGTTAAACATTCCTCTGGATGAACCATCAGCTTGAGCTAACTTTTTTGTATTGTGTTGTTTTGCTAATGAGGGAGAGGCAATGAGAAACTTGTAACGGGCCTTTGTTTATTGTTGCCATGGTTACCTCGAAGTTCGCAAGGCAAGTCTCTGTTTGTGGTCAAACATGGTGACTTTAAGGTACGTCCGTTGTCTGAGATGTTTCTTATAATTTATGTAGATTAAAATTATTTGTTTGCTATATCAGCAAACCGGAAGTGGACAGAAAGTCCATTAATCCAGAGAGCAGCGCGGAGACCGAACCGAACCGAACCAGGGATCTGGTCCGGACGGGTCCATAAAGATCAGAGCTGGATCTGGTTTTATTCAGACTCTGATTCCCAGCTCATCTCCACAATGTTCATATTAATGCCCCACATGGTGGAGATATGTTTGCTTCCCTGAATGGGAATCAATCAGGGATGTGTTTTCTACTGTTAGATCATTTTTAGCATTAGCTTTAGCCTGTGGCGAGCCAGATGTCTCAGAAAGCCCAGTCACCGAACTGGTCCCAGTTCGGCCAGCAGACTGAACCCCTGCTTGTCTCTGTGTTGCCAGTATAATATAAATACATTTGTAATGTACTGTGCCCTTTTTTTCTTTCACTTTTTGCGTATTTTAAGTGAAATATCTAAAATTTAAGTATTAGAGTATTATGACAATTTATGAAAAGAAATTAAAAATAATGTAGTCTGTTAGATTTCATTCACACTGCTGTCTATAGCACAGCTGACATATTACACTGTAATAAATATTTCTAAGTAAAAATATGTAGCTAAGGTTCGACAACTATTATCAAAGTTTGTCTTTACAATAAAATGCATAAAAATTTAAATGAGGTCGCATTTCTTTAATCCATTTCTTGAAATAGAAAATACATATTGAAATGTGGGATTGTGTTAACATGCTCATGAATCCATCACTGCAAAGGTGTGTGTGTGTGTGTGTGTGTGTGTTCATCAACAAAAATGATTTATCAGAATCAGCTGTACCAAATGTAATTATTGTGCCACAAAACAATTAAATAATCACATCAAAAAGTTCAAAACGTCCTTAGTTTTTTTATTTCTATCTATAATAATGTGTGAGAGATTGTGTCAGTGACATTCATTAACTTAAAATACTTTGCTGAACTTTACGAAATTCGCTCCATTTATTTGTATTAGCTGGTTGGCAGATGAGCCACTTTCAATATGGCGAACGCTACAACGTATCGCAACAACGGGTTCAAAAGCCCTGTCGTTGAATCAGTGATTTCTCAGGTCTCCAACTGGGACACACCCTTTTCGTTTTGTTAATGTCGAAGTGGTTTGCACATCAGGGCCACCGAATTGTTACAACCAGGGTTGTTAAACAGATACAAGCAAAAACTCATTTTTGTTTTTACGGTACCATGTATATTATTCTTCCCCTCTCCTTGGGCTGCCACCTTATCAGGGTCTGAGGGCCCCAGTCATCCCAGGAGCTTTGCTGTCTGGGGCTTCCGGGTGTGTTCTGGGTGTGTTCGGTGTGTGTTCCGGGTGTGTTCTGGGTGTGTTCCGGGTGTGTTCGGGGTGTGTTCCGGGTGTGTTCGGGGTGTGTTCCGGGTGTGTTCGGGGTGTGTGTTCCGGGTGTGTTCTGGGTGTGTTCGGTGTGTGTTCCGGGTGTGTTCTGGGTGTGTTCCGGGTGTGTTCGGGGTGTGTTCCGGGTGTGTTCGGGGTGTGTTCGGGGTGTGTTCGGGGTGTGTGTTCGGGTGTGTTCGGGTGTGTTCGGTGTGTGTTCGGGTGTGTTCGGGTGTGTTCCGGGTGTGTTCGGGGTGTGTTCGGGTGTGTTCGGGGTGTGTTCGGGGTGTGTTCGGGGTGTGTTCCGGGTGTGTTCGGGGTGTGTTCCGGGTGTGTTCAGGTTTTGGGAGAAATCAGCTTGAACTTCTCTCTCTCCAGCAATAACAACTGTGTTTTCATTGTACTGATTAATGATGTATGTAAAATTCAATAAAGAAAGTTGAAAAAAAAAAAGAAATAGCGCCCCCTTCACTTCCGGAGTGCAATGGTCCCATTTCCAAATAAGGTCTGAGACTGACAGCGGTCCGTCCCTCTTCCTGTTGCTACAGCGGATGAACCTGAAGTCTCAGTGAAGGAACGTAGAACCGGGTGGTTTCTGATCCGATTCTCTGCTCCTTCCAGGTTGGAACCTTCCTGCGTACCTCTCGGTGCTCATCGCCTTTGGAAATCTGGGTCCCATCGTGGTGACGGTGGCGCACCACTGCGCTGCAGGTCGCCTGAATGAACGTGTGGCCATTCACTCCATCCAGGCGCTGGCGGTGGTGGCGTCGGGGTTCCTGGCCCTTTTCTGGTCCCGCCGGGTGCCGATCGCAGGAGCGGAGCGGTCGCTCCCCTTCCTGCTGCTCAGCTTCATCCTGGCTCTGGTCTGCTGCACCTCCACCGTCACCTTCCTGCCGTTCATGTTCCGCTATCCTCCAGAGTACATCCGCACGTTCTTCATCGGCCAGGGCTTCAGCGCCTTGTTCCCCTGCGTGGTGGCTTTGGGTCAGGGCGTCGGCAAGCTGGAGTGTAAAACCGAGAACGACACGGTGAAGCCGGAGTACCTGGAGGAGAACTTTCCCGCCCAAAACTTCTTCTGGTTCCTGTTTGTGATGCTCGCCATCTCGGCCTTGAGCTTCGTGGCTTTGACACAAAGACGGGCCGAGTCCCAGCAGGAGAGGCCGCCCCAGGAGTCCAACGGCGCCGAGGCGGCGAAGAGCGGAGAGGAGACGCACCGGCTGTACAACGGAGGAACGGCGGTGCCGGAGGAGCCGGTCGGCCCGGAGCCGCCCGCTCCTAGATTTTGGACGGGACGAAATGTCTACCTGCTGGCGCTGCTCGCCGCCTCCAACGCCCTCACCAACGGAGTGCTCCCGTCCGTCCAGAGCTTCTCCTGTCTGCCCTACAGTAACATGACCTTTCACCTCTCTGTGGTCCTCGGCAACATCGCCAACCCCCTGGCTTGCTTCCTGGCCATGTTCGTGGTTCTGAGGTGAGACTGCAGCCGTTTCTGACCTTTCATGGGGGATAGATTTTGCCCCTGGTGCTGTTCTCTCCTTAAAGTTCAAGTGATAAAAAGAAATTCACAAATAGGTGTCAGGACTGAGGTCAGGGCCCCAAGAGGTCAAACAGTTGCAACCTTTATGTAGACAACAGTCCAGGACGCCGCTGTCTCCAAACCGGACCACTTCCTGTCCGACCGCGCCCTCTCTGGCCCTACTTCCTGTGTAGCTCCAGCTGGGTAAAGGTCACTGGTGACACAATAACAATAAAGGATGTCAGGTTCTAGAAATGGAGTAAAACTGAGCAAATAAAATATCAAAAAGCTCTTCAGGAGTTTAAGGAACCTGGGTCAGGACTGTAGCAAGAGCATGACCTTTGACCCTCGGATGTGTTTCAGGTCCCCTGTAGGCCTGGGCCTGGTGTCGCTGACGGCGGGCGTGTTCGCTGCGTACCTGCTGGCGCTGGCGGCGCTCAGCCCGTGTCCGCCGCTGCAGGCCAGCCTCGCTGGGAGAGCCTTGGTGGTGAGTTGCTCTGGAGGCTTTTATTTTGATAAGCCGCCTAGCAGAGCCGGCTAAAGTTCTGGATGTGTGACTTTAGGTAAGTCCAGGTTGATCCGAACGCTCAGAACCGGAACCACTTCTTGTTCTTGGCTAAATATGACAGGAAAATGTAACCTTTATTTTGAAAGTCTGGACTTGGTTCTATAGAACCTTTCACTTGACTGTCAGTTTAATTAGAGTCAGGATTTAATTGGTTTCCATGGCGATCCATTCATTCGTCCGGGAGCAATGTTGGAAATGCGAGCTGGATCAGAACAACTCCAGGTCTGTGAGGGTCCAGTTTTTCCAGAACCAATCAGAACCAGAGCTACTGGAGTGAATGAGAGTGGGCGTGTCGCTCTGCACTCTGGGCTCTGATTGGTCAGAAACCAGGAAGTCCTCCAGCAGAGGGTTTGGGAGGAGAGACGGGTAAAACTCAGAAGGTTCTGGATGTTCTGATGCAAAACACGACTGAGATGAAAAATTTAGCATTTAAAAGTTTTGAGAAAACTTTTATTTCAGCTACAGCTGATCAATAGAAATCAATAAAATAGTTTTACTGTGAGAGGAAATCCTGTTTCTGTTGCTTAGCAACCCAGAGGAAATATGGCCGTCCCTGACACGGCTCACCGGCTGCGTGTGTGCGCCCCCTGCAGGTGGGATCCTGGATCCTGTTCACCGGGCTGTTCTCCTACCTGAAGGCGTCGATCGGCGCCCTGCTGCACGGCGCCGGGCGCGGCGCGCTGCTGTGGGCCGGCGTGGCCATCCAGGCCGGCTCCCTGCTGGGCGCGCTCGCCATGTTCCCGCTGGTCAACGTCTACCAGCTGTTCGTCCGCGGCCACGACTGCGTGGACGTCTGCAGCAACAGGACTGCAGCTCCTCCAGCAGGGGGCGCAGCTGATCCTGAGCTCCGGACGTTTCTGGACTGATGGCAGCAGGAAGCTGTTGGTTGGCAGCAGGAAGCTGTTGGTTGGCAGCAGGAAGCTGTTGGTTGGCAGCAGGAAGCTGTGCCACCTGCTCCTGACCTTTCACTCTCTGTTGGAACGTTTACTGAAATTTTTTTGATGGTTTGGGATTTTTTTCCGTTTTGGGAATGAGATCTGATCCCGTTTGGGCCCAACGCTCACTTCCTGTTCTGCGATCTGCTGACAGACAGAAGCAACCGATGCCAGATGCTCACACTGAGGCTTGACCTCTGACCCCCAGAGGTTTTAAGGAGACCATCCTGTTTATTCCTGCTAACAATAAAACAACAGCTTAGTGAAATCTGGGTTTTTCATTTTAAATGTCAATGTTTATATATTTTTTACTGCTCTGTTGTCTTTATCCATTGATCGATCATTAACTGATCGGTTTGGCTGGAGGTGATGGAGGGTAAAGCTGATGGTCTCCAACATTCCTCCATAAAGCAATTATAACATTTTTCTTCTTTTGGAATAAATTTTAGCTGTGATGCAGGTTTTGCTTTGAGTCCAGATTTTCTGACATGCAATGAAAATAAATGGTTTTTATTTGGTATTGTTGGCATTTTTTATACTATCCCAATATTTGCTGATAAGTAGAGATGTTTTGTAGACCGCTGTGGTTAGAAGAGCTTTTGTTTCACCTGTTCCACAAAGCCGTTAAAATGCGACTGTCTGTTGAGCAACCTGCAGGAGAATTAGCTGAGTTCTGCAGATTCTCTACGAAGCGACGAGAACGAGAATCTGCTGCCCTCCGGGGTGAAGACGGCCATCATCCAATCAGGACCAGGCTTTTGGCAGGACCCCGCCCCCAGCAGGGCTTACACCTGGACCTCCTGCCGGTTGCCTTTGCTCAGGACTTTGGCTCCAGAAAAGCTCCGTCCACCAGAAGCAGGTGAGTCTGCAGAGCGTCGCCATCGACAGGTTTTGATTTTCATCAACATTCAGATCTGAGCTCCTAACATACAAACTGATTTATAGTTTAAATTTTACTTCGATGATGATCTAAAACTTTTCTGGAGATGTTTTTGAGTGGTTTTGGTGTTGCTCAGCGTTTCCAAAGAAACCAAACAATCTGTGAATATTAACAGAAGATGGGAATAATTCACGCAGCTGGACGGATCCGATCCTCATGGTGACACATTAATCTGACTTAATGTGTCACCATTAATTAACTTGCAGTTTGATCTGTTTTCTCCTGCTGCACATAAAACCTCAACATCTCAGACATTTTAATAAATTGTTTTCTGCATTATTGACTGCAGAGAATCTGGCCCAGATTTACTGAATATTAGTTCATAATGATGATGTGGCCCCAAAGCATTAGATCAAATTTAGCATTGATAAAGTTTTCACTAATCAATTTCTGACTGTATGTACATTATCAACTAATATGACTTAATATTTATCATAAACCTCTTTACTGACATCTCTTGTATGAAATCAACGTTTAAAGGCCTTTAATTAGACCAGGACTGTCTCTGACTGAGCCTGCTGTCCGGGCGTCTCCCCACAGGACGCCTCTGCCATGGCCGTGCTCACCCACCTGCTAGCCGTCCTCTTCGGGATGGGCTCCTGGGTCTCCATCAACGGCTTGTGGGTGGAGCTTCCTCTCATCGTCCCGCAGGTCCCAGAGGGATGGTACCTGCCCTCGTACTTGTCCGTCCTCATCCAGGCGGCCAACGTCGGGCCGCTCGTCGTCACCCTGATGCACCGCTTCCGGCCCGGCGTCCTCAACGAGGCGGCGGTCATCTACATGATCGTGGCGGTGGGCGCCGTGGCCAGCTTCCTGCTGGCTTTCTTCTGGAAGGAGACGGTGGTGGTGGCCGGCGGCCCCCGCAGCCTGGCTCTGCTGGTTCTGACCTTCTTCCTGGCGGCTGTGGACTGCACCTCCTCCGTCACCTTCCTGCCCTTCATGATGCGCCTCCAGCCGCACTTCCTCACCTCTTACTTCATCGGGGAGGGGCTGAGCGGCCTGCTGCCGGCCCTGGTGGTTCTGGTCCAGGGCGTCGGCCTGGTGCGCTGCGTCAACAGCAGCCAGTCCCTGAACCACAGCGGCCACGGAACCGGACGCCTGGAGGCTCGGTACCAGCCCTCCAACTTCTCCGCCGAGGTTTTCTTCTTCTTCCTCAGCGCCATGATGCTGGTGAGCCTGGCAGCGTTCCTGCTGCTGGACCTCCACCCGGCCGTGGCCCGACAGCAGCCCGACCCGCGCCGCTCCGCCGGGTCCAGGGAGACGTCCCGGAGCAGCCGGAAGAGGGCCGAGCAGAGGCCGATGATGGACCCCTTCAGGCCCCCGAACCACAAACCCAGAAGCAGCTCGGGTTCCGGCTCCTACAGCCAGAAGCAGCTGGTCTTCATCTTCGTGGTTCTGGGTTGGGTCAACGCCCTGAGCAACACGGTCCTGCCGTCCGTCCAGTCCTACTCCTGCCTGCCCTACGGGAACGGCGCCTACCACCTGTCGGCCGCGCTGGCCGCCGTGTCCAACCCGCTGGCCGGCTTCGTCGCCATGTTCGTCTCCATCAGGTCAGCCAGGAACAAATAACTGATCGATAATCTAATGTCCGTTCAATCATTTTCTCCTCTCAGAACTGACATGATGAAAAGGTTCGACTGGACTTCATCAAGTCCAGAGGAGCTCAGAGCGCTTCACACGTCACTCGCTGATTGTAGAGCTACTAGATGGTAGCCAGCTGACAGTCAGACAGAGATCAGGCAGCCATGCACTGGCGCCCCCTGCTGGGCGCTCTGACCTGAAGCAGGTAAGGCGAGTGAAGTATTTTGCCCAAAGACACGATGACAGACAACTGGCAACCGGCTGAGGGACAAAGTTCTGCCACCGTTGCAGCAATCGCTCCAAAACCTGAACAGAAGTAAGAAGATTGTTAGTTTATCAAAAACAGGAACTTTCATCCCGACTTCCTGAAACTTGAAGAAGGAAGTCAGGAGGAAAACTGGAGGAAGTGTTATGGCAGGTTTTGGTTTTTCCTCATCGACTTCTTGCTTTGATTGATTCAACATAAACTCGGTTCTGTTTGGAAGCACCTCACCTCATGGGGTGTATGTAAAATTCTGACCTGTGTGGATCAGACATGTTCTGGTTCTGGACGTTCCTGACAGTTGCTTGTGGTTCTGCAGGTCGCTGGTATTCCTGGGCTTCCTGATGGTTCTGGGAACCGGGATCGGGTCGTACATAATGCTGATGGCGGCGCTGAGTCCGTGCCCCCTGCTGGTCAACGACGGTGCTGGCGCTGTCATCATGGTGGGTCCAGGAGATTTTGATGGGTCCAAATAGTTCTGGTGGTTCTGACGGTGACCTTCCTCTGTCCAGGTGCTCGCCTGGATCCTCTTCATCTTCTCTCTGTCCTACGTGAAGGTCATCATCGGGGTGATCCTGCGGGACGAAGGTCACAGCGCCCTCGTGTGGTGCGGAGCGGTGGTGCAGCTCGGCTCCCTGCTGGGAGCCGTCGCCATGTTCCCTCTGGTCAGCGTCTACGGCCTGTTCTCCTCCGGGGACCCGTGCGGCACCAGCTGCCCCTGAGGGAACCGGCAGGGAACATGAAGGTTCCCCAATAAATCAGGAGGGTTTAAATGTTGCATTTGATTTTAGTTTTTTGCTCTTTTGTTTTATTACAAATCTGCACATTTGTCATAATTTTTTACTGCATTTATTTTAATTTCATTGTTTGCTTTATGACAATAAAGTAAAAATGTCCAGGAATCTCCTCACTGAGTCGCCATCAAAGCTTTTCTTTCAGTTTCTTCTTTGCATCTCTAAAGAATCTGAGTTTGGTAAAAAAAAACAAAAAAAAACCCCATAATTCTCATAACATTTTTAAATAAATATTCTGTCACACTGTCATCAGTTAAAATGACACGTGGTTTCTTCATTTCTCTGTCAGTTGAACATGTAGCTGCAGTTTGAGTCAACTCCCAGCATCCTCTGCGTCCCTCAGCCGTCACTTGTTCTTCCTGTTGACGCAGATGAGCGCCCCCCCTTGGTGGAGAGGTGGAAGAGCGGGTGGACAACAGCAGGACGGAGTTGGGCGTGAGGACGCAGCTGAACAGCTGCTGGTCCTGAATCTGGATCTGCTGCATGGCGGATAGCAGAGCAGGTTGGCGGCCGGAAGGCCTTCCTGTTGGGCCCGGCGGTGGCAGCATCACGGCGGCGGAGAGCGAGGACACGTCGTGTCCAGCGAGCAGAGCCAGACCAGCGGTGGGGAGGCCGTGGGGCTCCATGCAGATGAAGCACAAACTCATCGGGCCTCCGACCTGGCAGAGAGCATGGCGGACTGGTGGCGGTACAGGAAGAGGAAGACCAGCTACAGGAAGCTGTGGAAAAGCGCCAAGCTGCAGTTGAGGATTTCTGCGGCCTTGTTGGCGGTGAAGGAGATCCACCGCAGCTCGGCTGTTATCGGCTGGCCGATGGCAAAGGTGAAGACGTTGAGAGCCAGAGTTACCAGGTATCGTCCTTCCAGCAAACATTCCTCCCCTCCGCCATCTTCTCCCGCTGAAACCAGGAACACAGCAGAGCTGAAGGTCACTGGCGCTTTTGCAATGCTGCTCAGCTGATCTCGGTTGTAACAATAATACCGTGTTGCTATGGTTACACATCATGACAACAGTGTGAAAGTAAGAGCAAAAATCTTAACAGCTGCAACAGCATCCAGAACCAGAGGAAGCAAAATAACAACGAATTTATCAGAGGAACAAAAAGTTTTCTGTTTATTCCGGAGGGATTATGGGATGGAGCGAGTAGTTTAATAAAACCATCTGAAGATGAAAATGAGCCCAAACTTACCGTTGGAGGGTGAAAGTTCAACCTGA
The DNA here is from genome assembly GCA_010277075.1 of Poeciliopsis retropinna. Taxonomy (NCBI): domain Eukaryota; kingdom Metazoa; phylum Chordata; class Actinopteri; order Cyprinodontiformes; family Poeciliidae; genus Poeciliopsis; species Poeciliopsis retropinna. Next base: position 2,659,942 of record VMRM01000042.1, read on the forward strand.
TCCCGATTCCCCTCAAAGCTGAGCAACATCAACACACCTGATTTTCATCACAGCAAAACGTGAATCCATCTTGTGACAAGAAGCGATTCAAAAACACAAATATGGATCCTGAGTTTCATACAAACAAATGTCTGAATTTTGGTTCCTGTTGCAGGAGAACCAAAGAAGTTTCCTTTCTTATTCTTCCACTTCCTTGTTGCTCCAAAGTCGGACGTTGTGCCCGGCCGAACCGGACCGGACCGGACCGAACTCTGTCCGGTTCTGATTGTGGAGGATCGATCAGCTGATCAGGATCAAAGCGGATCATGAAACTAAAAAAAAGAGCCTGAGAATCTGAAATATGTTTTCATCTGGGTTTATTTCAATAAAACATAAATGTTTAGTGTTTCAGCTTCTGCATCAAATATTTTCATGCTGAAATATTTTTTTGTTTAGGTTTTGGAAAACTGAAACATTTTTTATCTGTATGAATAAAAATGAAAGTTTTCTGATTCTGTGGAGGAATTGAATGAAAATATAAAACTTGTGAAAATGACCGACTATTAATTCAGGATTTATTCAATCAGGACTGATTTGAATTCAATTCAAAAACACTTTTGATCACTAAGGGAATTAAATGTTTCTCCAAGATTAAAGATAAATGAAGATTTTTATTCACATTAAGATCATTTATTGAAATTGTGTGCAGCTATTTTCATCTGTTTTTATTTTGAAAGAATCAAGATTTTGATTCTTCTCTGAACTTTTCTACTTTCTCTTCATTTCGTTTTATTGTTCAGATGTTCATTCATTTGGACTTGGCCTGCATCAGAAAGCAGGTTTTATATTCCCTGAAGATTCTTGAAGCTTCCAGAAATTCATCGTTTTTCTTTTAAACATTTGTTTATTTGTAGAAAGTATGAAAATAATTCCCAATAAATCAGCTGAGCTTTGCATCCGACTGGCAGCAGCTGCAGGCCGATGAGGAGGAAACTAAAGAATCGACTCAAAGAGCCGAAAAACGGAGAAAAATTTCAGATGAAACATATGAATTAGTTTTAATTGGAAGATCCTGAAGAGGATCAGCGACATTAAACATATTAAGACTCATAAATACAGGAAGCAGCTGATAAACATCAAGTATTTAAACCTCTGTAAAATCTCCAGATCAGCTTTGAGAAAAGCAGCAGGTCAAGTTTTGAAGAATCGGTTTGAAATCCACATATGACATCACTTCCTCTTCCTGTTAGAATATTTATAGGAGAAAAAGCAAAGCGGTGTATGGTGGCTGGTAAGGGTCATGTCACTAACTGCTCCAGTGCAAACAGATTCAATCATGAAAACCAGATTCATCGAAAAAAAACCAAAAAGTCACAAATTCAGAGAAAAGAAACAAAAATAAAGTTTAAAGATTTTAAAACTTTGCAGCTTTGAAGTTTTGAAATGATGTGAAAAGTATAAAAATGCAGGTTGGTATAAAAACAGACTGCAGAAACCTTCAGATCTGTGCAAAATATTCAAACCCTGATGTTAATAAACTGGGTCTCATCAGGAAATGTAATTAAGATCTAAAAAATATTTAAAATGATGATCTTGTTATAGAAACAAACTGAAAACTAAATTATTGCTTGATTACTTGGATCACAGATAAAATTCTTTAAATCCATAAACAGATTTAAATAAATAAAGAAGCAAACATGAAATCCATCTGTTTTACTTTGAGTTTAGTTCAAATTAATTTTAATTTGATCCAAGCAGCTAATTATAAGAGAAATGTTTAGTTTTTCAAAAATTTGAATGAGAATTATTGTTTTTACAAAACTTATTTATGTTTGAATTTCTGGATTTGTTGCAAAGTTTAGTGGAGTTTTAAATCAGTTAATAAAAGTTTTATTATTACTTAGTTTCCTCTGCAGCTGCATTCTGTCTCCCAGCCAGCAGAGGGCGACTGCAACATGTGCAAAGGAGGCCAGTTTGTGTTGGACGGACCATGCCGTGGACGCTGAGCTCTGATTGGACGGCTTCTCTTGTGTTTTGGTGCTGAAGGTAAATTTAAAGGGATAAAAAACATTTTTTTCATTTTTTGGTGTCCAGTAGACGAAACAAACATGGCGGCAGCAGGAACCAAAGAAGCTCTAAGTGAACTGATCTCCAGAAGATCTGCGGTTCCGTTGATCCAAACAGGAACTGTTCAGTTTGTTTCTTCTGGTTTCCAGTTTAAAGGCACTTTTCACAGCGCTGCGGCGAAAACCGCTTCAGAAAGAATCGTCCGCTGTGAGGACCGGTCGCTCGCCGAGTGGATCTGGGAAAAACATGGAAGAGCTGAACCTGAAGGCACATTTGGACCCTGGAGAACCGTCAGTTGTTCTGGTCGCATTTCCTCCTGCAGGCTGCAGGGGGCGCATCATATCAGGATGGGCGTGGCTGTGGGCGGGGCTTAGGCGTGGCTGTGGGCGGAGTCGCTGCTCAGGTCGTTCCTGATGACCTCGTTGACTGAAGGACAACAGAGACGCAGTTAAACCTAAAAATGAAACACTAACAACTCATTTTCTCACAAACATCTAAGAACTTTTTAATCTTTGCAAAATTATATTCAAAATTTAAAAATGTTTTTTTTTTTTTTTATCTGTTTAAGAACATTTTTAATAAAGTTTGCTTTTCATGTTTGACTGTTTAATAATTTTATTTGGTATGTTTTATTCCCAATGTCCGGCTGAGAAAATCATTTTCTGAAGTTTGTTGCTGGGCGGGTCAGACGCTTCGGGTCGGACCAGAACCTGCAGAACTCCTCTGGGATTAATAAAGTTCATGTCTCATCATGGGGCCTGAGGACCAATCAGCTCCTTCATCTCGTTAAGGATGTGGGATCCTTTGGTCCAGGGAACCGTTCCCTGATGGCGTGGATCGATCCAGAACCGGACCGGCGGCTCGTTCGGGTCGCATCGACTTTAGATGATCTGGAGATTTTAACTTTCTTTTCTTTCTTTTCTGCTAACCAGGTCAAATGAGGTCAAAGGCCTCATCAGAAACACCTTCGATTTCTGAGGCGTCAGAATCTAAAACACGTTTGGACCCGGTCGGATCGCCGCTCTGACGGCGGCTGGTTGGCGGACCGGGACCGTTCCCCTGCTGCCGGCGCCGCGGTTTGACGGGACGCAACGGGAAGCAGCTGCAACTTCTGGGTCAGGGGTCAGGGGTCAGAGAGCTGCAGGCGGTCCGTCCTCATCGTCCTCAGCATGACGGAGGCTCCGTCGGGTTCTAGCAGCTGGTTCTGCTGGTTCCTCTGGTTGACCCGCTGCTCGCTGCCGGACTCCTGTCCTGCTTCGGGTTCTGGCCCGGACGGAAAGGTCAGAGGTCAAGCTTTTCCTTTCTGTGGCTCCATTCCTACCCGACGTGAGATCGTCTGGATTTAAGGAACGTTTTAAATCCAGAAACAGATTTAAAGTTTGATGAAACTCTTGCTTGATTGCCTGAATCAGAACCTTTGACCTCTGACCCCTGAGAACACAAACTTCCTCTCACCGTCATCCAGGTACATCTGGTCCAGCTCCTGCGGCTCTTCCTTGATGCTGACGCCCCCGTCCCGAACCCGCCCTGCAGGTTCAGGGGCCTGTGGGGGGCCCAGGGTCAAGGTCGAGGTCAAGGTCGGAGAGCCTGCAGGTGAGGGGGGGCGGCGGGGGACTTCCTGGATGATGGAGGCGTGGGGGGACGGCGGCTTGGGGAACGGAGACAGATCCTGCAGTCTGGGGCTGGAGGTGGGTGAGCGGCCGTAAGCCCCGCCCACAACGCACGGCCTGAGGTCGGAGGTCACCGGGGTGGCGACCTGGGCGCCGTAATAGGGCTTTGGGTTCAGCGGCGCGTGCCGGCTGCACGGCAGGGCGGCGCCGTAGTCGTCATGCGGCTCCGTCTTTATCGTCGGAACTGAAAGGACAAGAAGAAGAACCGGATCAGAACCGAGACGCTCTGGTCTCCGTTAAGAGTTGGAACGTCTTCCGCAGAGGCAGCTCTGCCCCGGGGCGGCGAGCAGGAAGTGAGCAGGAAGTGAGCAGGAAGTGAGAGATCCTCTGGAGGAAACAGTCGGCTAACAGAAGCGGAATTGAAACAGATTTTTTACATCTCAAAATAAATCTGCTTTGGCGTTTTAACACCTGCAACTTCTGCTCTTTTCAGCGTTTAGTTCAGCTGCTGCCGTTCTGCCGCAGCTTTGAACCGCCCGCTGCATTTCTCTCCAAGGCCGCAGGGCGATCTGTGGCGACTTGCAGGGGTTTATTTTTAGCCGGGCAGGAAGCGGGCCGCTCCCAGCCTGCTGCACGGAGCTGCAGGTACGGAAAAGAACAGATTTTATGATTTTTGTTTTACAATGGACGAATAAAAACGTCGCTTTGTTCCTCCCAGGCTGACCGCTGCGGCACGGGGGACCAAATGTTTCCAATAAGTCTGAGACGGACATCAAGAAACCAGAAGGAGCCGAGAGGCGGAGAGGAACCACAGAATAACGAGTGTTTGCTTCCATCATGGCCGCCTGCGGCATCGTCATGGAAACAATCATGGCTGAAAGGAAGAAAACTAAAACATCAATCTGTCTGCTGTTTTTTATTTAATCCATCCATCCATCCATCCATCCATCTTCTTCCGCTTATCCGGGGTCGGGTCGCGGGGGTAGCAGCCTAAGAAGGGAGGCCCAGACCTCCCTCTCCCCGGCCACTTCCTCCAGCTCCTCCGGGGGAATCCCAAGGTGTTCCCAGGCCAGCTGAGAGACGTAGTCCCTCCAGCGTGTCCTGGGTCTTCCCCTCCTCCCGGTGGGACGTGCCCGAAAAACCTCACCAGGGAGCCGTCCAGGAGGCATCCTGACCAGATGCCCGAGCCACCTCAACTGGCTCCTTTCGATGTGGAGGAGCAGCGGCTCTACTCTGAGTCCCTCCAGGATGACCGAGCTTCTCACCCTATCTCTAAGGGAGAGCCCAGCCGCCCTACGGAGGAAACCCATTTCGGCCGCTTGTATCCGAGATCTCGTTCTTTCGGTCATGACCCAAAGCTCATGACCATAGATGAGGGTAGGAACGTAGATCGACCGGTAAATCGAGAGCTTCGCTGTTTGGCTCAGTTCCCTCTTCACCACGACGGACCGGTACAGCGCAGCTTCACAGCAGACGCGCCAATCCGCCTGTCGATCTCCCGCTCCCTTCTTCCCTCATTCGTGAACAAGATCCTGAATCTTGTTTCATAAGAAAATGAACATTAAAGAGGAAATGTTCAGGTTTCTGCCTGTGGGGGGCGCAATAACCAGCCGCAGCACCAGTTTAACCAGTTTAAAGAAGCAAAGAAACCGGGAGCACAGGCGGACCCAGAGCCCAGCAGTGGTAGCATCATGCTGTGGGAGGAATAGTAACGGCAGCTCACCGTTGGTGGGAACGTAGGAGAAGCGCTGCAGCTGACTCCGCCTCCTCTTGCCGTTGCTGACGTAGAAGTTGACGTGAACGGGAGCGGAGAGGCGCTGCGTCCGGTACGGCGGGATTTCAACCAGCAGCGAGTTCTGCAGCACAGAGCATTTCCTGTTCCTGTCAGAAAAACTCCCAAACATTTCAACAATCTGGAAAAGGTTTCATCGGTCCGATCAGTGGGACCGGGCCCCTGCCACGCAGCAAAGCATCATGGGTCATTTCCTCAAGGCGTTGAAAGATCAGAGAAATATTAATACCAGTAAATATTGATTATCGGCTGGATTTCTAACCAATCAGCAGTTAGACCAGTGGTGGGCAACTCCAGGTCTCCTACAACTTTTAGATGTGTCTCTCCTTCAACACACCTGAGTCAAATAATGAGGTCCTTAGCAGAACTCTGGAGAACCGGACAGCATTTAGGATTCAGGGATTTGATTCAGCTGTTGGACCAGGGAGACGCCTCAGAGCTGCAGGACAGCGGCCCTCCAGGACCAGGACTGCCCACCCTGGGTTAGACTGTCGCTGTTCAAACTGGGACCAGTCCAGCAGCCTGGAAACCGGCCAGCTGACCTCTGACCTGCCTTTAATAATAATGCTTTATTTATTTATTAAGAATCCAAACAAACACATGGAAACCTGTTGCTTCCTGGATTACCATGTCACCAGGTGACCTTTGACCCCACCCAGTCACTGAACAGATGCTGAGAACAGATTAAAGTGTAGATGAAGTTATAAAAGAGGAACAATCTAGAGATATAGATCTAGATCTAGAGTCAACACAGTTATTCCAGCCAGAAACTAGAAACCATCTGACCTTTGACCTGAACCTCCAGAGCCACAAAAAGGTGGTTTCAAAGTCGGCCTTCTATCAGTTAAAGAACATTTCCAGGATCAGAGGATTAACCTAACCCTAACCTCTCAGGTTCTGGTTCTGGTTCTGTATCCAGAACCAAACATGGAGAAGCAGCATTCAGCTTCTATGCTCCACAGATCTGGAACAAACAACTAAAAAACTGGATTAGAGCAGAAACACTGAGCCGTTAGAGCTGAGCTGATCAACAGGAACATCACAACTTGTCCTGTTCCTCCGACCTTCAGCTTTTCTTTTGCTTCTCATCCTGATGTTTCTGAATGCAGAAGCAACAGAACCGAAATGTGACGGAGAGTCGCAGATTAGAGTCCAACAGGAAGTGACTCGGTGGGTCCAGTGAGCTTGAAGAACCTTAGTTTGCTTTATTTCACAGATGAGAGGAAAACTTCTTACCGGCCTCAGCGCGTCTCTCTCCACCGCGGCCTCGCTCTCCCAGACATGGTGGCCGTCTGCATGAGAGACAACATGGCGGGTCAGAAAACCGTGACATCACAGGATACATCGGGTCGTTCCTCAGGACCCCGACAGCTGCCCGACCGGAACCCGATCAGAACCGACCGGAACCCGACTCGCCATCTATTCTCACAAGAATCAGCCACCGGGTCTGATCCGAGACGACTGGCCAATCAGGCGTCAGGAAAACTTTTTTGAAACCAATTTATGGGACGGTCAGCAGCTGAGTGAAGCCGAGACTCCACCCACAAAACAACCTCGCAAATAGCCTGACTGGTGGTTTCTCTCGATTCCGGGTCTTTCTGCATGGAGTTAGCATGTTCTCCCTGTGCATGCTGGTTCTCTCCGGTTCTCTCCGGTTCTCCGGCTTCCTCCCACAGCCCAGAAACATGACTGTCAGGTTAAATGGTCTCTAATCCAAGGTGTGTGTGTGTGTGTGTGTGTGTGTGTGTGTGTGTGCCTGGTTGTTTGTCCCGTCTGTCTCTATGTTGCCCTGCAACAGACTGGCCACCTGTTCAGGTGACCCCCGCCTCTCTTGCAGCAGCTCCTGACCCCCGTGGGGTCAAGGGTTAGAAAATGGATGGATGGATGGATGGATGGATGGATGGATGGATGGATGGGTTAGGGTTGTCAAAACTAGTCGCGACGCAGCTCAAAGCCCCGGCGCCGCCCGGCGCCGCCCAGCGCCGCCCGGTGCTGCCTGCTCTCTCTTCGCTCTGCTTCTCCTTATCGTTTCCACCAGGCGAGTTCAAGCCGCTCTGACGGTTCTGGTTCTGGAGGTTCCCGGCTGTAAACAGAAGTTACTGCAGAACCTCCAAGATTCGGCCCAATTAGAGCCACAATAAACACCAGAGAAATACTGGAGCAATAATCAGAACCGCAGCATAAAGACAAACATGCCGCAACGAAATGAACCAAAATGGTGGATTCCAGGTGGATTCCAGGTGGATTCCAGGTGGATTCCAGGGATGTGCATTGCAGCGGCTGTTCCTGCAGGGCCGGTCCAAGGTAATATGGGGCCTCAGACAGAAGCCCCACCCCCCCTACTAGAAGCTCAGCATCCCTAACATGTTTAGATATTGATCAGGTGAATCTGACCAGGTTTATTGGCCCAGTTTAAAATCAATCACTGATTATTGGTTATTTGCTTTGATGTATTGGTGAACAAACACAAAGATTACGCCGTATTGTAGCCTTTGTACACGTATACAAAGTAAACATCCTAATTAAATCCTAAATGTACAAATTGTTTCTCAGCTGAATGCATTAAATAAAACATAATATCATTCTCTATAAATGATGCTACAGGTTTAGATCTATGGTCTGTGTCACAATTAGACCATTAATAGGGGCCCATGAATGCCTGGAGGCCCCTGAAGGGCCCCTAGCAGCAGCTCCTGAGTTCTCCTTGCTTTGATATCTCAGTCTTATAATTCTAGATCTAGAGATCTTGAGCCCCCGGCCCTCCAAAGGCCTCTGTACGGCCCTGTTACCGACTGTTTCAATTGGTAAAGTTGATGCCCAGAGAGCGGCACAGAAAGCTGCTGTTCTGTTTCTCCTGCAGCAGATTCAACTCTCACCAGTTTTCTACATATTTTACTGGCTGTTTCTTTTTGCCGCCTGTTTCCGGCCCTGAGCTGCGGGCCGTCGTTTCTCAGCCTGTTTCTGCAGCTCAGCTGTTTAATAACCGCAGATTTTTCCAGAATGTTCCGGCTCTGGATCCCTGGTTCATCGGCTCTGATCCAGGGAACAACCTCCAGCTGTGGTTCCCAGTCCGCTAAGCTGGACTGGCTCCAGTTCCCCCAGTTTAACCGCTCCCAGTCCAGCCAGCTTGTAAACCAGTTTCCTCTGCCGCTCCCGCTGCGCCCAGGCCGCCTCCCGGCCTCCTCTCCTCTCGGCGCCTTGTGCGATCAGTCATTTGTCATGTTTGGTGAACAACTGGAATCAAGCGGCTCCTTGTGCTGCTGAGCTGCAGCTGGGTGGAGCTGCGGGCGGCATGAGTCCAGAACCATCCAGAACCGCCCAGAACCGCCCAGCCTGCAGCCTGGTAAATATAAACACATGCACTGCGGCTCAAAGAGCTGCTTGTTCTCCGCTGGCCGGACCGGGTCCAGCAGGCAGCGGCGCCGCCGACGGCCGCCAGAGCAGGATCGCCATGGCGACAAAACCCAGAACCAGCATGTTGACCCTGAGGCAGGTTCTGGTTGGTTCTGCAGCGAATCCTTTTGTCCAGAGCAGACCTTTAGGTACTTCCTCATCATGATATGAGGCAGGAGTGTTTGACCTCTGACCTCCATCATTCTCCAGAGACCAAAACATCTCATCCACTGCCAGCCTTCCCAGCTCATTCAGCCTGAGGTCAAAGGTCAGAGCATGAAAGTCAGAGAAATGAAAACCCAGAAGTCCATCTCAGACTCTATAGGACTCAGTTAGCAGGTCAAAGGTCAAAGTAGTGACCTTGAAAGTCTCTACTCTCTAGAAGGCAGATGGCTGCCGAACTGCAGTTAGAGCTGCACCGTTAAAGGACTCATGGACCGCGCTGTCTACCTGACGAGCCGCCATCTTGGAGAGGGCGACCGCGCTGTCTACCTGACGAGCCGCCATCTTGGAGAGGGCGACCGCGCTGTCTACCTGACGAGCCGCCATCTTGGAGAGGGCGACCGCGCTGTCTACCTGACGAGCCGCCATCTTGGAGAGGGCGACCGCGCTGTCTACCTGACGAGCCGCCATCTTGGAGAGGGCGACTGCTCCACGCATCGTTATGATTGTCAGGCACAATAAAGGATCAGCGCATTTAATCAATAATAACTCACTGAACAGATTTTCAGCCTTTTTACTGGAAAACTCATTTTAACAGTTATTATAGCTACATGTACAAGGACATTTAGTTATTCAAGTATTTTTGAAATTGTATTGATACATCGTTCAGCATATTTAAATATTGTTAGTGGGAAAAACAGAATAGGAATATAATATTCTGATATGATATATAATGAGTAGTTCACAAAGCACACTTCCACTCAATTTTTAAAAATAGATTAGATTAGTTAGATTTAGCGGGTCTGACCCCGGGTGCCCGGGTGTCACCCCGCTGTCACCCCGCTGTCACCCCGAGCTCTACAACTAATATCAGCCGGTGGACATAAATACAATGTAGTAATATTTACTAGTTTAAATATAGGGTAACTTGCCCATTCTACTTGTGAAAAGTTAGCTGGAGGAAAACCATGGTGTTTCCTCCAGAATAGTAGAAACAAAGAAACGGATCAGATCTGGAAACGATCCGACATCCATCGGAACCGAGGCAACGCGGGGCTGGGTCCGTGCGTGGGTTGGGAGAGCAGGCGTGTCTGTGTCTGTGTGTGGTTTATGGGGTGTTTCCATGGCAGGATTACCCAGGATTCCAGAGCCGGTGCCAGACGGAGGGAAACCCTCATGAAAAAAACAGAGTAAACGCCCGGCAGCTGCTCCAGGTCCTAAAGACAGTCGCATTCAAGCAGCAGCTGATAGAAGAATGCTGAAATCCAAGCAGAGCTGAAGTTTTGATCCGGTCTAGTCAGAACCGGCTCCTTCCTTCATCTTCTTCCTATCCCTGTTCTTCACCGGGTTCAGACTGCAGCTCTGCAGCTTCCAGCTGTGTTAACACGACACCTGCTATGACCTGAGAGAAGCAGCTGCTGCTGTCTGTCAACCTGACACTGCTAGCTGCTAGCACTGCTAGCTGCTAGCACTGCTAGCACTGCTAGCTGCTAGCACTGCTAGCACTGCTAGCAGATGTAGCGCACAGAATGCCTAAGCTCTTTTCATCCATCTTTTATTAAACATTATAATTCTCCTGAGTGGAGCAGGCTGCAGCTAAAGCCAGCTATCGAGTCTGTTCGCTTAAAATCTGATTCAGGGAGTGTTTATCACTTATACTTCTGCATAGTTGAGCTTATCTCTTAGCATCTTATATCATTTTCATGCCACTGAGTTACATAGTTTTCAAACTGTCCCAAAAGATCCTTCTAGCTAGCTAATGGCAGCAAAGCTAAATGTGGCTAAAGGCTAACTAAAACATAATTTCAGCTAACAATCAGAATCTATTGATATTATTTAGTGTCTCTAAACAGCAAAACATTTGATTTATTTATTTACAGTTTTTACCTTTATTAGTTTTAGTTTTATCTTTTCTCTGGTTTTAGTTGCATGTTGCCAAATTAGCAAGTTTGTAGACTGAAGTATTTAACTGTAAAACTGAATTCTTTCCTGTTAATAAAATCATGTATATTTATGAGACGTCTTCATGTTTGAAGTTTCCACATCCGTCTCCAATCCAGCAGCTGAATTTTCTTTCCAAGATTTAATGTTTTGACTTGAATCTTAAAGTTAATGATCATAAGCGTTTGTGTTTATTTTGCTAAAATATTATTCTCCATCCTGTCTTCTGCTCTGAAATTGCCTCTCTTCTTTTCACATATTTTTGCTGTGAAAGTCTCTGTGACAAAAAGAGAAGGATGTGAAGGAGGTCAAGAGGTCAGCATCTCTCATTCCCTCTGATGGGTTCAGAGCCAGAAGTTTTCAATTCCCGTCCTCACAAAGCAAACAATGAGCTGGTTTCTCCGTTGTCATGGTGACTAAGATTCCGATCTCACGCATCTACGATGCTCTGCCTCCACCCAACTGTAGCTCCACCCAACTCCTCGTGAAGCGCCGCTGAAGCTAATCAGGCTAATTATTGTTTATAAACCTCAGCTGAACATCTGGGAGCCGAAACTGAGCAGCAGGGTCTGCATCCACATCCCACACACCCACACACACACACGCACACACGCACACACACCACGCAGGCACACACCCACACACACCACCACACACACACACACCACACCCACACACCACACCACCACACACACACACCACACACCACACACCCACACACACCCACACACGCAGGCACACACCCACACACACCCACACCACACACACACACCACACACACCCCACACACACCCCACACACACACACACACCCACACACACACACACACACCACACCACACACACACACACACCACACACCGCACAGCACACACACCACACACCCACACACACCCACACACACACACACCCACACACACACACACACACGCACACGCACACACACCCACACACGCAGGCACACACACACACACACACACACACACACGCACACACAGTTATGCTCATTCCTCCTCTCAACAGGCAATGGAAACTTCTGCTGGGTTAAAAATACGCTGCAGTAATTTGCTCCACATGTGTCGCTCTGGCAGAGAGACGATATTTTGACGGGGGGGGATTCCTGGGGTGTCTCCAAAAGCAAAGGGAGACACACACACACACACACACACAGAGCTGCAGCACTTCCTCTTACCTTGAGCCTTTTCCACAAACAGCACCTTGGAGTCGTGCAGGAAGTTGTGTCCGTCCAGCACCATGGTGCCCCCCCCGGGGGCCGGGCTCGTCTCCAGGCTCTGCTTGTCCACCAGCGGCAGCTCCTGCGCCGACCTCTGGGCTGCGGGGGGAGACGGGAACCCGGTCACGGCTCATCCACACCCACTCCCCATGCGGGCCTGAGCATCCAGAGCGCTGTGCGGCTGCAGGCTCTTCTCTACGTGTGCTGCTAACTCTGCCTCACTGGTTTCTGCTGGAAAGCCATCTGGACCTTTACTGGGTCCCACCAAGGTGCCCAGTCAACGTCCAGCCTCCAGACGTTGGTTTAAGGTTCTGGGGGTGTCCTCCAACCCTTTGGCTTATCATGAACTTCTCCCTGCTTGGAAACCTGTGGTTCCTCTGCAGCTTAGAGTGGAACTGAGGGACGAGCAACGGCTCATTTCACCGCTGACGTCACAGAGTTCAACCTCCAGCGCCGAAGGTCAGCTGGAGTCCAGGAAAAGTTCACTGAGTTTTACTCTTAAGGGTCCAGATGAACCTCAGTCAGCTGGACATGTTCTTCTACCAACACATCACTGATTTTCTGGAACCAACAATCTAAAATCTCACTGAGAGGGAAACCTGGCCTGCTTTAGCTAACCGCTAACCGCTAACCAGTTCAAGCGGCTGCCTGCCTGTTTCCTGTCTGACGTGAGTCTAGACAGGAAACCGCAGAGTATCGTGTATCACCTACTTCCTGTTGTGAATAGTGTGGCAGTGTTGGGATCAAGAATGTGAAACTCAGTGTCCTGCTGTGTCAGGAAGGGCTTGTTACTTTGACTGATCCATTTCACACATTTTCATGTTGAAAGATCATCCGAGTCTGGAGGTTCAACCAGGACTGGACAGGACTGGGCCAGATTGGACCAGATTAGACTAGATTAGGCTGGTCTAGACTTATCTGGACCGGTCTGGACCGGTTTGTCTGCAGAGGACAGAACTATGGTGACTCACAGCACTCGATGGGGTTGGAGGCGACCTGCAGAGAAACGGTCCTGCCGCCCGGCTGGGCGACGTGAACCCGGAACACCATCCGGACGCGCGTGTTCTTCCGGCCGATGTCTGTCTCGCCCTTCCTCAGCTCGATGTCGGAGTTACGGAGCTTCAGGATTCCCGCGCAGTCGATTCTGTCGGGAGAGAAACTCAGTGAGGCGCGCATCAGCACCTACGGGTCTTCCTTCCTGGATCTGCTCGGGGTCGGAAATGTTTTTCCTGGAGTTTCCTCCCGTCTGACTCTGCTGCTCCCATCAAACTGCTTTCATTCTGCGAGTCGCTCCAAACCATCTCTGGCTTTTCGTCTGTGGAGCTCCATGGTGCATTCCTTAAAGGCTACTTCATGTCAACTTTTGCACACATTTCAACACTCCCTACATTCTTGTCTGCAGCTCTGGTGAAGCAATCAGGTGTGGAGGCCGAGAGCCACAGATCGACGCTCTGAAGGCCGGGTTACGGTTACGGGTTAGGCCGAATTTTCCCCACAGACTTCATATTCTGTGACCGGACCGGACCGGACCGGACCGGACCGGCGGTCCAAACATACTCCAGTCTCACACCATGATGCTGCTGTTTATTAGACATGATCAGTTTTCCTTTTATTCAGTTCATCCTCCTCATCTCTCCTCTTATCCCACCCATGCTCTTCGTCAGCCCCTCATCATCATCATCCCGCCTCATCCTGAGGCAGCTTTAGCTTGTTAGCTGCTGCTTTTTAATTCTACTTCCTGTTTCTACTCACATGGCGCGCATGTCGTTCTCCGGCAGCAGCGGGATCTCCAGCACCTTGGTGTTGTTGTGCAGGACCTCGTGGCTCGGCGTGGACACCGTCTTTCCCGTGATGCGGTGGACCTGGTAGAAGGCGTGCGGCCTCAGCAGCCGGTCGTCTGCCGTGCCGATGAAGAGCTGCAGGGTCAGAGGTTCGCTCGCCATGTAGCCGTGGAGCTGAAAGGACAGAGAAGAGTTAGGAACCGGGACTTCCTGTCTCCATGTCTCTAACAGATGTTGAAAGCTGGGTTGTTGGGGTAGAACTGAGTCCTGCTTTGAACAGAAACAGAACTTCCCGGACCTGTTGCTGTGTGCCTCCATGATGCCATTTGGTCTCCAGGTGATTGACTGAACTAGCCTAGCCGTCGCCTTCCTGAGCTATTCTGCACGATTCTCATCTCTCTTCAGTCCTCTGTCTGGGATTTTTCCCATTGAACTGGATTCCCTCCAGTAGATTTTCCACTGGGCCAATCGGCCAACAGAAGAACTTATGAATGATGCTGTTGGTTTTCTGCCTTTAGTTTTAGCGATGATGGCAAAAGACGTGAAGGAAGTCGTTCAGTCCATGTTGGCCAATATTCAAACATTGAATTTATATAAATAGCTGCATCGTTCTGATTGGCTTTTCTGTCTTCAGGGGATGATGCATGTTTACAAACATTTTTACTGGGTAACATTTAAACCCTCAACAGAGTCCAGAGGAAGTGAAGTGTCAGGGTCCTGTGGACGAAGCAAAGCCAGCGGCTTGTTTTAGCTGCTGACCCCGAAGCAAAGACGTCCTTGTGTCCAGCAGTCAGACTTTCATGGAGCTTTAGCTCTGGAGCAACAACCAGCAACTGAACTTTATCCACAGGCTGCTGCTTCTGTCTGAGCTGCAACCTGAACCTGAACCGTCTGAATCGTGACTTTAATAGACGCTGCTGCAGCTCGGAAGACTTTATGGTGCAATTTTATTTTCTTTAAACATCACCGCCAGAAGAAAAACCCCACCGGGGGCAGCCGGAGCCCCACCGGGGGCAGCCGGAGCCCCACCGGGGGCAGCCGGAGCCCCACCGGGGGCAGCCGGAGCCCCACCGGGGGCAGCCGGAGCCCCACCGGGGGCCCTGTGACGGCGTCCAGAGGGGCGCCCAACATGGACGGCGAGTGGCGGCTCGTTTCTTCGGGATCTAACTGCGATTTAGAGACAAGCTGGGCGATAATTCAGAGTTTGATGACCAGCAGCATCAAACCGCTCTCAGTCTGACTCAGATTATCATTTAGCAAAGAGAGAGAAATTAGCTACTGAAACACAAAATGGCAGCAGAGGAAGTCAGCGAAGCGGCTCAGTTCGGGACGGCAGCGCCTCCAGAGAAGGTCCAGTCGGAGCAAGAGGAGCGGTTCGGAACCAGCGGCTGGTTTTACCGGCTACAGGAGGGAAATGCTAGCATTAGCATTATCAATATATATTATTCTAAAGGACTTCTCAGTTTATTTGATTTAACCTTTTACTCAATTCAGAAATCCTCATTCGCCGCGTCTCCATCGGCCTTATACCTGACCAAAATGGATGAAAATAAATCTGCTTAATGGAGACACACATTTTTAAAAAACTCATTTTTTAATAGGTTTTGGTGCTGAGGTTAGGCGGCATTTAATGTAATTAGTGACTGACGGGTCAAACGGATAAACTGCTGGTGGGAAACATGGAAACGACGACAGGAAGTGGCAGGAAGATGGCGGCACGGCTGGTTTTAATGACTTATTGCATCAACAACCTTAATCACATGACATTTTAATTATTTCTGAAGTAATGGAAACACCTCGATTGTCAAATTGTTTTTTCAACATCAGCAAAATATTAACGCAATTCTGCAAACATTTGTAATGAAGGGCAGTAAATGTTGCAGCGAATCTGGATAGGCCTCTGACCGAAGACATGCTAACATGCTAGCAGAGATGATAGCAAACCATCCTGGACTTCAGTCAGACACGAGGTGGATCAGCAGAGCTGCTAACAGCTGCTGCTGATCCACCTCATTTGCTTTTGCTGCTCTGTCAGAAAAAAGATGGAGTCAAAGGTCCGATCCAGAGATCAAGATGGACGGAACTTCGTTCTTTCTCAGCGTCCAAAGCGCCTCCTTTCAACTCCTCTGGGATTAGGGGTCAAAGTTCAGGCATTATCTGAATGCCTGAATTTCAGAGGCGTTCAGCAATACCTTGTTACTCCTCAATTGGGAGCAACAAGGTATTGCTCCCAGTTGGAAAAGCAATACCTTGTTGCCATGATTATGCATCAGCAGAACCAGAGCAAATAATTGTCCAAACTGCAAAGATTCAACCAGAAGATTATGAAATGTAGTGTGAAACAGAACCAATCAGAACCACAGGAGCAGTTCCATCACATTGCCACCAGGACGCGCTGTTCCAGAGAAATATATCACATGTCTGAAGGTATTTCAATGCTTCGCTTGACGTTGGACGTTTCATTCCTCCACATTCTGCAGTAGGACAGTAACTCCTGCTAAGGCCTCCGCATAACCCCACATGAAACAGACCTAAAGCTTCAGAGACGCGAGCAGCTGCGGTCGGCCCAACGGCCCGGGGCTGCAGCCCCCCCGAACCCCCCGCATGAGCAGGGCTGAGTCAGCGCTGCGGTTAGCTGCCGCCTCCGCAAGACGCCATGATGTCAGCCGGGCGGGAAGCGGCCTAAACAAAGGCTGGTCTGTGTGGCGGGGGGCTGCAGCAGAGGGCAGCCAGGAGCCGTCATTAAATCATTAGCACCTTCGGAGGAACACGAGCCGAGCGCCGGCGGCGGCTTGGTGGGAAACGTCTTCAGATGCCAGATGTTTCAGCCACCGCAGCTTCCAGAGGAAAACCTCTGGACTGAGAGGCTCTAGATCAGAACCGTCCACTTCGGACCCGTCCACTTCGGACCCGTCCACTTCGGACCGTCCACTTCGGACCCGTCCACTTCGGACCCGTCCACTTCGGACCCGTCCTCATCGGACCCGTCCACATCGGACCCGTCCACATCGGACCGTCCACTTCGGACCCGTCCACTTCGGACCCGTCCACTTCGGACCGTCCACTTTGGACCCGTCCACTTCGGACCCGTCCACATCGGACCCGTCCACATCGGACCCGTCCACATCGGACCGTCCACTTCGGACCCGTCCACATCGGACCCGTCCACATCGGACCGTCCACTTCGGACCCGTCCACATCGGACCCGTCCACATCGGACCGTCCACTTCGGACCCGTCCACTTCGGACCCGTCCACTTTGGACCCGTCCACTTTGGACCCGTCCACATCGGACCGTCCACATCGGACCCGTCCACATCGGACCGTCCACATCGGACCGTCCACTTCGGACCCGTCCACTTCGGACCCGTCCACATCGGACCCGTCCACATCGGACCGTCCACTTCGGACCCGTCCACTTCGGACCCGTCCACATCGGACCCGTCCACATCGGACCCGTCCACTTCGGACCCGTCCACTTTGGACCCGTCCACATCGGACCGTCCACTTCGGACCCGTCCACTTCGGACCCGTCCACATCGGACCCGTCCACATCGGACCGTCCACTTCGGACCCGTCCACATCGGACCCGTCCACTTTGGACCCGTCCACATCGGACCGTCCACATCGGACCCGTCCACTTCGGACCGTCCACTTCGGACCCGTCCACATCGGACCGTCCACTTCGGACCCGTCCACTTCGGACCCGTCCACTTCGGACCCGTCCACTTTGGACCCGTCCACATCGGACCGTCCACATCGGACCCGTCCACTTCGGACCGTCCACTTCGGACCCGTCCACATCGGACCGTCCACTTCGGACCCGTCCACATCGGACCGTCCACTTCGGACCCGTCCACATCGGACCCGTCCACATCGGACCCGTCCACATCGGACCCGTCCACATCGGACCCGTCCACTTCGGACCGTCCACTTCGGACCCGTCCACATCGGACCGTCCACATCGGACCGTCCACTTCGGACCCGTCCACTTCGGACCCGTCCACTTCGGACCCGTCCACATCGGACCCGTCCACATCGGACCCGTCCACATCGGACCCGTCCACATCGGACCCGTCCTAATCGGACCGTCCACATCGGACCGTCCACTTCGGACCATTCTGTTAGGATTTGTGTGGACTCAGAGTTTCCTGTTCTGGAAGTCTGAGCTCAGTTTGTGTGAGATCTGGCTTCCGTCCGTCCATGAATGAATGAATGATGCATTCAGACAGACAGCCTTCTCCCCTTCAGACTGAGGTTAAGAGGTCAGATTTCCTGCTTGTGCCTGAACTGCAGCAGGAATCAAATCAGGATGTTTTTGCTGCAGCAGCTCCTAAGTCTACTTCACTCCCCCTGAACGGTAACCTTGGTTACCGTGACTGCATGTTGACTCCATGTTGTGAGCAGCAAGTTGGTGCAAACAGACGTCAATCATTTTTCTACTTTCTGCTCATCAAATTTCAGGTGTTTAAAAGAAAACAGTTTTCTTGAGGCACAGCTAGAACTTACAGTATTTCAGCAGTATTCATAGTATTTCCTGTTTGCTCCCGACTTCCAGGCTCATTTCTGGCGCTCGTATTTTCTTGTATCCGTTTAATTAGCGTCTGACTGTGAAGCTGCACGGCTGCTTGGAATGTCTCAAGCCGTTTTCAGAGTCCACCGCTTCACTTTCCCAGCCTGAGTTTACCCAGAACCGAGGATCCGCTGGGGGAGGAGATGGGTTTATAGCCCAACCACGTGGAGCCGGACCACCGGAGCCTGCTGCGGTCGGAGCGTGACTCAGCTCCAGCGGCCCGCTGCATTTCTGTCTGCGCCGCTTAGAGACGTCATGGAAAACTGTGAGTCACCGTCGTCTGGACAGGAAGCGGCCAAGTGGACGGCTCCGCCTCACGACGGGCGCAGAGACCGAACCGGGCCTGCTGTCAGAACAAACAAACCCGAGGAATACAGACCTGGACCACCGGGTGTCCGCCGGCCAGCGCCTTCACCGCGCCGCGGCTGCCCTCCGTCTCGTAGTGCGCCCGGTGGTGCGACTTGGGCTGGATGTGGATCTGCAGGCTGAAGGCGCCGGAGCTGCTGGGCAGCTGCCAGTCCAGTGCTGGCAGAGACGGGCTGGAACCGGGCAACAGGAGGGAGAGGATCAGACATGGACCGGTGTTCTGGTCTCCTGACCCTCCAGCTTGTCCAGGTTGTTGGTTGAACGCCGGCCTTACCTGAGGAACTGCTTGGGCTTCGTCCAGCCCAACGGGTTCTGAGGAACGTCCAGGAAGTAGCCTTCCTTCTTCAGGGCCGTGCGGCTGGCCGGGGGTTCGTCCTGGTGCGGCTCCGCCCCCCGGGGCTCCAGCTTCAGGCTGACGGTGGGGCTGAGCTCCAGGCTGGTTCTCCGGGCCTTTATGGGGATGCCGTCGCTGAGGTCGGCCAGGCCGTCGGTGGAGAGGGCGTTGATGGCGGCCAAGATGGCGGAGTTGGTGTACTGGTTGGTGTTGGGCAGCCAGCTGTCCTCCGTCAGGCTGAGGCGGGGCGAGGCGCGGGGCGAGGCGCGGGGCGAGGCGCGGGGCGAGGGGTCAGGGGGCGACGGGAAGCCGTTCAGACTGTACTTCCTCTTGGCTCCGCAGGGGGAGCCGGGCCTGGACCCCCGTGGCGCCGTCCAGCCGTCGTCTGTCGTGTCGGCGCGGGGCGAGACGGCGGCGCCGTCCTCTGGCAGGACCAGGGTGGAGCCCTTCGGGGACACGGAGGGGGACTGCCAGGGCGAGTTCTGGGGTGAGTTGTCGTAATTGTAGGAGAAGCCGGACTCAAAAGAGGTGTCGGAGAGGCCGCTGCGGGACGACACGCTGCTGGCCGGGCTCAGGCAGCTGGGGTCGCGGTAGAGGTCGGCGCCGGGTAGCGGCAGCGTCACGATGGAGGCGACGCGCCGGGCGGCCGGGACGCCGCCCCGCTGCGGCTCGTCCTCAGGCAACTGGCCGTAGGCCGTGATCTCGATGCGGGGGCCCTCCAGGGCCGCGCCGACGTCCGGCCGCACCGGCGAGCAGAAGCCGGCCGACTGCGGGTCGTCATGGGGGTCAAAGGTCTCAGGCTCCGCCACGGACACGGAAATGGTGGGACTGGACTGGAGAAACTGGGAGGCCAGAGGGAGGGACAAGCTGACGCTGGGCGAGAAGCCGAAGGCATCTGGAGGGAGAGCAGGGAGACGTTAGCATCTCCATGGAAACCATGGTGGCGGCAGTATTATGCTCAGGGCTCACAGCTAATAATGGCTCTGACACAAATGTTACAATAAATATGAATCTGAGCTCGGATCCATGGAGGTCCGGTTCAGAACCAGACTGAACAGAACCACAAACTGCTGAAAACTGAAGCCAACTTCACATCCCACCAGCTTCCATTGGACCAAAACGGTTCTGGGTCCAGACGGTTCCGATCCAGATCGCAGCCCGTCTGGTCCAAACAAAGCATCAGCTACTATGACACGTCAGGAAAGGTTCGGGACCATTTTGAACCGAACCACGCCCACTGGGACCGAATCAGCCCCAGGTTCAGCTCCAGACGGAGTCCAACTCAGTTTTTCAGAACCAGCCTGAACCGGGTCCAAAGAGTCCAAAATCCAGACAGGAAAAGGTGAACTCACCTTCCTCTGCAGATTTCATCTCTGTGGCAAAAGTTCAGATCCTCCATGCAGCTGCTCCGAACCGGATCAGAACCACGGCTTCTGCTCCGAACCAGAACAAAGTCCAAAACCAGGAAAACTCTCCGCTGGCAGAAAACAGGCGGCCGGTTCCAGGCTCTCTCTGCCGGGGGATCCTGGCTGCGCGGCTCGCTGTGACGCACCGAGAAACTCCTGCTTATAAACCCGGGGATCACCCCGAGCCGCACGCGCCGCCCTCCGCGCTCTGACGCGACGCCGCGCCGCGCGCACGCGCCAGATGCCTCCGCGCGCCCCCGGAGGAGGAAGAGGAGGAAGAGGAGAAAGAGGAGAGGAGAGTCCTCAGCCCAGATTACCGGATGTTGTTGCTCTTTTCTTCCCTGAAGCACTTTGAAAAACTCCGTTATTGTTTTAATCGTGTAACTGTAAGCCCCGCCTCCTCATTTCTTCTTCTGTGGTATTGCAGTTAAATTAGCCCCTCCCCTTTTGTCACAGCCTGTTCATTTTTTTTTATCTCAGTATACCCAATTTATTCATGGGTGGAAGTTAGTCTATTGCAACAAAGAAATATATTTCATATTGTCAATATTTAAGTGAACTAACTCCTTTAGGACTTCCTGTTTCCTGTTTGTTCAAATCCAACCGCGCCGCGACCCGGTCCGATGAAACCAGAACAACACAGAAATGATCCAGTTACAAATGATCAGGAGTTCGAGAGCAGCGGCGCCACGCATCCAACATTTAAAACAACTGTGCAAAAGTCCTAGGTCATCTTGATATTGACCTTTGTTAGAGTTGGTCCAGTTTGACCCGGTCCGCCTTCAGAACGGTCACACTTCTGGACCGATTCATGGCAGGAATGTTGCAGTTCTGGTCAACCTGACTGGTTTCTGGTTCCTGACTGGTTTCGTTACCTGCAATATGATCAGAGCAACATTTGGACGCAGATTGGCTGAAATGTGGATTCTCCTGCGCTGAGTGGCATCGTCTCTTTACGGCTGTGTGACCCTTTGACCTTTCAGACCAATTTATCTCAGAGCTGCTGTGGAATTTCATAACAATTTTGGTCAGAGAAACACTTAGTAACAAGAGAGCTTAATGGCGGCTCTTCTCCGGCTGCAGGAATGAAAAATAAACTCTAATTTGGTTTCTGCTCCTGCTTTCGGACGGAGCTGATCCAGTTCAGGAGACGAGCGTTTGCAGAACCGCTGCTCGCCTCAAACCTGGTTATTCAGCCATTTCATGACATTAGAAGATTGATCCAGTCCAGATAATGTAAAACTAATGAAGATTGCATTCTTCAGCGTTCCTTGTTCCTCACTGCCAAACTCCCATAAAACTGACCAGAAGTCCGAATCCCGAAGCTGAGACACACCGGCTCTGAAGCTTTTCCTTCTGGCCAGGAAGAAGATTTGAGGTTCCTGGTTTAACATAGACCTTCTGAATCTGACGTCCATCAGCCCGACTGAAGCTTCTGTCTCCGTCCACTAGAGGGCATCTTCTGCTTTTTCAGCCAGCGGGCCGAGGGGTCCTTAGCTGGACGCCAGTTTAATTCAGGAGTTTTTTTCTGTTTCCACGGGTTTTGAACAGATGGTCTGAAAGCGAGACGTTCATGACATGCTGGGATGCGTCTGGGGTCAGGATCTCTGACCGTTCCCTGATAAATCCTTTCTGCGTTTCTTCGCTCACCTGATCACAGGTTGAGTCTGGACAGCTGATAACCCTAACCCGTTTGTTTACAGACTATTTCTACTGTAAAGTTTTTTCAATAAATTCTCAGATTTTAAAATTAAATTCCACAATAATTTGATTATAATTATTAATAATTAGATAAGTGAAATATCAACATGAGTTCTGATTCTGTGGTTTAATCCAAACCCAACTAACTAGTTAACGACTAAACCAAAGCATGTGTGATTTTAACCCAACAGGGAGAAACTAAAGCGGACGTTGATCCCAACCATGAAGACCAGCCATTTGTGTCAAACTGAGATCTGTGTTGTTAACGCAAAGACAAATACATTTGTACAAACATAAACTTCCACTAAAAGCCTTTTAAAAGCTCGTAAAAATCCCACGACTAACTTCAGATGGAGTTTCAGTCCTTCAGCCGGCGACTGTAGGGAGAAACTGGACGCTCAACAGGATGAAGGAAATGCCTTTCAAGATAAAAGCATGAAAATAAAGGCAGAACCCTGAGTGACCTGACCCAGTGAGCCCCAGCAGGACTTCATATTCAGATTCAGGAGAAAAGTCAAACATGCTCAAACTGAGCGGTACCGAGATGTCTGATGAGTCGGACCCGACCTGCAGAACTTCAGGTTGTCCCAAATGGACCTGCAGCCACAAATGAAAGCAGTTCTGAACTCGCTGAAGCCATCAGACCATCAGATTCATCACTAATCAGCACCAGACCGGGTCGGACGCACAGACGGTTCTGATCAGTGTCCAAACGGCTCAGAGGTTCTGGGCCCGAAGGAGGACGGGTCGAAGGTTCTGGAAGCCAAATGTTCTCTTCTGATGGGAACCAGAAAACACAACTGACCCGACAAGATCCGAGTCACATCAGAACCCAGTGGAAGTTTCTGGTTCTGACACCAGGACCGACTCGTTTTATCTTTCACAGCCTCCTCAGATCATCTCTGCTGGAAAACAGGACCGGCGGTCCGTAGAACCTTTCAGAACCTGATGTTTCACTGGTTCTGCTCATTTCAACTGCAGACATGTTAAGAGGCATTTCAGTCAGGATGAGGTCTGGACTTTGACTAGACCAACTTCTTAGTTCATGTAATTATATTTTCAGAACATGGCATTAATAACAAATAAAGTCCAAAGACCCGAACGACCAGAACCGGATTTAGAGAGAAAAGCAGAAAGGAGCTCGGTCTCCTCGTGAATATTTGATCAGATGACTTTTATTCTGAAGAGATGACGTCTCAATAACTTCACCCTAAGAGGTAAATCCAGTCAGACCCAAAAGTACCTCCCACTGGTTCTGACTGCAGAGATCATCCAACTCTTCTGTTTGATGTTTTATTTCCTGAAAGTCAAAAACTTATCCTGCAGTTTTAGTGGATTTTCAGCAATCTTTTTAAAAGTTTCACTTTACAGACCGAAGGTCCGGACGGTTCTGAACTCCTGCAGGACCACCAGAACCTTCAATCCCACGCAGTAACAAGGGTGTACTTACTTTACAACCTGTGACGTGTGTGATGATGGGTGCAGAAATCGGCCTCTGGCTCCCCCTGGTGGCCACCAGAGGAAGTTCATCAAACCTTGGAAATCAGCCGTTTCTCCAGCATTCAGTTTCTTTTATTAATCAGGAACATTTTTAGAAATAAATACTGACATTGCAGTGCAAGATGAGGAATAAAACAAACACACAACAATCCAATCAGTAGAAAACCGGAATCAGAGCAGAAAACTGTAAAAAACCCCAGTAAATTTAACTCAGTTTGTGGCCGATCCGTCCTAGAAAAAACATCCAGGTTTGTTTTCAGTGCAGAGCAGCAGCTTGTTCCAGCAGAGACTGAATGATAAAACTCATTCTGCCTGAAAGCCGCGTTTAGAAGGAGCTCAGCAGGATTTAACACCCAGGAGGCACAAAACGAGCCGCCGCTTCCTGCGGAGGACGTTTCCCGTTCAGCATGGATAAAGGTTGATGGTTCTACGCCCGGATGGCGAGTCTTTTTGAAAACATGAGGAATTACTCAAAGTTTTCAAGTCCTTCAGCAGAATGAAGCCGTAAACACGTCAAATAAAAAACATCAGTTTATAAAACCAAACTGGAGCTTTGAAGAAACATTTAAAAGAGCTGAAGGCGGATCGACCCAAAGCGTTGTTCCCTCTTCGGCCAGCAGGGGCGCCGCTCAGGACGACAGCTTGGAGTAACTGGGAGGAGAAAATTTACGCTTCAGGTATTTGATGATGTAGAGAGGAAGACAGCTGACAAGCGTGATGGCCGACACCTTCCAGAGGAACGGCCATGTTGTGATGAAGGACAGGTCTGAGGAAGAGGAGGGCCACAAATTACAACTAATTTAACAAGAAGCTTTAAAACGTTTCCAGATTTGGTCTAACGCTACATTCACACTGCAGCCTGAAGTGACCCACAGCCGACTTTTATTTTGTTGACCTCAATGCGACCTGTTCCTGATCTTTTCGTGACAGATCAGATTCTTTCCAGTGTGACGCAGGCCCCTTGGATATGTGGTTCTGAATCCGATACATATCGGATCTTTTCAAATGTAACCCGTCTGTACGGGCAGGTCCAACCTGAGCGTCTTTGATACTCGACAAACGTCACTATTCTGCTTCCCGATACGCGCAAGCGGGAAAAAGGAAACGACCACCGTGGCGGACCGTAATGAGGTTCAAGTTGATGTGCTGCTCTGGTCGGACATCAACCTCAGCACTGGAAGATACGCTCCAGTGCTGAGCGTATCGGTGTTTACTTCCACAAACACCGAGCATTTCTTCTTCTATGGCAGTTGGCAGAACGCTGCGCTTGCTGCCTATTATTGCGCCCTCTGCTGCGCATGCGGGACACTTTCAGGTCGTTTGCAGCTCACTGGAGATCACATACAAGTCGCTTTTCTTTGGAAGTGTGAACGGACACAAAGAAAATCAGATTTCAAAAAAAGAAAATTGGGTCACTTCAGGCTGCAATCTGCTACCGTGTCCTTACTGCAGGGGGCGCTGCGGATTCATGGCACCGCCAGCAAAGAGCTTACAGCGCTGGCAGCAGGAGACGGCAGCAAAGTCAGAGAAAACCCGGAAACTGAAGCCGGGTTATTGCTTCAGATTTAAATCACCACAGAAACTTTAACCAATGAGGAGCTAACATCCACTGATAAACCACGCCCACCTCCTCCCATTGGCTCTTGGCCCAAAAATGAACCCAAGAACCAGCAAGAGGGGAGCGAGACGGGTCACAGAAACCCAGTTCGGCCTTAGCAATAGAAACAGCAGGAGGTGAGAAAAGATGACGACCTACCGAGAAACGCCCCAAACGACACTCTGCCGATGCCTGGAGCAGAAATCACACAGAAGCAGCAGCAGCCGACATTAGACAAAAGAAGAAGAAGCAGACATTAGACAGAAGAAGAAGAAGCAGACATTAGACAGAAGAAGAAGCAGACATTAGACAGAAGAAGAAGAAGCAGACATTAGACAGAAGAAGAAGCAGACATTAGACAAAAGAAGAAGAAGCAGACATTAGACAGAAGAAGAAGAAGCAGACATTAGACAAAAGAAGAAGAAGCAGACATTAGACAGAAGAAGAAGAAGCAGACATTAGACAGAAGAAGAAGAAGCAGACATTAGACAAAAGAAGAAGAAGCAGACATTAGACAGAAGAAGAAGCACATTAGACAAAAGAAGAAGAAGCAGACATTAGACAGAAGAAGAAGAAGCAGACATTAGACAAAAGAAGAAGCAGACATTAGACAAAAGAAGAAGCAGCAGACATTAGACAGAAGAAGAAGAAGCAGACATTAGACAAAAGAAGAAGAAGCAGACATTAGACAGAAGAAGAAGAAGCAGACATTAGACAAAAGAAGAAGAAGCAGACATTAGACAGAAGAAGAAGCAGACATTAGACAAAAGAAGAAGAAGCAGACATTAGACAGAAGAAGAAGCAGACATTAGACAAAAGAAGAAGAAGCAGACATTAGACAGAAGAAGAAGAAGCAGACATTAGACAGAAGAAGAAGCAGACATTAGACAGAAGAAGAAGAAGCAGACATTAGACAGAAGAAGAAGCAGACATTAGACAAAAGAAGAAGAAGCAGACATTAGACAGAAGAAGAAGAAGCAGACATTAGACAAAAGAAGAAGAAGCAGACATTAGACAGAAGAAGAAGAAGCAGACATTAGACAGAAGAAGAAGAAGCAGACATTAGACAAAAGAAGAAGAAGCAGACATTAGACAGAAGAAGAAGCACATTAGACAAAAGAAGAAGAAGCAGACATTAGACAGAAGAAGAAGAAGCAGACATTAGACAAAAGAAGAAGCAGACATTAGACAAAAGAAGAAGCAGCAGACATTAGACAGAAGAAGAAGAAGCAGACATTAGACAAAAGAAGAAGAAGCAGACATTAGACAGAAGAAGAAGAAGCAGACATTAGACAAAAGAAGAAGAAGCAGACATTAGACAGAAGAAGCAGACATTAGACAAAAGAAGAAGAAGCAGACATTAGACAGAAGAAGAAGAAGCAGACATTAGACAGAAGAAGAAGAAGCAGACATTACACAAAAGAAGAAGAAGCAGACATTAGACAGAAGAAGAAGAAGCAGACATTAGACAAAAGAAGAAGAAGCAGACATTAGACAGAAGAAGAAGAAGCAGACATTAGACAAAAGAAGAAGAAGCAGACATTAGACAGAAGAAGCAGACATTAGACAAAAGAAGAAGAAGCAGACATTAGACAGAAGAAGCACATTAGACAAAAGAAGAAGAAGCAGACATTAGACAGAAGAAGAAGAAGCAGACATTAGACAAAAGAAGAAGAAGCAGACATTAGACAGAAGAAGAAGAAGCAGACATTAGACAGAAGAAGAAGAAGCAGACATTAGACAGAAGAAGAAGCAGACATTAGACAAAAGAAGAAGAAGCAGACATTAGACAGAAGAAGAAGAAGCAGACATTAGACAAAGAAGAAGAAGCAGACATTAGACAGAAGAAGAAGAAGCAGACATTAGACAGAAGAAGAAGCATTGATGAAGATGAAGGAACGATGGGTGGAGCCTCTAGTTCTGCGGCATCAGTCCAGAACAGCTGGAGGGAAAAGCTGAACCAAAATGTTTCCTCCTCTGACTCCTGACCCCTCTATGACCTCATCATGACCTCAGAATTTCTGGATCCTCAGATTTTTCTCTTGGTAAGATAAAAGTAATTCACCAAACGTCTTAAAGATTCTTCTGTCGATTTTTGTCCCGGCTTTCCCTTCCAGCCATCTTGAGAACGCTACATTACTGCGATATTTTAACAATAATCTGGGGAGATTTTACGATCTGGTCCTCTTTGAAGGACATTCCGACGCTCCGATCTAAAATTGGGAATATTCAACTTGTCGGATCGCCATCGCAGCGTGCTGAATGTAGCCAATCAGAAAGCGAGTGATATGGAGAGGAACCCTAACAATGGGCGGCGCACCAGGAAGGCTTCCACTGTCGCCATGACTTCTCCGCAGTCGGCCATGTTTGTTTACTGTGACCTCACGTTTGGTCAAGAGAGGTTTTTATGAGTTCTCCCATCTGGAATCTAAATGTTGGTGAGTGAAATCTGCACATTGTGGCTGCTGCTGATGACAGACATATAAAGTATTAATGCGCATAAAGAGTTGTGCTGATCTGTCCTTCATTCCAATAAAACCAGTTCCCGGTCTGATGTTTGGTTCTTACAAACGCCTCTGCATTAAAATATTGTAGCAGGTAGATATTCTAGTAAAGGATCAGATCCATCTGCAGCTTTTCATTTTAACGGTAGGATATTCAGATGGAGGAAGTGATCTCATGGTTTCATCATGATATCAGTTGTTCAGTGCTAAGCTAACCATCACTGCTAAGCTTCCACTTCAGTCACTCAAATCATCCAATATATTAGCATTAACAAGCCGCTGCAGTTTGTAAACATGGTAGCGGTTTTAGACGGGCAGCACGGACTGACAGCTATCTATCCGCGCTGCGGTAGGACAATCTGACGGGGAGCTCAGATGTTATGGACCCCTGACCGGTTCTGCTCAGCCCATGGGACTCTGGTTTCAGGACAATTCCCTGAATAGGCCTATCTTTGCATCCCCCTCGGGTCAGGAACCAGAATCGGTCCAACTACCGGATCCACTCCGGTCCAGAAAGGTTCTGTTGCCGACCGAAGGACCCGGGAGCCGTACCGAAGTACTCGTTGAGGAAGGCGAGCGAGGCGAGGTAGCAGCCCAGGCTGAAGAACTCGGCCAGAACCATGAGCCAGTGCCAGGTCCGGACGGTCAGCGCCACCATCAGCAGCTCCGTCAGAACCAGCGCCGTGAACGAGATGGCCACCACGTGGACGAACTCAGACT
This sequence comes from Poeciliopsis retropinna, assembly GCA_010277075.1. Classification (NCBI taxonomy): domain Eukaryota; kingdom Metazoa; phylum Chordata; class Actinopteri; order Cyprinodontiformes; family Poeciliidae; genus Poeciliopsis; species Poeciliopsis retropinna. Next base: position 2,688,600 of record VMRM01000042.1, read on the forward strand.
CGAACAGAACCAGGGCGCCGTACATCAGGATGCCACCTGGGGGAGCAAAGATGCATGTCAGAGTTCAGGTCAAAGGTCAACAGGACTAAAATGCTTCTCATTTTAAAAAGTTCAAAAAGGATTTCACTGAAGTCACTTTAATAAAAAAGAAATCAGTGAAAAAAACGTGTTGAACTGGTGAGTTCCCACTCAGCCAGGTTAGCTGAACTGGTTCGGTTGAACTGGGTGAGTCTGTGGTTTGCGGTCTCCAGTGAGGGAACCAATGCGTTTTCCCAGTTTGGTGGCGGAGAGCTAACTGGTGGGAATCTGGAGTTCTCTAGAGTTTTTTCCAGCTGCTGGTTCCGGACCGCTGACGGTCGATAAACGGCCGAGACTCCCAGCATCTCACTGGAAAACTCCCAGCAGGACCAGCGAGTGTGAAGATAAGGTGTCTGACCTCTGACCTGCGGTATCCTGATAGCCGCGCTAATTCAGCGTAATCTGCCTCTAACTGATGGCATAATTGCTGCGATATCAGCCTGCATGCGGCGCATTCCGGCCGGGCGGCCTGCGGAACACGGAGTCGAGGTGCCGCCTCCCGGCCCGGCCCGGCCCATCCCGGTCTTTAATTAAAACCCGGCGCCGGCAGGAAGTCGCGCTACAGCTTAGCCGCTACGCTAGGATCGGCTTACGGTCCAGACAGGGAGAGAAAGCCGAGACTCTGAGAAAAGGACCAGAACCTCAGAGGGACCGCGGACCCAGACAGAACCAAGCTGGGAGAAGAAGCATCAGAACCGGACCAAAACCGCTTACCTTGATAGATGCTGATCAGAACCCAGATCAGGAAGGTTTTGAAGGACAAGGAGCGACCCTGAGAACACAAACACGGTTAGAACCTCCAGCAGAGCCTTGGAGTCACCAGAACCGAGCTCGGTACCTTGGTCAGGTCCTTGTAGAGTTCTGGGTAGAGCAGTGCCGTCTCGGGCTTCACGTCCTGGTCCAGAACCAACGAGAAAACAGGAAACATGGTGTAGATGGTGGCGTACCTGGAACCAGAACGGGTTTACTCCCCTCATTCATATGGTTCATATGGTACCATCAGAACCAGAACTATGGTACCATCAGAACCAGAACCAGTCTGGGTCTGATCACACAGAACCAGAACCGTCCTGCAGGGTTGATGCAAACGTCAAGCAGAGAATTCTGGCTTCACGCTTTTATTCTGAAACCCTGGGCCAGTCAGAACCTGTTGTCCTCATGGCAGTTAGAAACCCAGTTCTGCTGGTTCTGCTGGACCGTGGGTTCTGCTGGACCGTGGGTTCTGGGCGCAGAGGGGTGCATACCCGACCATGAGGAAACCCTGGTAGAGCGGCACCGAGGCGAAGAAGAAGACGGAGGAAAAGACGGCCTGAGGAGAAAACGAGCGGGTCAGAGGTCGGTCCTGGGGAATAGATCGGGTCAGAACCGGGACAGCCACAGAACCTGCATGGTGGAGATGATCATCCCTCGGTGCATGACGAATTGTCCGAGCGCGGCCGAGCGCTTGTAGCTGTTCCTGCCGTGGACCATCAGCAGGCGGCCGACGTGCCGGAACTGCGAGACAGAGAAATCTGCGGCCAGCGACGCCTGCTTCCCTTCCTGCACACAACCAGAACGGATCAGAACCAGAGCTTCCGGTCGCTCTCCAGCTGCAGCAAGCTAACGCAGAGTAAACGGAATTATAATCTCAGAATAGCAGGATTTACTTTTCCTTCGATCCCGATGCCGCAGTCTGCAGCCTGGATCATGCTCACATCGTTCCCTCCGTCTCCTGCGGCACAAACACAAACTCCCTGTGGTTAACATGCAGGTGAGCTGGAAGGCTGCCATCTAGTGGCCACATGGAGGAACTACCAGCTCTACTGTCAGGAAGCTGCTTCATGCGTCTTAACCTGGGTGTGAGTGTTTACTGTGAAGTTTATCATTTATCATAGTAAATTTCTTAAAAGAATTACAATTTACGATGTTTAAAATCCATCAAAGCCCAACTAAAGAATTAACAATTGCCAATCAATGTGAAAATATGAATAGCTGCAGCTAATGTGTGCAATGTAGCGATAAAACGTCTTTCTGTGGTGACTTAAATAAGTCCAACACAAATGGACGTCTAAAATAAACTAAATAGTTCTAATCATCACTATTATTGTCATCACAATAGTACCACAAAATGATAAAACTTTAAGTGTATATTGCCCAACCCTAGCTGAACCAATCAGATCGCTGTATCCCATCCTAACAGGAGAAGTTGATCCTCTAACCCTGACCTCTGACCCTAACCCTCAGGACGTTAAACTAGAGCTAAAAATCTGTTTCGTCTAGTGAAAACCCTAAAATAATAAGTTCATCTCTCCTGCAGCAGCAACAAAATCTGAGATCACCAGCGAAGAATAAATCCCACAGGAAGTATCGGAGGGAAGCCGGGCCCGGTTCCGACCCGGCGGAAGCCCACCTATGGCACAGGTTCTGTTGGCTGTGTGCTGCTGCAGCAGCCGGACGATCTGGGCCTTCTGTGTGGGCGAGCATCTGCAGCAGACCACAGCTGGGCACTGGCAGGCCAGCTCCACGAACTCATGCTCATAGAAGCGCAGACACACCTGCAGAGAGAGGAGAGGAGAGGAGCACCCAGTTCTGGTTCTGGTTCTGACCCGGTTTCGGCTCTCCTACCTCTAGGGAGTCTCCAGAGACCACCAACGCGCAGTCGTGCTTCCTCCTGAAGGCGTTCAGCTCTAGGTGCGCCTCCCCCCGGCTGCACACCTGGTGAGAGCCAAACCACCGTCAGACTGACTGACCTGCACGGAGCGGCAGCGTCATGCTGCAGGCTCGCGCACCGGCTTGAAGACGTGGACGTCCTGAGTGCGGGACACCAGGTGGGAGCTCTTGGCAATGCAGGTAGCCGTCTCCATTTTGTCTCCAGTCAGCATCCAGATCTGAGGAGAGACGGGACGGTGAGGAGCGGCCCGACCCGGAGTCCGGTCCTGGTTCCGACCCTACCTTGATGCCGGCGTTCCTCAGCAGCTCCAGCGTGGGCCGGACGTCGGCCTGCAGCTGGTCCTCCACGCCGGTCAGGCACAGCAGCTCCATCTCCCTCTCCAGACTCTCCACTGCCGCCGCCACCTTCAGCGCCCGGTCCAGCAGGCTCAGCTTGGCCTGGCTGTAGCGGCTCTGCTCAGACAGGAAGTGGGCCCGGTCAGACAGGAACCAGAACTGGCGCTGGAACCAGTTCTTAGCTCAGGAGTGTCCAAAGTGTGGTCCTGGGGCCATTTGTTGCCCCCAAGAAAAGTTCCAGAGCAATACAAGGTTTTGGATCCATCTCTAATCAGAGTTATTATAGAAACGTTTCTTCTGCAGAGAATCATAGAAATGACAAAGTATTGGTCTGTTTATAGCCAAGCTTTTACAATCTGTAGAGCCTCTTTGATCCAGAGACAAACCTGGAACTCTGAAAACTAGACCCCTTTGTGTCAATATTTCAAACGTGCAAAAATAGTATTGCTAGTTTCTCAACTGTCGACTACATGTTGTTTTTATGGCTTTTTATTTATCTGCATTGTGATGTAAAACACTTTGAACTGCTGAAATGTGCTATACAACAAATTTGATTGAAAACAATCCCACATTTTCATTTTCAGTCTCCTTATATTACTTGACATTATTTATTTGACTAATAGTTTTACTAACATTAGTTTACTAACTGCAGGTTTTTCACTTGTCCTTTTGACTGAATAGCTGCTGTATTGTGCCTGCAAGTAGTTTTCATGTTTATGTCTAAATTAGGTGAATTTATTACCAGATGTTTTAATTTTGATAATTTAGTATCATTTCTATCTAAAGAGAAAAATTAACAGCCAATCCAGGTAATCGGCAGGGACCGGCTTCATGGGGGATCGGCAGCAAAAAACCTGATCGGAGCATCCCAACTTTGTATTTTATCATAAATATATAACGACTAATATACGTATCATCCATCATGAATAGATGGCTAGATATTATGTTGTGACTAAGTTTTTACATGGTTGGTTCTGTTTTTCTTTAATTACGTGAACAAACTCCAGACTATGACCAGCAGCGACCAGCAGTTATCAGCAGCTATCAGCCGCGACCAGCAGCTATCAGCAGCTATCAGCAGCTATCAGCAGCTATCAGCAGCTATCAGCCGCGACCAGCAGCTATCAGCAGCTATCAGCCGCGACCAGCAGCTATCAGCAGCTATCAGCCGCGACCAGCAGCTATCAGCAGCTATCAGCCGCTATCAGCAGCTATCAGCCGCGACCAGCAGCTATCAGCCGCGACCAGCAGCTATCAGCAGCGACCAGCAGCTTTCAGCAGCTATCAGCCGCGACCAGCAGCGACCAGCCGCGACCAGCAGCTATCAGCAGCTATCAGCAGCTATCAGCCGCTATCAGCAGCTATCAGCCGCGACCAGCAGCTATCAGCAGCGACCAGCAGCTTTCAGCAGCTATCAGCCGCGACCAGCAGCGACCAGCCGCGACCAGCAGCTATCAGCAGCTATCAGCCGCGACCAGCCGCTATCAGCAGCTATCAGCAGCTATCAGCAGCTATCAGCCGCTATCAGCAGCTTTCAGCCGCGACCAGCAGCTATCAGCAGCGACCAGCAGCTATCAGCAGCTATCAGCAGCGACCAGCAGCTATCAGCAGCTATCAGCAGCGACCAGCAGCTATCAGCCGCGACCAGCAGCTATCAGCAGCGACCAGCAGCTATCAGCAGCTATCAGCCGCTATCAGCCGCGACCAGCAGCGACCAGCAGCTATCAGCAGCGACCAGCAGCTATCAGCAGCTATCAGCCGCGACCAGCCGCTATCAGCCGCTATCAGCAGCTATCAGCCGCTATCAGCCGCTATCAGCAGCGACCAGCAGCTATCAGCCGCTATCAGCCGCGACCAGCAGCGACCAGCAGCTATCAGCAGCGACCAGCAGCTATCAGCCGCGACCAGCAGCTATCAGCAGCTATCAGCCGCTATCAGCCGCTATCAGCCGCTATCAGCCGCGACAGCAGCGCAGAGCACAGCAGCACAGCAGCGACCAGCCGCTATCAGCCGCGACCAGCCGCTATCAGCCGCGACCAGCCGCTATCAGCCGCTATCAGCCGCTATCAGCAGCTATCAGCCGCGACCAGCAGCTATCAGCCGCGACCAGCAGCTATCAGCCGCTATCAGCAGCTATCAGCCGCGACCAGCAGCTATCAGCCGCGACCAGCAGCGACCAGCAGCTATCAGCAGCGACCAGCAGTTATCAGCCGCGACCAGCCGCTATCAGCAGCTATCAGCAGCTATCAGCCGCGACCAGCCGCTATCAGCAGCTATCAGCCGCTATCAGCCGCGACCAGCAGCTATCAGCATCGACCAGCAGCTATCAGCCACGACCAGCAGCTATCAGCCGCGACCAGCAGCTATCAGCCGCGACCAGCAGCTATCAGCAGCTATCAGCCGCGACCAGCAGCTATCAGCAGCTATCAGCAGCGACCAGCCGCTATCAGCAGCTATCAGCAGCTATCAGCCGCGACCAGCCGCTATCAGCAGCTATCAGCAGCAACCAGCCGCTATCAGCAGCGACCAGCAGCTATCAGCCGCTATCAGCAGCTATCAGCAGCAACCAGCCGCTATCAGCCGCGACCAGCAGCTATCAGCAGCAACCAGCCGCTATCAGCCGCGACCAGCAGCTATCAGCCGCTATCAGCAGCTATCAGCAGCTATCAGCCGCGACCAGCAGCTATCAGCAGCTATCAGCAGCTATCAGCCGCGACCAGCAGCTATCAGTAGCTATCAGCAGCTATCAGCCGCGACCAGCAGCTATCAGCAGCTATCAGCCGCTATCAGCAGCTATCAGCCGCGACCAGCAGCTATCAGCCGCGACCAGCAGCTATCAGCAGCGACCAGCAGCTTTCAGCAGCTATCAGCCGCGACCAGCAGCGACCAGCCGCGACCAGCAGCTATCAGCAGCTATCAGCCGCTATCAGCAGCGACCAGCAGCTATCAGCAGCGACCAGCAGCTTTCAGCAGCTATCAGCCGCGACCAGCAGCGACCAGCCGCGACCAGCAGCTATCAGCAGCTATCAGCCGCGACCAGCCGCTATCAGCAGCTATCAGCAGCTATCAGCCGCTATCAGCAGCTTTCAGCCGCGACCAGCAGCTATCAGCAGCGACCAGCAGCTATCAGCAGCTATCAGCAGCGACCAGCAGCTATCAGCAGCTATCAGCAGCGACCAGCAGCTATCAGCCGCGACCAGCAGCTATCAGCAGCGACCAGCAGCTATCAGCAGCTATCAGCCGCTATCAGCCGCGACCAGCAGCGACCAGCAGCTATCAGCAGCGACCAGCAGCTATCAGCAGCTATCAGCCGCGACCAGCCGCTATCAGCCGCTATCAGCAGCTATCAGCCGCTATCAGCCGCTATCAGCAGCGACCAGCAGCTATCAGCCGCTATCAGCCGCGACCAGCAGCGACCAGCAGCTATCAGCAGCGACCAGCAGCTATCAGCCGCGACCAGCAGCTATCAGCAGCTATCAGCAGCTATCAGCCGCTATCAGCCGCTATCAGCCGCGACCAGCAGCGACCAGCAGCTATCAGCAGCTATCAGCAGCGACCAGCCGCTATCAGCCGCGACCAGCCACTATCAGCCGCGACCAGCCGCTATCAGCCGCTATCAGCCGCGACCAGCAGCTATCAGCCGCGACCAGCAGCTATCAGCCGCTATCAGCAGCTATCAGCCGCTATCAGCCGCGACCAGCAGCGACCAGCAGCTATCAGCAGCGACCAGCAGTTATCAGCCGCGACCAGCCGCTATCAGCAGCTATCAGCAGCTATCAGCCGCGACCAGCCGCTATCAGCAGCTATCAGCCGCTATCAGCCGCGACCAGCAGCTATCAGCATCGACCAGCAGCTATCAGCCACGACCAGCAGCTATCAGCCGCGACCAGCAGCTATCAGCCGCGACCAGCAGCTATCAGCAGCTATCAGCCGCGACCAGCAGCTATCAGCAGCTATCAGCAGCGACCAGCCGCTATCAGCAGCTATCAGCAGCTATCAGCCGCGACCAGCCGCTATCAGCAGCTTTCAGCAGCTATCAGCCGCGACCAGCAGCTATCAGCAGCAACCAGCCGCTATCAGCAGCGACCAGCAGCTATCAGCCGCTATCAGCAGCTATCAGCAGCAACCAGCCGCTATCAGCCGCGACCAGCAGCTATCAGCAGCAACCAGCCGCTATCAGCCGCGACCAGCAGCTATCAGCAGCAACCAGCCGCTATCAGCCGCGACCAGCAGCTATCAGCCGCTATCAGCAGCTATCAGCAGCTATCAGCAGCTCTGCCGGTGGATGTTTAGTGTAACACGGAGCAGAAAGCCGAGGTCATTTCTCCTGTGAGCGGCTACATGTTGCTACAAACGCCTGTAGCCAAACAGGCACACCCACTAGAAGGAAACATGCACTTTCATTCTATTGGCTTAGAGGTTGCCAGGCGACGGCACTTTTCTGTACCAACCGAGAGCAGAAAATGATTCAGAGCAGAGACGTTTGCAAGTGGAGATTTGATCTCAGCAGACGTTTTGAGAACAAAATTCACAAAGTGCTGCTTTCAGACTGAAAATGTGTGCTCTCAAATTAAAATCCATCCGGAAGTGAAGATGTTCCTCTGGTCTCAACTGCTTGATTTCGACTTGTCAATATATTTATGAAATCTAATTTTTTATTTTTTAAAAATTCAACAGTTTAAAGTATTTTCTGAGCAAAAAGGTGATTTAAGACATGAGAAAGGATGAATCCAGAAGTATTTTCTGTCATTTCCTGGACTAGCCTTTACCTTTTGAATATAAATGCTATTAATCTTTAGTGACCAGAAAGACAATATGGAAAAAGTAGAGCTGCACACGAATCAATAGCTGTGTAATATTTGGTGAGCTGTTCCATTTTCGGTTCCCCGCATTCAGTCTGCATGCTGATTGGTCGCTGGATCGGACCTTCAGAACCTGACGAAAGCTTCGGGTCGCATAGAGGAGGCGGTTCCTACCTCAAAGTCCTGATACTGCTCCTCAGACAGGCACTTCTTGGCCACCACCAGGGTCCTCAGGCCCTCTCTGGCCATGTTCCCACACTGACAGGAAGCAAAGGAGACGACCTTCATCACAGTCTTCTTCACAAAAACTGGATTTTCTTTTGGTCAATTCCAAACAGAACCTTTGGTCTGAGGGCATTGTCTTGGAAAATTTAACTTTGGCTCCTTTACTGGGAAGGGTGCACCTATAATGAAGGTTTCTGAGCAAGCGTTATACTTATGGAACTGATAACGGAGTTTTGTGAAGATGTTTTTTCTTCTCTTTCCAACTGAAACTCCTTTGAACCAGGAATGATTTAGGGACAGAGGCACCAATTAGCCAGAGATGGGAGAAACTTAGAGAAACTCCCTACAGAGAGAGATGGGTGGACGGCACCGTGTATGTGGCTGATAAGATATAAAAGGAGAATTTTATGTGTTAAGTTTCACTTCTTCTTCTTTCTTGCTTTTCTTTTCAGATGCTGATTTTCTAAATAAAATACCTAAAGACAAATATGCATTTCTCCCAAGTGTGTCGCTCTCTCCCAAAACAAAAAAGATTTTCCCTAAACAGCATCTTGGCAAACAAAGTTCAGTTTAAATAAGATTGGAGTCCCTGAAATATGCAGAGGGTTTAACCGTCAGACGTTCAATTATTCAGCTTAAATTTAGCCGATAAATTAGCAACAAATAAGGAATAAAACTGACCGACGTCAGAGTGGACAGGGAGGGTTGAACCAGCAACCTCCTTTCACCTTCATCACCATCATCGTCGCACCAGCCAAGTTTACTGGGGGAACCTTGCGACTCCACAAGTCGGGTTGTGTTAGGAACCCCGGATCGTCTGGAGAGCTGACCCAGAACCAGAGAGGTTCCGGTGGTTCTGTGCAGCGACCCGGTATGAACGCAGATATGGGCCAGCTGAACAATGCCTTATTATAACCAACAGGAATCAATAGACAAGGAGAGCCTGACGGCGCTTTATTTCTGATATGAAAACACCGATGGAGCTGCTGATTGGTTATTGATGGGCGGATCGGGCCGGGCCGGGCCGGGCCGGGCCGCGGTGAGGCGAGGCGCCGCCCGCTGATCTGACAGCAGGATGTTACAGCCGACAGCTCTGATCATGAATATGACAAACACACCAACTGGGTCACTAATTAAATCAGAAGCTGCCGCCGGCGCTGCATGATTCGATAATGCCAATATGATGATGATGATGACGATGATGATGATGATGAGGAGGGGGAGGAGCTGCCCTCAGATGAAACTTCAGCTGCTAAAATGACCCGTTCTACCCGAGAGTTGAATCACAAACAAACGATTTTAACTCAAACAAGCAGCAACATGGTGGTGGTGGTAGCATCATGCTGTCCCAGTAAAACCAGTGGAGCCGAGACGTTAGAGGGGTATGAATATTTTAGGTCCGCTTCTTACCTCCTCCTCCAGCCAGTCGTTATACTGGACGATGGTCGCCATGGCAACGTCTGCCCCCTTCATGTAGAAGGTGATTTCTCCAGTGGCCTCCTCCTGGACAGATCAGAAAAGCTTTGTTACTTCCTGCAGGGCCAGATCGGCGGCGGCGGCGGCGGCGGCGGCGGCGGCGGCGCGCACCCGAACGATGATGCCCATCCGCTTGCTCTCTGATGTGAACGGAAAAACCTGCAGGATGAGGAAGGACAGGATCTGTCCCGACGGCGTCCGCAGCTGCAGCGACGTCAGGTCTCTGTTGACCAGGGTCAGCCCCACGCTCTCCGTCCAGCGCACCAGCGCCACCTGCAGGATCAGAACACCTGGGTCAGGCAGAGGACACCGGGTTCTCATCCAGAATCACCAGCAGGGCTGCAGTTACCCTGGCTACCCTGGACTGTAAACACAGTAACCAGGGTAACAGGCCAGGAAATAAATCCCCAGGAAGCAGGAAGTGAGGACTAATCAGGTCAACCTCCATTAGGAGGGCATGACCTCTGACCTTCAGCCAATAAACATGAGGAACCTGGAGGAGAACTCCCATGTTTCCAGCAGCTGGAGGATCCTACAGACTACCTGCAGTCGGTCTCTGGGATCAGGCTCCTCCCACCTTCCATCCTGCAGGTAGACTCACCTGGAGCTCGACTGTGGCTCCCTGATCCCCTGCAGTTTGCCTATAAACCCTCAGGCTGCGCTTTCAGGACCCTCAGGGCGGCCGCTGCGTTTGCCTGAGGACTTCGGGCTCAGAGCCGTTTCTGGGTTTACTGTTTACGGGTTTCTGTTTCGATGAGTTCAGCCGCTACGGCGCCAACATGGCGGTCATGACATCATGGTGCATCTCACCTCGTCTGGGCTGGAGGCCTGGTAGGTCCGGTTGTCGTCGCTGAAGTCCTGGTCGGCCTCCGCCGACTCCGTCTCCCCGGCGGCGGCGTGCGACTCGTAGACCGGCGTTACGTTGTGGCACAGAGCGACGGCCTTCACCGCCTCGTGGATCCGGCTGCTCACGCTCTTCCGGACCTTGGGGCCCTGCGACGGGTTGCTCCACGCCATCGCAGCGTTCCCGGTGCCGCCTCCAGCCGGCTGAGCCGGACCCTGAAAGGTTGAGAGAGCTAGGACCGGTTCCGACTGATCCATTTGCTAGCAATAGGATCGGTCCAAACTGAATATTGATCATAAAACGTGACAGAAAGCTCAGCTGAAGCAGGAGAACCAGAGCCGCCAACGGGCCGAGCCCAGCAGAGCTCTGGTGTCACTAGCTGAGGCAGGAGGGCGGTTCCGGCTCCAGCAGCTGCTTGGACCGGATCAGAACCACCCAGCGAGGAGAACCCGAGGGAGCGCAAGGATGAATGGAGCAGCTTTCCTGTCGGACCCGCCTGACGGCGAGCGGCGGGAAACCTTCCAGCTCCAAACGGCTTGGTGAACTTTTCTATCGTTAGTTTATGGAACCAACTTTAGGAACGTTCAGTCAATCGATCAATCAAGTTGATTTGATCATTTCAGCAGCAAAGCAGTGCAAAGTGCTTCACGTCATAAAAACAAAAATAAAAGTCAGAAAGTCAGCAACTGAGAAACATGTAAACGTTACATTCTGATGAATCATCAATACATATCAGATAAATTGATCAATATTCCAGGTATCATTAATCACATCGAAGTTTGTTCCAGATTTTTGGTGTATAGAAGCTGAATGCTGCTTCTCCATGTTTGGTTCTGGATGCAGACCAGAACCAGGTCCAGGTCCAGGCGGGTGCGGCCGGCCCGGCGGCTCACCTGAGCGTAGGACTGGACGATGTGGCTCTGGATCTCGTCCATGGTGTCGTTGCCGTAGGCGACGGTTCCCAGGTGAAGCCGCTTGAACACCATCTCGTTCTGCGTCAGGGTTCCTGCGGGCGGAGCGAACACGGTTCGGGTCAGAGACGACCCGCTCAAGAGAAGAAAAGGTTCTGCTTTGGGTCGTGATGCACTCTGCAGCTTAAAGGGACAGGACCGCCCTCGCAACCCGCTCCCTGCCAGGTTCTGGTTCTGGTTGGTGCTCACCTGTCTTGTCTGTCAGCAGGTAGACAAGCCGGCCCAGTTCTTCAGGGATGGTGCTGGTTCTGACCACGGTGCCGGGAATGTTTTCGTCTCTGGTGATCATCCATCCGTACGCCGACTTCCCCATGTCCAGGTTGACCCGCAGGCTGCGGACCAGAACACAGGTTCACTTCCTGCCTCCGCAACCCGACCGGAGGCGGATTGGGTCAGAACCACCAGGCACCTGATGGGAATGATGTAGGAGAACAGGACCACGAAGCGGAAGAGGTTCCGGAACCACGGGCCCAAGAAGCCCTGCAGCGCCACCATGACGACGGACAGAACCAGCTGGGCCAGGAACAAGGCTTTGGTGAGGCGGTTCAGCTCCAGGTCCAGAAGGCCCACCTGCGGGGGGTCAGAACCACAGAGTTAGCATAACCAGAACCACCCTGCTGGCTGAAGCAGGTGTCCAAATAGGGAACAAACACGCTAATCTTTCTCCCACCCAGAACCTCCAGAACCGCCACTGCGATTCATCTATTGCTGACCTGAACAGACTAAACCTGCGCTAGCTGTGTGGCTAACCCTCCTGAAGCGCTAGTGCTGACTTGAGGTGATTGGACTCGACCCGGCTCGGAAAGCGTCACCTTGTTCTTGGCGTGGGACGTGTTGAGGACGCTCCGAGTCTCCTTTCCCGTGTAGATCACCACTCCGATCACCGTTCCTGCCAAACACAGCATGAACTCAGATCAATACCCGATCAGCGACCATTAACGACTCATCAATATTCAATGAGCTCCAATAACACTGAGGCGCTGCCGACGAAGATGAGGAGCAGGCGATGAAGAGCTGTTAGCTGCTAAAGCTAACAGCTGGAGGAGCAAAGGTCGGTACCTCAAGGTCAACTTCATGTCCCCAGGCCCGGTACCGGCTCACTGGGTCAGACCATCTGACCCCTAAGCTCCTCTGCTATGATGTCATCGCCCTGTGAGCAGCTGATTCATCTAAACGACAAAACCTGGACGCACCAACCCTTCATCCTTCCTCCTCCTCACCTGATGCCACCACGGCGCTCGCCCACAGTGTGTTGTCGATGCTCAGGCTCTCGTGGATCTGCGGTTCCACGTCTTCCTGCAAACAACCAGCTCAAATGTTTTCATACACAGCTAAAGTTCATAGGTCACATTTTTAGGTCCGTTCAGGTTTATGAAACAATTTGATGCAAAAAACAAAACTAATTGCAGAAAAACATTTCTACAACTAAACTTTTAATCCGTTCAGCAGATTATAATCTGGAACAAAGCAGCAGTAGCATCACTAAAGATGGCCGCCAGGAAGCTCCACCCCCCACCCGTTGCTCATAAAAAGATCCACGAGGAACCAGCAAGAGCAGCCGCAGGACTCGGCCTGCTGACTCCTCCAGAACCAGAACCAGAACGGCAGCTTGTGCGCTGAAGTTCGCTCACCCGGGTGAAGTTCCCCTCAAAGGTGTGGATGTCCAGCTGGGGCTTCTGGGCGTAGACAAAGGCACTGATGGAGAACAAGTCCTGCAACGAGATCGGACGCACTTTTCAGTTAACCGTCCGAAAAACTAAAACCATACAGTTAGCTGTCGCTAATTAGCCGTCGCTAATTAACCGTCGCTAATTAGCCGTCGCTAATTGCTAACGCACCCCAACCGCTGCCAGGCGCTGAGTGCAGCTCACTGCCACCTTCAGCTTCCAGTCCGTCTCTCCGTCCAGCTGCTCCGTCCGGATGAAACACGCTCCTGGAGATGCAAACACCAGGCAAAACATTATGACCACTAACCCAGCCCGGATCAGAAGCTTTCTGGACTCAGTCAGTGTGGACACCGACCCGTTTTCTCCGACGTCCTCAGGAAAATCATGTCTGCAGGAATCCTCTGGTTCTGCAAAATAACAAAATCTATTAACAGACATGAAGACGGAGCGACGCAGAGCTGCTGATCAGTCATTCATTGATGGAGTCTGACCCGTTCTGGTTCTGGTTGGATCCGGATTCATACTGAGCATTATGGTGAAAACATTCCCAGAGTTTTCTGCTCTGAATTGTGATCCACAAAGATTTTACACCTTTCATTTAAGGTAAATTTCTGAAGGACTTTTTCAGACCTTTAAGAATTTGATTGAAATTTGCTGGAAAGTAAAATGTAGAATAAAATGATTTTGCTTTTTTCTAAGCAGGAACAAAACCTCTGGCTCCTGACTTGATCCAAAAAGTGTGGACCGCCCTGGTTTCCAGCAGCTCCTCCTGCTTCCTGCGAACGCGTAGCTCCGATTGGCTCGCCTGGCGCTTTCTGACCCAGGTCAGCTTTTATTCAGTGGATTTAAGAACCAAACCACCGTTTTCTCTCATCTGCTCCACAAAATGATTATAAAGGAGGACTTTAGCTGAGAAACTGTCCAATCTCAATGAAATACTTGAGTCCTCTGATTCTCCATGATCAGGTAAGATACTGACTGCTCAGGAACAGGAAAACCATCCAGTGGTGGTTTAGGGTCAGGGTGTCCAGGACGCTGCCTGTATGCATGTGCTGACAGCAAATACTGCAGATATAAAACTCTTAACACTTATGATTACACTACACGAATATCCCCAGAGGAACAGATTTAAACAGGTAATGTTACCTTTTCAACGATTATCAGGTCTCCAACTTGTATATCTGAACTTTTCACTTGGACTTTACCTGAAAAATAAAGAAGCTTCAGCGGAACAAAAAGGCGACAAAACAATAAATCAGAAAGTCGTTTTAAAGAACGCTGGAAAAAGCATCAGGTATTGATTTCTGAGTCCCAGGAATCATGTCTGATATTTATGTATCATGATCAAGTAGTTTCTGATAAAAACAAAGACCTCAGCTCCCAGTGATCAATCTGTGTGTCGAACCTCTGACTGTCAGCTTGCTGTAGAGCTGAGAGTTCATCTCTTTGTCTCGCTGATGGCGCCGCACTTCATCCACGGCTTCCCGCACCATCGTCACGGCCAACACGAAACCCTGAGCAGAACCAGCAGAACCAGCGGCCCGTTTATTTCAGCGCCGCCTTATTCTACTCAATAAAACATGTTGATAAGAAAATATGTGCAGCAGATTTAAAAACCGCATTTTAAACTCATCATCCAAACTCAACATGAAACAGGAGGAAAAATGTTTTACATCTCTAAATTTTAAAAAACCATAGAAAATTTAACTAAAGTACATAAAATAAAACTCCATTTAGACAAAATTTGAATTTTTTTGTGGAAAAGTTACATTTTTAACATGTGTTAAAAAATTAGAGGAAAATTGTTTCCAAAATATTTCTATCATTGAAAACATAATTATTGAAATGAAGTAAAAACAACAAGGAGACGCCGACCAGAGGGGCCCAGTACGTGTACAGGTATCCGATCTTCAGCGCCGGGACGAACTGGGAGCACGCCACCACCAGGAAGTACAGGTTCAGGAAGAACTTGAACTGCTGGTAGAGAACCTGGGGGACACAAACACACGGCTTCAGGTTCTGGTTCTGTTGGACCAGACCGCTCGCTTTTCACTCTAGAATAATGCGGCAAACAGAGCGGGGTGACCTTTGACCCTCCCAGCTCATCACTGTCGTCTTGCCACCCTGGTGCAGCAGAGCCGATCAGCTAATCAATACGTTTGATCAGGAGGATGGCGCCGCTGCTTCGTTTGTTCAGCACAAAGTGTTTCAGGGGGGAAGATTTAATGTGGAACGCCGAAATCCAGGTGAGTGGTTCCTCCAGGTGCTAAGCCCCGCCCCTGACCTGTCACCAAAGGTCAAATTCTGAACCAGAATGCCGTGGTTCTGACACGGCATCAGAACCACCAGAACCGACTTTCGGGTTCTTTGTTTGCAATAATAATTTATTAATTTAAGGTACAGAGAGAACATTGGAGACGGATGCTGATCAATCGGATCAATCGCTCTGATTGGGAGACAGGAAAACTCCTCATGCACAGGCAGAGCGGGCCACTGGGAACACTGGTGAAATACTGGGAACACTGGCGAAATACTGGATTTCATCCAGTCAGAACTGGAACCCGCTTTGTGTCACCAGATTATTGAGAATAATTAAATGTAGATTGGAACATCAGAACCCGGAACATCAGAACCCGAACAACAGAACCCGGAACCCGGTGCCGACTCACCCCGGGGACGAAGGTCAGGACGTTGTACTTCTGGTTCTTGATGCCGTTCTTTGGGAACTTTTCTTCGCATTTCTCCGGCCGGCCGAGCCAAACGGTGCGAGGCTTCATCTCCTTCTTCCTCCGACAGACGTGAGCCAGGCAGTCGCAGCAGCTGGGGAGGAAGGCAGGATATGACATCATCATCATCACCCTCTGTGGGTTTTGTCTGTTGTCCTGCCTTCAGCTTGTTGACCCTCTGCCGCTCTCTCACCACCTCAGTGTTTGTATGCTTTCAGATAAAAGTGCTCTCCCCTCAGTGAACTTTGACCTCTTTCAGCTCCATGTGCAGCCCCTGTTGGGCCGACCCAGCAGTGGCTTTGGATCCGTCCTGTACGCTAGAGATAGTCAGGAGCAGAGCAGAGTTTCTCCACACCTTTCAAAAGTGAGTGACTTTGCTTCAACCTGTTAATGACGGCATGGGGCTTATCGCCACATCTGATACAAAATGCAAACACGGGGGGTGGGGGGGCACCTGGGACAGAGGGAGGTGGGGGGGCAGTGTCACTGTGTGCCGTCATGCTGAGCGACTTTTGGCTTTTCCACTTTTTGAGCAAGTTGGCAAAACGTAAAGCTAAATAAATGAACTCTGGTAAAAAGTCATGTTTGCATTGGCCTCCATGTTTTCTGCCTCTCTACCCCCCACCACCCGCCCCCCAGTTCAGGTTCATAAGAGCCATTATTTGAGCAAATGAATGCTATTTAAATAATAAGGCGCTTGAACAGTCGGGGCTTATTCACTGTGAATTATTTGGGTTTTATAATCCTTCACTCTGCAAACTGAAAATTACTGGAAAGCATCAAACTGCTCAGCTGTGAAAAATCCCATTTGTTGATGGGGTGGAGGATGTGGGGGGCAACATACAGCTTCGGTGAAGAGCCCCCCAACAGCAAACTGAAACATGGTGACACATTTGTTCCCCTGAGAGTTTACGCCATGACAAACGCTGCTGCTGGCGTCTGCAGAGGACGACGGAACGAGGAAGAGTCCGGATCCGTCAGACCCCAGAGCCTTTTTGCACGTCGAGGAGCTCAGTCAAAGCCCGTTCTTATCCTCCCTTCCATGCATGACAAGCGCAGCGATGTGCGGCAGTCTGAAGCCCCACACAGGTGACTTCTGCCTTCTGTGCCATGTTCATGTTTAACTCCTCTGCAGCTCCTGCAGTTGCTGACTTGCTAACAAAAACAAGACTGAAGAAAATACAGTAGGCATAAAAAGAAAGTAGTTAAAGCAAAATGACATGACAATTAAAAAGACCACTGAAGAAAAAAAAGAATCAAAATATTTTGCTGCTGCGAGGGACATTGCAGCACTGAAAACTCAGGCCAGTATTAATATTGCTGATATGACTGGTATTATTAACCTTCCAACATTACAAAGACAAGACAGGTCAGTAAAAGCCACAATCCTGACCTGCAGCTAAAACCCTGATCTGGTTTCTGACCTGGTTTCTTTCTTTATCCACCACAGCTGAACTGATAGACAGCAGAGTGAACCATTAGCATGGTGCTAACACAGGCTGATAGACAGCAGAGTGAACCATTAGCATGATGCTAACACAGGCTGATAGACAGCAGAGTGAACCATTAGCATGATGCTAACACAGGCTGATAGACAGCAGAGTGAACCATTAGCATGATGCTAACACAGGCTGATAGACAGCAGAGTGAACCATTAGCATGATGCTAACACAGGCTGATAGACAGCAGAGTGAACCATTAGCATGGTGCTAACACAGGCTGATAGACAGCAGAGTGAACCATTAGCATGATGCTAACACAGGCTGATAGACAGCAGAGTGAACCATTAGCATGGTGCTAACACAGGCTGATAGACAGCAGAGTGAACCATTAGCATGATGCTAACACAGGCTGATAGACAGCAGAGTGAACCATTAGCATGATGCTAACACTGACTGGCTGCTACAGGTGGGTCCATGGATCAGTTCACCTGGTGCAGAAGACCTCCCAGCCCCCCAGCAGGAACCAGCCCAGGCCCCGGCGCCGCTGGCCCCGCCAGGCGCGCGGCAGCGTCTGGTAGTCGCTCTCGTCGTTCTCGAAGCCTTCCTCAGACATCATCAGGGGCATCTCGTCCAGGTTGGACGGCTCATCTTCTAGAGAAAATCTGAAAGGACAGGAGGTGAGGAAGACGTTTATCTGGATGGCTGAGCTCATGGTGAGCAGGATTGACCTTTGACCCCACAGGACACTTCCTGCAGTCTTAGGTATCAACATCAGCTGACAAAAACAATGAAAGCTACAGTGAAAAAGTCTGCTGGAGATTTAGCCACCATCATTTAACACGCCTGATATTACGGTGGAGGAAGGACTCCTCCCACCGACCAGAACCAGAACCCAGTTGACCGAGGCAGATGCCGAGAATACTAACCCTAACCCTCGCCCAGCTGGGTCGTCCTAAGCTGTCTGTAGTCATGATGCTCCAGGACAAACTGGCCACTGCTCTGCTGGGTTTCCTTATGGAGAACAACAAATGGGTCCAACAAAACCAGAACCATGAGTAGGTCAACCAGGAGCCCCGCCCCCTTTTATTCTTCATTATCATTCAAATAATGAAGTAAATGTAATAGTTAATTACACTGTAATTAATTCATCATCACATTGTCCCAGTAGTCTTGTCCTTAATCAGGTGCAGCTCTGCTAACCACACTTACCCGGCCATCTACCCGAAAAAATCCTGAAGACTGCCAGAGTAATGTGCGACAATGCGTCATGATGTCGGGCTTTTTTATCCATCCAACTGATCGATGTCACTCTGCGTGTTGAAGCGTCTAACCTTGGCAGCTTTACGCTCTTATAAAAATACTATTTGACAACATCTGGAAACAAAGTCCAAGCTTCATCCCAAGGTTCTGATGGAGGCGATCTCTGGTCAGCGGAGGAGCAGCAGGACGCAGCGCTGGATCCAACTGTAACCAAACGGGATCCGGTCACAATACGTTTGGTTTGTGATGTTCCACTGTGGTCAGTGTGATAATCTGACCCCTACTCAGATTATTCATGCATCCATCCACAGATCATCAGCATCAGCCGGTGCTGATGATCTGTCAGCATCAGCTGATTTGAGTAATTTTGTGATTTAAGTAAATCACAAAAGCCCAAACATGTTAATATCTTAAGATTTGAAATTTGTTTTGCATTTGTGACATTTTGTTTTACTTTCCTCATCAGTTTGTGTTTATTCTTTTTGCTTCTTTTTTCTGCTCAGTTTATCATATCAAACTTTTTATTACTAATGTGCCTTGTCATGATATTTTCTGACTTTTCTAAAAAGACGGAAAAAAACAACAAAACATCGCCATGAATCCGCCTTTCAACTCAAAACGTCACATGCAGCAATGATTTATGGGTAATAGACTTCGCCAAAGTCCGTAAAAATGCAGAGTTCGGTAAACAGGACCCAAAATAGGCGAAGGGCAGACGTGGAGAATGTGGGACACACTGCGACCTTTAACCTTTGACATGAACGGCTAAGAAGGAGGAACGAAGGAGAGGATCGGATCGGACCTTTGTCCTTCAACCCTTTCAAGCAGCCATACTGGTTCAGTGACCTTTGACTGCGAAGTGAGACAGAAATCTGGGTTTCTGCTCAGTTCTCTGAGCTTCACGGTTTGACCTCTGACCTCGGCCTAAACCCACTGTGAAGGTTGGTAGCTGATGATGTGTTTTTCTCTGGACATCAGCTGATCTGGAGATGACCTTTGACCCTTCCCAGGTCAATGGGCAGCAACAGTTGCCACCCGTTGCTGGTCTGGTTGCTGGTTTGGTTGATGGTCTGGTTGCTATTTAATTGCTGGTCTGGTTGCTGGTTTAATTGCTGGTCTGATTGCTGGTTTAATTGCTGGTCTGGTTGCTGGTTTAATTGCTGGTCTGGTTGCTGGTTTAATTACTGGTCTGGTTGCTGGTTTAATTGCTGGTCTGGTTGCTGGTTTAATTGCTGGTCTGGTTGCTATTTAATTGCTGGTCTGGTTGCTGGTTTAATTGCTGGTCTGGTTGCTGGTTTAATTGCTGGTCTGGTTGCTGGTTTAATTGCTGGTCTGGTTGCTATTTAATTGCTGGTCTGGTTGCTGGTTTAATTGCTGGTCTGGTTGCTATTTAATTGCTGGTCTGGTTGCTGGTTTAATTGCTGGTCTGATTGCTGGTTTAATTGCTGGTCTGGTTGCTGGTTTAATTGCTGGTCTGGTTGCTGGTTTAATTGCTGGTCTGGTTGCTGGTTTAATTGCTGGTCTGGTTGCTGGTTTAATTGCTGGTCTGGTTGCTGTTTAATTGCTGGTCTGGTTGCTGGTTTAATTGCTGGTCTGGTTGCTGGTTTAATTGCTGGTCTGGTTGCTGGTTTAATTGCTGGTCTGGTTGCTATTTAATTGCTGGTCTGGTTGCTGGTTTAATTGCTGGTCTGGTTGCTATTTAATTGCTGGTCTGGTTGCTGGTTTAATTGCTGGTCTGGTTGCTGTTTAATTGCTGGTCTGGTTGCTGGTTTAATTGCTGGTCTGGTTGCTGGTTTAATTGCTGGTCTGGTTGCTGGTTTAATTGCTGGTCTGGTTGCTGGTTTAATTGCTGGTCTGGTTGCTGGTTTAATTGCTGGTCTGGTTGCTGGTTTAATTGCTGGTCTGGTTGCTATTTAATTGCTGGTCTGGTTGCTGGTTTAATTGCTGGTCTGGTTGCTGGTTTAATTGCTGGTCTGGTTGCTATTTAATTGCTGGTCTGGTTGCTGGTTTAATTGCTGGTCTGGTTGCTGGTTTAATTGCTGGTCTGGTTGCTGGTTTAATTGCTGGTCTGGTTGCTTTAATTTTTTTAATTGCTGGTCTGGTTGCTGGTTTAATTGCTGGTCTGGTTGCTGTTTAATTCTGGTCTGGTTGCTGGTTTAATTGCTGGTCTGGTTGCTGGTTTAATTGCTGGTCTGGTTGCTTTTAATTGCTGGTCTGGTTGCTTTTAATTGCTGGTCTGGTTGCTGTTTAATTCTGGTCTGGTTGCTGGTTTAATTGCTGGTCTGGTTGCTGGTTTAATTGCTGGTCTGGTTGCTATTTAATTGCTGGTCTGGTTGCTGGTTTAATTGGGTCTGGTTGCTATTTAATTCTGGTCTGGTTGCTGGTTTAATTGCTGGTCTGGTTGCTTTTAATTGCTGGTCTGGTTGCTTTTAATTGCTGGTCTGGTTGCTGGTTTAATTGCTGGTCTGGTTGCTATTTAATTACTGGTCTGGTTGCTGGTTTAATTGCTGGTCTGGTTGCTATTTAATTGCTGGTCTGGTTGCTGGTTTAATTGCTGGTCTGGTTGCTGGTTTAATTACTGGTCTGGTTGCTGGTTTAATTGCTGGTCTGGTTGCTGGTTTAATTGCTGGTCTGGTTGCTGGTTTAATTGCTGGTCTGGTTGCTATTTAATTGCTGGTCTGGTTGCTGGTTTAATTGCTGGTCTGGTTGCTGGTTTAATTGCTGGTCTGGTTGCTATTTAATTGCTGGTCTGGTTGCTGGTTTAATTGCTGGTCTGGTTGCTATTTAATTGCTGGTCTGGTTGCTGGTTTAATTGCTGGTCTGGTTGCTATTTAATTGCTGGTCTGGTTGCTGGTTTAATTGCTGGTCTGGTTGCTGGTTTAATTACTGGTCTGGTTGCTGGTTTAATTCTGGTCTGGTTGCTTTTAATTGCTGGTCTGGTTGCTGGTTTATTGCTGGTCTGGTTGCTGGTTTAATTACTGGTCTGGTTGCTGGTTTAATTGCTGGTCTGGTTGCTGGTTTAATTCTGGTCTGGTTGCTTTTAATTGCTGGTCTGGTTGCTGGTTTAATTCTGGTCTGGTTGCTGGTTTAATTCTGGTCTGGTTGCTTTTAATTGCTGGTCTGGTTGCTGGTTTAATTGCTGGTCTGGTTGCTTTTAATTGCTGGTCTGGTTGCTTTTAATTGCTGGTCTGGTTGCTTTTAATTCTGGTCTGGTTGCTGGTTTAATTGCTGGTCTGGTTGCTGGTTTAATTGCTGGTCTGGTTGCTGGTTTAATTGCTGGTCTGGTTGCTATTTAATTGCTGGTCTGGTTGTTGGTTTAATTACTGGTCTGGTTGCTGGTTTAATTACTGGTCTGGTTGCTGGTTTAATTGCTGGTCTGGTTGCTGGTTTAATTGCTGGTCTGGTTGCTGGTTTAATTGCTGGTCTGGTTGCTGGTTTAATTCTGGTCTGGTTGCTGGTTTAATTCTGGTCTGGTTGCTGGTTTAATTGCTGGTCTGGTTGCTGGTTTAATTGCTGGTCTGGTTGCTTTTAATTGCTGGTCTGGTTGCTTTTAATTGCTGGTCTGGTTGCTGGTTTAATTCTGGTCTGGTTGCTGGTTTAATTGCTGGTCTGGTTGCTTTTAATTGCTGGTCTGGTTGCTGGTTTAATTGCTGGTCTGGTTGCTATTTAATTGCTGGTCTGGTTGTTGGTTTAATTCTGGTCTGGTTGCTGGTTTAATTCTGGTCTGGTTGCTGGTTTAATTGCTGGTCTGGTTGCTTTTAATTGCTGGTCTGGTTGCTGGTTTAATTCTGGTCTGGTTGCTGGTTTAATTCTGGTCTGGTTGCTGGTTTAATTGCTGGTCTGGTTGCTGGTTTAATTCTGGTCTGGTTGCTGGTTTAATTGCTGGTCTGGTTGCTTTTAATTCTGGTCTGGTTGCTGGTTTAATTCTGGTCTGGTTGCTGGTTTAATTGCTGGTCTGGTTGCTTTTAATTGCTGGTCTGGTTGCTGGTTTAATTGCTGGTCTGGTTGCTATTTAATTGCTGGTCTGGTTGCTGGTTTAATTCTGGTCTGGTTGCTTTTAATTGCTGGTCTGGTTGCTGGTTTAATTGCTGGTCTGGTTGCTGGTTTAATGCTGGTCTGGTTGCTTTTAATTGCTGGTCTGGTTGCTTTTAATTCTGGTCTGGTTGCTGGTTTAATTCTGGTCTGGTTGCTGGTTTAATTCTGGTCTGGTTGCTGGTTTAATTGCTGGTCTGGTTGCTGGTTTAATTACTGGTCTGGTTGCTGGTTTAATTGCTGGTCTGGTTGCTGGTTTAATTCTGGTCTGGTTGCTGGTTTAATTCTGGTCTGGTTGCTGGTTTAATTCTGGTCTGGTTGCTGGTTTAATTCTGGTCTGGTTGCTGGTTTAATTGCTGGTCTGGTTGCTTTTAATTCTGGTCTGGTTGCTGGTTTAATTCTGGTCTGGTTGCTGGTTTAATTGCTGGTCTGGTTGCTGGTTTAATTGCTGGTCTGGTTGCTGGTTTAATTGCTGGTCTGGTTGCTATTTAATTGCTGGTCTGGTTGCTGGTTTAATTCTGGTCTGGTTGCTTTTAATTCTGGTCTGGTTGCTGGTTTAATTGCTGGTCTGGTTGCTGGTTAATTGCTGGTCTGGTTGCTGGTTTAATTCTGGTCTGGTTGCTGGTTTAATTCTGGTCTGGTTGCTGGTTTAATTGCTGGTCTGGTTGCTGGTTTAATTCTGGTCTGGTTGCTGGTTTAATTCTGGTCTGGTTGCTGGTTTAATTCTGGTCTGGTTGCTGGTTTAATTCTGGTCTGGTTGCTGGTTTAATTCTGGTCTGGTTGCTGGTTTAATTGCTGGTCTGGTTGCTGGTTTAATTGCTGGTCTGGTTGCTGGTTTAATTGCTGGTCTGGTTGCTGGTTTAATTGCTGGTCTGGTTGCTATTTAATTGCTGGTCTGGTTGCTGGTTTAATTGCTGGTCTGGTTGCTATTTAATTGCTGGTCTGGTTGCTGGTTTAATTGCTGGTCTGGTTGCTGGTTTAATTGCTGGTCTGGTTGCTGGTTTAATTGCTGGTCTGGTTGCTGGTTTAATTCTGGTCTGGTTGCTTTTAATTGCTGGTCTGGTTGCTGGTTTAATTGCTGGTCTGGTTGCTTTTAATTCTGGTCTGGTTGCTGGTTTAATTGCTGGTCTGGTTGCTGGTTTAATTCTGGTCTGGTTGCTGGTTTAATTGCTGGTCTGGTTGCTGGTTTAATTACTGGTCTGGTTGCTGGTTTAATTACTGGTCTGGTTGCTGGTTTAATTGCTGGTCTGGTTGCTGGTTTAATTGCTGGTCTGGTTGCTGGTTTAATTGTTGGTCTGGTTGCTATTTAATTGCTGGTCTGGTTGCTGGTTTAATTACTGGTCTGGTTGCTGGTTTAATTGCTGGTCTGGTTGCTGGTTTAATTGCTGGTCTGGTTGCTGGTTTAATTGCTGGTCTGGTTGCTATTTAATTTGGCTGGTTCTGGTTTTTGGTTGGGTTTAATTCTGGTCTGGTTGCTGGTTTAATTACTGGTCTGGTTGCTGGTTTAATTGCTGGTCTGGTTGCTGGTTTAATTGCTGGTCTGGTTGCTGGTTTAATTGCTGGTCTGGTTGCTGGTTTAATTGCTGGTCTGGTTGCTGGTTTGGTTCCACCCTGGCGTCGTGCGACACTCAAACTGTGAAACTAAACCAGCTTTAAAGTTGATAAAACGTGGATGTGGTGAAGAATGAACTGATGTAACATTTTAAACAAGTTTATGATTCAGTCCGAAAATAAAATACATTTAAAGAATCTCTGTACCTAATGACGTCATGCCAGAACCGGTCATGTGACCCGATATGGAGAAGCCCAAACAAGCTGCTGAGACGAACCTTCCTGCTCCAGTGAGCAAAGTTCTGTCCAGTTCTGATTCTGCTGCCTTGATAAATTCTGAATAAATCATAATAATAAACATCGATTTCTGTAGTTCTGGTGCTGTACGATCAGAACCCACGTTCGGTTCCGCGAGCTTTAATGAAGCCATCACAGAAACAGAACCCGTCGGTTCTGGACCGACAGGTTCTGTCCCTGAACCCGTCCCGCTCCCGCTACGCACCTTGAAAGCCGAGCTGAGCCGGAGTTCACGGTTCTCCTGGAGCTTTTCCGAACCGGATTTAACGGGATGCTGTCAGCCATGTTGGCTGGGTTGGAGCGTCATGACGTCACCTAAAAACGTTCTCCCGGCGACGCCTTCACGATGACTCGGAATTATGAGGAAGGACGGAAAGCGAAACCTTTTCATATGAAATACAGTTTGTAGTGAGAAAACATGACTTTGAACTTAAACATTAGATTAAAAATAAAACGCGTTTCAGGTAATTTACACATTATTTCTCCAGGGTTTCTGTCGAAGACCATCAACTTTATTTCTACAGCAAATTTCAGAAAATTCAAAGGTCTTGTACAAAAAAACCCCACACAAAACAAGAAGGAAGAAAAAAATCAAATGGATTAAAAATAAACAAGTTAAATATAAAAAGTTGTAAATATAATGTTAAGTGAAGAGATTAATATATTTTAAAATGCTAAGAATAAAACATTTTAAAATATGCAAATAAAAGGTTTTTTAACCTTGTTTTAAAATTTAAATAAACTGACAGGAGGAGCAGGAAGTTTATTCCAGACTGTTGGAGCATAAAAACTGAAAGTTGCTTCAGCATATTTAGTTCTGACTCTCTGAATAATTAGTAGTTTTGATTGTGATGATCTTAAGGTCTGAGTGGTTTATAGAGTTGAAGAAGATCAGAAATGTACTCTGGGTTTTTATTGTGTAGAGCTTTGTGAGCCATTAATGAGATTTTAAAGTCTCTTCTTTGAGCAACAGGAAGCAGAGCAGGGATCAGAACTGGACTGATATGCTGATCGCTGTTTTATTCAGGCTTCTCGCAGCAGCATTCTGGACTGGCTGCAGCTGTTTTATTGATTTTTTTTTGGTTCTGCTTGTTGATAATCCTGTAAAAATAGGATCGCAATAATCAAGTCTACTCTAGGACAGGGAGGGGAGCGGTATTAGCGTGTTAGCATGACCTCAACCCGCGGGGCACACTGTGGGTTGAGGTGGTCCTCAGTAAGTGGTGCCAGGACGTCTTCAGGATATGATGAACAAAAGTTGTCATTGTACCTGACACACATAAACCACATAAATACAGTGATGTTATCCGCATGGCACAGAAACAACAGATCTCATCCATACGCACATACACACTTATGCCTACGTAGCCTACTTTTTATATTTTGGAGACAAATTACAGTAAGTAATAAAGACAGAAAAGCAAAGTCTACCCATGTGATCCACAGGACGAGGAGGACGGAGATTCCCAGGTTCAGGACTTCCAGAGGAGGAAGGAATGTTAAGCAAACATTGTGAACATTCTGCTATTTTTGACTAACTTTTGAACTAGATTTAACTGTTTAACATCCAACTGGTTATCTCTCCCAGTCTAGCACCTGCCACGCTCTCCCAGAAGCAATGGGGTGACGCGAGTCACTTGTAAAACTAGTAAAAGCGCAGGCAGACCGCGCACAGGATAAAAACTCCCTAAAACTGTGTGAGGATTAAAAATCTTCTTATTCGTTTTTGTAGCTTCACAGTGCATGGTCACAATAAAAAGCACAAACACGTATGTGCTTTTTATTGCACTCGTACACACACACATCTATCTATCTATCTATCTATCTATCTATCTATCTATCTATCTATCTATCTATCTATCTATCTATCTATCTATCTATCTATCTATCTATCTATCTATCTATCTATCTATCTATCTATCTATCTATCTATCTATCTATCTATCTATCTATCTATCTATCTATCTATCTGTCTATCTATCTGTCTGTCTGTCTGTCTGTCTGTCTTATTTAAATTGTTACTGAACTGATTCTTTAACTATGTTCACATTTCTTGCCAATTGCCTTCTTAAATTCACCTCCACTGTGTCTCAGCTGGTTTCAGGTGTTTGGGCCAAATTGATGTTTGGTTTTCCTCCAAGTATTTTGCCATGTCATTATTATTGTCTCATTTGTAACCAAGACAAGTTTCTGATTTTCTATTAATAATATAAAATTGCTGTGTCAATACTTAATAGTACAAAAGCATCTGGCTCCCACACATAACCAAGCCAGGAACTATGGACTCTAAGAATTTGATGTGAAGGGTCAAAACCAGTTTTTATTTGCTAAATAAAAGGCAATAGAAACTTTGTGGAGGGAATATTATTTCTCTGAGTTACTCGTTTGTTCTTGCAGAGGTTTCTGGACTGCAGCACTTCAATCCCTGCTCCGCAGAATTAGGAGGACGAAACCAGTTTATTTACTTGTTTATGTGTTGTTGCTAAAATCTGAGCCCAGAAAGGAAAACAGCAAATATAGTTCAAATGTGAGTGGTAACATGACCAAACTATATTTTCCTTTGTATGATTACAGCTAGGACTGGTTCATTCACAAGAATACTAAATACAAATTTACATTTAAAATTCAAAGGTTCATTGTCAAAGGACAAATTTGAAGTTTTCAGATTTTCATCCTGTGAGACGTTCAGTGCTCCTTTGGACTCCAAAGCGGCAGCATTGCTCCCATATGCCTTGGGCTGGCTCTGCTCCTGTTTAACCTTCACAGAGACACACTGACACAACCTAACTGTCCTGTTTCTGGAAGCTGAAGTACCCAGAGAGAACTCACACATGCAAACGGAGAACCTGCAGAACGCATGGCAATAGACGGGGCGGGATTCGAACCCGGAACCTTCAGTACTTGTGACTGTGTCACCGTTCAAACCATCTGGAGCTCAAATCTGCTGGAAGGGGACGGGAGAGTCTGTCTGCTCTTTGATTGGTCAGAAATCAGGAAGGACATTAATGACTGGCTGATTAAATCCAGAACGTTTCACCGGGTCAAAACCATCATCACTCTAAACATTCTGAGGGAAAAATCGGAAACTTCGATTACAGAAAAACTAGTGAAGGACCAGAATGATAACTGGGTCAGGAAAAGACCAACTTACTGTGACCTGGTTAGATGCTGAAGTGTGGTTCTGGTCCAAACAGGACTGGGATTGTCACCCTGACACCACAATCAAGCAGATGTTATAAACTGCTGAGTCTTTTTTGCACCTGCTTTTTCTGTACCAGCAGAATTAAAGTGATGTTGAGCTTCATCATCTCTTATCCTGCTTGTTAATCAACAATTCAGCTCTGCAATTGTAACTTTTGTCTGTTTTTCTGCTTAGCTGTTGTGTAAATGCAATGATTTCAAACATTGGGAAACGAAAAGGGTTTCAGTTTGTCACATATTGCAAACTGAAACAAACATGTTTTCAGTTTCTCAGAGAGTTTCAGAAATGGACAGATGCCGTATTAATGTTTTTATTCAGTTCAGACTCAGAGACAGTCTCATCATAAAGTGGACAACAGATGTGTTTAAATGCAGCGTGTGCTTTGCACCAGCCAGCTGAGCAGCAGTGTGCAGCTCTGAAGGGATTCTCAGGAACAACATGAATGTCTTTCCTTCGCTGCACGACTGCAGCACGTTCTGCTCTGAAACCAAGTCTTTTAAAGATGATGAACAAATGTTCTAATGTTTAGAATAATTTGCATAAGAGGTTTTTCAGCACTCAGTTCATTTTTAATTGATTCCAATTTCTTTGCTGTCATCAATCAGCACGGAAAAATGCCGGTTGCTTCCCAGGCGGATTCCGGTCCCATTGAGTCCAGCAATCGGGCCGGCGCCGGCGATGCTCAGAGGGTGGAGCTGAGCGACGCGTCGATTCTGGATCACAGAGATCTCATTGCTCTTCATGGCCAGGCTGCTGGTGATCGCCGTGGCGTAGCGGTTCCAGAACGCCGAGTCCACGGCCCGGTTCGCCAGGTCCTTCTGCAGCACCAGGGCCTCTCCCCCCAGCAGCGCCAGCGGGTTCTCCAGCGACAGCCGGCGGCCCCTCCGGGCCGGGCCGCCGCTCCACATGTGGGTCCCCATGTGGACCTGAGGAGGACAGAGGGTCAGTGAACGCATCGTCCAGAGAACTGCAACTGCTGCTCATCCATCCATCCATCCAGAATCAATTTATTTCACCTAACTGTTCTATTATTTATCATTTTGGATGTGTTTTTATGTATTTAAATTTTTGATATATTTGGGTAAAAATCTTTGGATTTAATTTTTCTGACATTTCACATTTTTCTTTTCATGTTTTTAGCCTTTTCTCTGAGCCAGTGAGCTATAGATTATATCTGATTGGTCAGAGCAAAAAAGTAAGAAGGACAGAAGAAACAAAATAGGAAAACAGTCAAATTTGGAAACAAAGGAAATTGTCAGGGTTCCGGTGTGAGAGCGTGTGCATGTGAGTGTTACATCTTCTTTCAGCGAGGATCTTTGTGAGGAGTCTGTGGAGCCGGCACAGGTGAAGCTGATCTGCCTCATCAGCGTGCTGGGAGTATTAGGAGCGGCCGAGTCCTTCAGTCATCGCTAGCTGGTTAACGTACACCGGAATCTGTGTCTTCTCGTTCGAGAGAGATTCTCCAGTGGATACCTGCCTGCCCGCTCCGTCGTTTCCACCGTCTCCACTCCGCTCCTGCAAGCCCCCACCCTCGGAACCGCTGCACACCCTCACTCTGGACCCTGGCATCAAACTCCCTCGCCTCGGAAGACCCGCACCAAAGTAAACCAGTTCCTGAATTCCTCTCCGGCCCCTCCCTCCGTGCCCGTCTTAATTCAGTTCTCGTTTCAGGCCTACCTGGTCGAGTGACCCTCGCCCTCCTGTTGAGGTCCGGAAGTTGAATATTATTTGTCCAGTTGTAAATAAATTACTCACCTTTTCCCATTCAACCTGTGGTTTCTGCATGTGGGTCCGTAAACTGAATCCAATCATGACAGAAATAGGATAAACAAAACTAAGGAAAAAAAAGTCTGGTGTAGATTGAAATTTAACAACAATTCATATTAGAAAATGCTCATTAAAAAAAATGAAAACAGGTTTTCCTGGAAAACGTAGGAAATTAACAGAAGGTGAGTCTTTCCCTGAGTTACAGTAATGGCGTTGCCTTCACACCAAACGTGTTTCGCCCGTTGCGGCGCATTTGGGCATCAAGGGCGTCCAATTTGTCCGACATATAGGCAACGGAAAACAATGGCTAGAGACATTTTGACGCATCTGACGCGCCTGCACAAAGACTTTGAATGTAAAGCAGGTGTGAACGCACCAATAGGTTTCAACAGAGTTAGCTAAGTTTCTGACAGGACGGCATACCTTCAGGTTGCCCTTCGTGGTGAATGCTCTCCCGCAGACAGAGCAGACAAACGGCTTTTCTCCAGTGTGCGTGCGCTCGTGGATCTGCAAGGCGCTGGCCGATGAGAAGTTTTTCCCACAGGCATTGCAGTTGTGCTGCTTGGGTGTTCGCCGGGGAAGACCGAGCAGAGAGGCCGCCCCGGGACTGCTGGCAGCCGGGTAAGACGCAGAGATGTTCAGGGTGAACGGAGGCAGGTGTTGGGCGTCCATCATGCCTGTCAGCTGAGTCACTTCAGCTTTAATGGAACCGGAGGACGAGCCGTGGATCAGGCTGGAGACGTTCTGATCTGTAGCTGAAAGCACAGAGCAAACAGTGACAAGATGCAGCGTTTTGTTGACATCAAGACATGTGACTTTAATTTTACCTCTGTCTCGGCTCAGCTGGAAGGACACGCTGTACCGACTCTCGTCCTTCAGCCAGGCTTTGCTTGGATCTGGTGCTGAAGTTGGAGACTGCTCTCTCTTCACTGGAGCAGCCAGAAGCTCCTCCGGCTTGCTAGTGTCGGCGGTCTGGAGGAGACTGATTGCCAGGCCTTCAGAGACCCTTTGAGGAAGAGATGTTGGTGCATGTGGAGAACAGGAGGATTCAGATGCATGGGGGCTGCTTTCCATATTTTTCTCTGATGAAGCACCATCAGCACTTAGCAGGCTGCTGGCTCCATCTAAAAGTGTTTTTTCAGTGAAGCAGTGGTTTGGACCCGCTGAGGTGTCAACCGTCCTCGTTTGGCTGTTCAGGGCTGCTGCACCGAACAGTACGGACTCGGACTTTAGAGGAGATCTGCAGTCAACGACGAAGGGTTTAGGTGGATTAATATCCTCCTCCATGTTTTCTACCTCCTCTTCCTCATCGTCCATAAAGAAGTCCTCAGTGAGTTCATTGCCATTACCACTGAGACTTTCATAGCTGTCCATGTCCTGCAGTCTCTCCATCACGGCCATGTCGGGTATCTGGCCAACCATGTGCAGACGGATGTGCTGCTGCAAAGCCACTGCGTTGGTAAACTTCTTCTCACAGATTGGGCATGAGTGCTGGACCTGAACAGGAGAGGTTTCTCTGTGGACAGTCACATGGGTCTTCAGGTTCCCTTTGGTGGTGAAAGCCCGGCTGCATACTTTGCACTTGAAGGGTCTCTCGCCGGTGTGGACTCGGTAGTGCATCCTGAGTGCGCTCTGACAGCTGAGGATGCGGTGGCACAAAATGCACTGGTTGGGGTCGCTGATCCTTTTGTCGATGTTTTCCACCAGTTGCTGAAGCTTTGAGGTTTCAGAAGTTTGCAGAGAATCTGTGAGGTGTAGCACAGGCGAAGAGCTGGAGGCAAAAGATGGTGAGGTGTTGAGTTCTGGTGTGGTGGTCCGGCTGGGTGTCTCACCAACTGGGTCAGCCCTCGGTGAGTGAGTGTGGCTTTGACGCAGCTGGGCCTCATCTGCTTTCAGTATTTTGGAGGCATCAGTTTCTGGAACAGGAGCGAAACCAGCCTCAATGTCTCGCTGGTTTGGTGGATCAGATACACATTCACCAGGAGCTGCCTGGTAGGGAGACTTAACTAATGCTGGTACATTTACTGGGTCAGTAGAGCCTCCAACTCTGGGGAGAGTGGAGGACAGTGGGAGCGCTAGAGTGGCAGGAAGAGTTGCTACCAATGGCTTTCTGTCCAACCACGAGGAGACAGGTTTTTCTGGAGTGACAGACATACCGTAGGGAATCCCAGAGCTGGTTGGCACGTTGTCTAGATACTCTGGCACAGGGAAGGGGTTCATCTGGACATGAGGATACTTATCTTTGTGCCTCTGGAAGTGTACCTTTAGGTTCCCCTTGGTGGAGAAACGGTTGCCGCAGATGTTGCATTTGAAGGGTCGCTCCCCTGTATGGGAGCGCAGGTGGATCTGCAGCGCACTGTCGCTGCCAAACACTTTGGCACAGAACCGACATTTATGCTTGAAGAAGGGTTCCTCTGGGCTGGGCTTTGCTTCAAACAGAGGCAGGTTGGGAAGTTTCCCTTTCCGCTGCTTGATGAGAGCTGCCAGGGGGTCAAGTGCGTTGGCTGTGGCTGCAATGCTGACCAGGGGGTTGGGGAAGATTACGCCACTGGGAGGGCTCTGAGGTAGAAACGGCAGGCTGGAAGAAGAGCCGAGGAGGCCGGCCTGTGGCAGACAGGCGGAGGAGCTACTGATGCTGCTGGAGTCACTGCAGGGAGGAAGCAGCGTGCTGCTGCAGATGGGAGGGCACGAGGTGCTCGTGCTTTCTGGGCACGAGGACATCAAGGCGGACTTTCCACAGAAAGAGTGTGATGGGAGACTTTGTGGCTTTTCAAGCACAGCAGGTAAAGACACAGCAGCCTGTCCATTGATGGAGGAGGGTATAGTTCCTGACAGAGGAAGGATAGGAGGAGGGATGACTCCTAGGCTGGAGTCCAGAGCCACGGGCTTGGAAGCAGGGTTTAATGCTGCTTGTGTCGGCTGGCGCTTCATGATAGCGACCTGGCTGCAGATCTGCTCAATGAGCTGCAGCTGACGCACCTGTTGCTGCTGCAGAGCTAGGAGGTGCTCCAGGATTACAGGGATGGCTGCTGAAGTGGCCGTCTCGCCCAGACCGCTGCTCTTCATGCCTTGGGAGAACTGGGCCACCGCCACCCTGGTGCTGTGGAGGATCTCCAGCGTGACATTGGTCCCCGGCATCCTGCCGGCTGCAGACACTTGAGAGGAGTCAGGAGGAGGGGGGCTGGGTGCCTCCAGCTCCAGATCTTCATCCCAATCCCTCCTTTCTTCTAATTGGTCCAGACTGTCGTTGTCATTGGTCAGCTCGAAGGCAGCGTCCATGGACTCTGCCACCGAGGAGTTGCTGGACGCTACACTGGGAAGCGGGGATGCCTCGCCTGGAGACTCCTCAGGAAGATCGTCCTTCACCACCAGCACCATTGGCTCCTCTGTGCAGACTCCCTGATGCCTGATCAGTTCAGTCCAGGTGAAGAACTGAGCACAACACCTGGCACAGATGTGTGTCTCCTCACTGCTTCTGTTTCCTGCTCCAACCTCCATAGTTAGGCTGACAGCTACTAGGAGGAAACACAGGAGTCAGGGAGGAAAAACTCATCATTCATTACCATCTCTTCACCTTTTCATGTTTATCTTTCAGGTCCATCCATACTGAGGCTCCTAACCCAGCACTGTTTAAGTTACTGAGGTTTGAGGTCAGTTTGAGATAGACACCTGAAGAGGTGATGAAAATCAGCTGGTCTGGATTCTTTCTGGATTTCCGATCTACCTCTACAAGCGGGCCTAACTACACAGAACCTGGGGATTGTACAGTTTTGTTGAAAAGCAGAGATTGAAGCTCCAGTTCAGGAAGCTGCTGTACTTCACCTTCACTTTTTATCTGTCATGTTGGCTGAACAACACCTTTAATTTGCACTTTAATATCGTCTGACCTTCCGTCATTAATCAATCAATCAAATGTTATTAGTATAGCACATTTCAGCAGCAAGGCATTTCAAAGTGCTTTACATCATAAACATAAAAACACAAAGTCATGTAACATAGAATAAACAATCAAAACATTAATTTAGACGGCCGTCAAAGTTATAACTTGTTATCCATTTATCTAAATGTTTTACTTGGTGCAGATCCTGATCTTTGACTTCCAGTCGTTTGATTATAGACTGTCTATTGGCTCATTTTTACTGATCCCTTTCCCGTCACGGAGTCTAAGCGCCTGTTTTCGCCGGACTCCACCGTCCGTTTTACCACGGGTATTACCTGCTAAACTATCATGGATAAAAATGAACTGTAACATATAACATATGTAATATGTGGATATGCCATATTTATATCCCCATCTCTGTGATATTTAAGAATGTTGACAAAACTCTCAATGTTTCAATGTGAACTGAAAATATGTAAAAGAACTTACTGGGAACCAGCCTCAATGCAAGGATTAGCATGTTAGGATAATTGATGGTTGGATGAATTAAAATCCCTAAATAATCCAAATTAGTCACATTTTGTAGTTTATATTCCAGCCCATTCTTTGGCAAATCCTTCAGGTTCTTTCAGATTTGATGGTTTTCTTCCAAGAACCCTGGTCTTTGGTGTAATTCACAGATTTTCAATAGAGGATTCAGTTCAGGGCTTTGTGTAGGCCAGTCAGTAACATTCACCCTGATTTTCTACAGACAACTCTTCACCAGGATTGATGGATGATTTGGGCCATGGGTGGCCATGGTGGATGGTTCTCGTGTTGGATGTGATGCGCCAGATTCAAATTTGCTGCTGACTTTTTGAAGTTTCCTTTCAAATCTTTGCATGTCCTTCTTTCTTCATCACTCCTTCAGCCTTGTTGAGGTTGCCTTTATCCCCACAGGATGATACTTCCACCTCCATGTTGGACTGTATTCTTTGTGGTAAACCCTGTCCCTTCTTTGTCCCGACTCTAGAGCTGTACTGTGGTCTGGTCAGAGGTTTCCTGGGCATCCTTTGTCTGGCTTCATGACTTCTTCTCTGCAGAAGAAGAGTTTCTCTTGGCTTTCATCCATTGGCTGGTGATCTAATTCCTAATTGGACGCAACGGTTCCTGGTGGATGTAATTATGACGCATCTCTCACTAGCTTTTTCTCCAGTCTTTGAATTCTTTCACCTCCTCCCTCTGCCAGACTGATTGAGAACTGTGTGCCTCTGAATTTCTAGATGATGCTTTTCTCTCCACTGCTTGACTCTTGAAAACTCTGCAATAACATTGTATATCTTTCTGCTGCTTTGTTATCATGAACAATTCTTTCTTTCGAGTGTAATTTGAATTCTTTTGCTTCTGATATGACGGTCTCTAGAGTAACAGCTCAAAACCTTAATCAGAATTTTATCCATCCATCCATTTTCTTCTGCTTATCAGGATCAGGTCGCCTGGGTAGCAGCGTAAGAAGGGAGAGCCCAAACCCCCTACGGAGGAAACCCATTTCGGCCACTTGTATCCAAGATCTCGTTCTTTCCGTCATCACCCAAAGCTCATGATCATAGATGAGGGTAGGAATGTAGATCGACTGGTAAATCGAGAGCTTCGCTTTTTGACTCAGCTCCCTCTTCACCACGACGGATCGATACAGCACCGCTTCACGGCAGATGCTGCGCCAATCCGCCTGTTGATCTCCCGCTTCCTCCTTCATTCATGAACAAGAGCCCAAGAGGATTTGGCGGTGCTGATCCTCATCCTAGCCGCTTCACACTCGGCTGCGAACCGCTCCAGCGAGAGCTGCAGATCACATGGAGCCAACAGGACCACATCATCTGCAAAAAGCAGAGATGGATCCTAGGGCCACCAAAACGGATCCCCTCAACACCTTGGCTGGTCTGGAGATTCTGTCCATGAAAGTAATGAACAGAATCGGTGACAAAGGGCAGCCCTGGCAGAGTCCAACCCTCACCGGAAACGAGCCCGACTGATTGCCGGCAATGCGGACCAGACTCTGACACCGGTCATACAGGGACCTGGCAGCCCGTATCAAAGGGCCCGGTACCCCGTACTCCCGGAGAACCCCCCACTGGGATCCCCGAGGGACACGGTCGGACGCCTTCTCCATGTCCACAAAACACATGTGGACCGGTTGGGCGAACTCCCAGAACCCTCCAGGACCCTGCTGAGGGTGTAGAGCTGGTCCAGTGTTCCACGACCAGAACCAGAACCACACTGCTCTGAGGATTTTATATTGTGTAGAAATGTAAGACAAACCTTGGTTTGACCTTGATTGATTAATTGGTTTCTTAAAGGTGCTAATATTTTTGACTTTTGTTAAAGAATTTCACAAAATAAAAACTAAGATGTCTGGAAAAGCTGAACTGAAAATTCATTTTTCTGTTTAATGGCACCCGAGAAATATTTGAAAATGATTTTTCAATTTGATAGAAGAACTAATAATGTTGAGCTCAACTGTATATTCAGATTGTTGCAGTGATCTCACTTTGTGGTGATTTACTGCAGATGTTCCAGTTTATCATCAAAATGCTTCAAGCTGCAAATGACCAGGAAACAAGAAATATGAAAAACGTTTTCTGGAGTACATGATCTTATTTTTCTACCTTTACTAACTTATTTTCATTCTTATTAAAGAGAAAAGGCAGTTCTGCATATTTTATAGCTGACCTAACTCACGTACGTCATGTTAGGATTTTACTCAATTTGAGTTGCACAGAATAGAAATATTTTCAAACTTCATATCCATCATGCAAAACTCCTGATTCACATTTATTTGTTCTAAGAAGTGAAAACCTTCCTGTTTTAAACTGTTCTAGATATTTTCAGACATTTGAAGCTGCTTCATTCTTCATCCTTCAGGCAGAAAAATCTCTTTAGCTGCAAGTTTGTTGCCTCAGATCAACAGCTGGTGACGGCTCCTTATATTGTGGAAACATATATTTTCAGACATGTAGAAGTTCTGTTTTATTAAAACTGGATGTGTAACAGAATCTAAACTCTAATTGTTTATCTGCTTCATTCATATCACAGATATCGTCTTCCCCACGCTGCACGGGTAAAAACTGCTTGTTTTAAACTTTTCATAATCAAAATCCAACATGAGCTGCTGCAGCTGTGAAAAGCTCATAATAACAGCCTCGAAATGAAAACAAAAGTTTTTCAGCCACTCATGTTAATTATCAACGCCAAAAATCAATGGCGTTAGCCGACATCCTGCATTCAGACACACAGTGAAATTTCAAGCTTTGCATTGATTTTCAGTGCATTTACATAACTCAGTTTGGACAAACGTTGGGATGGTGTCAAAAACGCTGCAGATTTAAGTCTTTGTTCTGGTCCAAAACAAGGCGCCGCCTGCTGTTCAGAACCTGGACCGTTTCAGAGTCATTTCTTTCATTCCTAGTTCTGCACCACAGCAACTTGAGCGGATCTGAGTCTGCAAATGTTTTACTTCTTTAGACACCAGAAGGCCATGAGCTGAAAATGAAAGAGGAAAAGCTCCAAACGAATCCGTGCTCCTGTCCTTTCAATTTCAGCATCTTCATCTCGTTTTGTCAATTCTTCCTGCAGCTGATTTTTGATGATTTACGCCAAGATTTCATAATTTCGGTGTTGCATCTGTTCAGGCATTGCTCCATTAGGAAACAGACGACAGAGCAGATGGGAGGATGAGCTGAAGATTATTGCTTCATG
Source organism: Poeciliopsis retropinna (assembly GCA_010277075.1). Lineage (NCBI taxonomy): Eukaryota > Metazoa > Chordata > Actinopteri > Cyprinodontiformes > Poeciliidae > Poeciliopsis > Poeciliopsis retropinna. Next base: position 2,725,540 of record VMRM01000042.1, read on the forward strand.
TTCTGCAACTTCAGAAACGATGGTTTAGAAAAATGAGGACAAAATGTGAAAGACATGCAGTTTTCTTTAATCCTGGAAGATTTTTGGATAATGTAGTTTTTCCTTCTGGAACAAGATATAAAATGTGTTCTTTGGCTTAAACACACATTAGTTTAAAGTGTGTTGATGTAAAATTTAACAGTTAGTTGCTCCATATAGTCAGATCAGCACAGACTGAGTTTAAAATGAAGGAAAAGCAGTAAAAAGTGACAGCTTTCAGCTGTTTCCACAGCGGAGCGGAGCTGCAGCGCTAAACTCATCCGAGGGAAATAATCAGCTCTGGAGTCTCCAGGTGGGTGGTCCCAACATTTTCATCGCTTCAGCTCCATGTTTTCTCTCCACAGTTTGGGATTTATTTCCAGGGAAAACAAAGAAAAGTTCAGGTTGGATTTTAGCCTTTAAATCTGTTTCCAAATATAACAGGAATTTATTTCCAACTGCTGCGGCCGGTCAGGGCAGCAAACACATTTAGAGCCGGACGTCCTGGAGCTGCAGCGCGGCGTGGGCCCCCGGCTCCACAGGGCCACGCTTCACACACACTAACTGTGTTTTGATCCGGACACGGACCGCTCGTCACTCCCAGGGAGAGGCGGACAAAGGTTAATTCAGCGGGCCGAAGAGAGGCCTTCCTCTTCCTCCTCCCAGAAATAAAGATGTTAGATATGATTCTGAAAAAAACCCCTGAAAAATCTGGGATTATGATCAATAAATTACAAAATCTGAACTCCAGGCCTATGAGTAAATTAATTATTATGAAACTGAATAAGGAATAAAAAATAGTCTGGAATTACTAGAGATGATGCCTAAAACGTTTACTGAAATTTAAACAGTTTGTTTTATTTAGCAAATGAATTAAATGATTTGATATAAATAATGCAATTTAATCAGTTTTATGAATATGTACTCCAAAGTTTAAAATATGATTCAGCCTCACTGAAACAGCTCCACATTAAAAACTGTAATTATTTATTCATTTGTAAATAGTGATGTGATTTCTTAATGTAAAGAAACAACAGTAACTAAAGTCACATTTTAATTTCCTTTTGCTTGAGAGAATGGTTAATTATTCAGCCGAGGAACTGAAATCAGTTTCAGAAATAAAACATTATTTCTTTATTTTTACAAATTAGACAAACATTTTAGATCAAAAAGAAAGAAAATTAAAAGTTATGACAAAGGACTAAATGTAACGTTATTGCCTTGGTAAAATGTTGCTGTTAGAAAAAGCAATGAGTTTATCAGTTAATCGAAGAAAATGAGTTTTTTAGAAAAACTTTTTAAAGTCAAGAAACAATGGATTCTTTTGTTATTCTGGTACTTTTTGGAGTGGAAACATTTCGCATGAACGCCTGACCTCCTGCCCCGGACTCTTACCCCTCCTGCCCCGGACTCTTACCCCTCCTGCCCCGGACTCTTACCCGTCCTGCTGCGCGCTGCGCCCCGGCTCTCCTCTTCCTCCTCCCCGGAGCGGAGCTGCTGCGGCTTGGCTTGCTTTCGGCGGGACATGCTGCGCGCTTCGCCGCCTCCCGCATGGGGCGCAGACTGGGCGCCTTCAGGGCCAGCGGGGTCGGTGAAATAGGCTGCGCGCTCGGCGGCCGCTGAGCAGATTGCGCATGTCAGGGTAATTATGATGGAGGGGGGATCATGCTTGCTGCGGCTGCAGCTGCCCTCCGGTGGGTGATTGGCTGCGGTCCACGCAGCTCACGGCAGATATTGAAATGAGGGTTTGATCATAATTAGTTCACTTCCTGTCCGGTGCACGCCGGGTCTTACGCACATGTCCGTGGGGCGCCGAACCGGGTCACTCCGAGCTGGACCCGAACTCTTCAGCAGGTCAAACCTTTGTCCTGCTTCAGGCTCCTACTGACCTCCAGCCCGATCTTCTCCTCTGAACTTCCGGAGTTAAACGGGACGCAGCCCTCCGGACGGCCGGGTACGGACGGTCGGGTCGGATCTCAGAACAATTCCCATCTGAAACAGGCCGGAGTCTCCTGACACCAAACAGGAGCTGCTGACTAGGTCAGATTTCACCGGCCGGGTGAAGAAGCGCTCAGTCCGCTGCTGGATCCCATCCCAGACTGCAGCCCGGGGGGAGTGAGGCTCCGGCGGGCCGCGCTGCCCCCGCCTCCAGGCCGTCATTAGCTCCTCGGAGGCCGGCTGCGATAGGCTGCTGGAGCCGCTGCTTCACTCCGCACCAACTCCCACCATCTGCCCCCTACAGCCTGCATGCGGCCCCTCATTTACACAACTAGATGGGATAACAACAATTATCATGATGTCCAATCAGCAAGTTTTAAATCAGGCTAATTAATTAATCAATGATATTATTAGAGAGAATCCGCTGATCCACCGGGAGAACATGCAGACAGACCGGGTCGGGATTCAAACCACAGACCTTCTTGCTGCAAGGCAGCAGAGATACCAACTGCACCACTGTGTAGAACTGTGATGATCAGCGATTTCTAAACTACCAGCATTTTAAACTCTCTCAGAGAAGGACTGTAGAACCGGGCGGTGTAGAACTAGATAATATAGAACCAGGCGGTGTAGAACCGGGCGGTGTAGAACCAGGTGGTGTAGAACCAGGTGGTGTAGAACTAGATAATATAGAACCGGGCGGTGTAGAACCAGGTGGTGTAGAACTAGATAATATAGAACCAGGCGGTGTAGAACCAGGTGGTGTAGAACCGGGCGGTGTAGAACTAGATAATATAGAACCGGGCGGTGTAGAACCGGGCGGTGTAGAACTAGATAATATAGAACCAGGCGGTGTAGAACCGGGCGGTGTAGAACCAGGTGGTGTAGAACCAGGTGGTGTAGAACTAGATAATATAGAACCGGGCGGTGTAGAACCGGGCGGAGTAGAACCGGGCGGTGTAGAACTAGATAATATAGAACCGGGCGGTGTAGAACCGGGCGGTGTAGAACCGGGCGGAGTAGAACCGGGCGGAGTAGAACCGGGCGGTGTAGAACCGGGCGGAGTAGAACCGGGCGGTGTCTCCATCCTCCTGGTTCTAGTCAGAACTCCAGCAGCAGCTCCTGTCGGTTTGTCAGTCTGATGCTGCAGGAATCAAAGTTTCTCTGATCGGAAACTTTAGTCTCTGGTTCTGGAAATGTTCTGCTGCTGATCGAAGGCCCACTGTGGAACCGGCTTTATGTTGCTCTGAAGGGTCAGGTCAGAGGTCAGAGGTCATCTCTACTCCCAGGTTTCAGACTTCTGTCTGGTTTCAATCCAATAAAGAACGAAGGATGTTGCCTGTATGCTGCTGGGTGAACGAGTCGTAAACATATTTATGTTGTAATCATTTTTCTGCATTTAGTCTGAGAACGTTAGAGTGTGTTCACAAAACAGAATCTTGTTCCAGTTCAGATGTAACGAAAAGATTAATATTTAAGGAACAAAAGTTGTCAGACATGATAATTCATCTTCGTTTTTATCTCATTGCATTCATCACTGAATCAATATGATCACAGTGTCTGCTATTACTTCAGCCTGGGATCCCCGTTCACTTGCTTTGTTCCCAAACTTGTAATTCTGTTGCATTAAAAGATGCAGGACAGAATCGGCTGCTGATAATTCCTGCGCCGCAGCCTGGCATCGATCGCATGTCTGCTGCTCCCTGCTGTGAGGAGATAAGGAGGTCGTCTCTCCTGCTGGATTATCATTTCTTTTGACCGATCCGGTTCCTGCAGACTTATGATGAATAGCCGGAGCGTCCAGAGCTTATCTGGAAACTCGAACCTCCTTGATTCGATATCGATTCTTTGGACGGCGTCGGCCCACACAATCAAACCCAAACTTCCTGTCCATGATCTCTTCCAGATCCTACGCCGACTCCTGCAGCAACACTTGATTCTCAAGACTGATTGTTGGAAGAAATGAATCTGATTGGTCGAGTGACGGTGATCAGCAGAGCTTTGATTGGCTCGGTTTAGATGACGTTGATAAACTTCTTCTTCTTTGTAAGACATATCCCCAGAATATTGAGGCTCCAACAATATAAAAATAAGTCTGGAGACATGAGAAGTTTTATTTTTAGGAGATGAATTTAAATAACGTCTGAATGATATAAATCAGAGGCAATGAGAAGATTTGATGATGAGTTCAGTGATCATCAAACTCTGAAGAGGCTGGAAAACTTCATGCAAAAAACTCCATTAAACCCTGAGAACAAAGACTTAAAAAAATAAAATCAGTGTTTCTGATCGATACTGGCAGGCGGCCACAATCAATACAAGGTTTGGATTTTAATTAGTTCGTGTCGACAGTCTGCTACTGAGGCCATGTAATACCAGCCGGCTGCTTAAAACGCCCTGCGGAACGCCGCATGCCGCCCGGACGGCGGCTACAACTCAAGACATGTTGATGTGTTCAGACACAAAGCATGTGGACCAGAAGCAGCTGAACACTTTTTCTTTTTCACTCTGTATTCATGGCGAAACCATCAGTTTTTAACTGACTGATGGTTAAAAACCTGCAGAGTGGCGTGAACATCCCAGGAAGCCTCTAGAGTCATGGTGGGTTTTGCTGCGCTCCATGCAGCAGCGCCGTTCCAGCAGAGAACCCAAACCCGTCCTGCAGGGGTTCCTGCTGCTGCTGTTTCTCTTGGCTTAAACCATGATGGGGATTAACGGGCTTCTGCAGCAACTGGAGGCATGCAGAGGAGATGATGCAATCTTCTGCATCAGCTGTGCTGCAGCAGCAAAACATCAAAAACATGCAGGCTGCCGATGGGCAGCTTAGCCAAGAAGCAGAACCCAAATGGCCGGTCAGGGTTAGACAGATCTATTACGGTCCGTCTGATAGGTCATAGCAGATCCCACTGACCTTTGCAGGAGGCCCCACCCTGCAGGGGGGAGGCGTCTCCAGCAGCCATTGCACAAGAGCAGAGGTTCATCCTGAACAGGTTTAGAGCAACTCAGCAGAGATTTGAACCCAAGACCTTCCAGCTGCAGGGCAGCAGTGCTACTAACTGCCCCATTGCAGAGAAACTACTCAGTTCATCAGAAATAATAGAAAATGTTCAGTTTTCTCTCTGTCTGGTTCTGCTCCAGGCCTGGTTTATCAGAACCGATCCCTGATCCAATAACCCAAACCTTCAGTCAGCACTTACTGGACCTGAATGGGAGCAGCTTCTTCATCCCCAAACACAAAGCCGAGCAGAGAAGGAAATCAGAAGCGAACAAAGCAGGAGTTAACAGAGCGCGGAGTGACGGACAGCAGAGCGACAGAACCTGTTAGGTTATGGAGACCCGAAGCTGAGCGGCCCGGAAATTTCTGATGGTTTTAATTCCCAACCCTGGGCTCGCCGTCTGCTTTTATCTATCGCCGTGTTTCTCTATTGATTTTTTTTCTTTATCTTCCAGGCTGGATAAGAGGACAGAGGAGTGAATGGAGAACTCTTCAGCAGATTGCTGCTATTCTCCCACTTATTGCCTTCTGTCCTTCACAGGTTCACATGACGGCCGAGGAAGGCGACGATACAAGGGGATCGAGATCACTGGCTCAGGTTCAAATAGGGAATTCACAAAGGTGTGAGAAATGATAACAAATAGTCAATAGATGAAGCTCTGGACCTGCAGAAGCTGCTGAGGGAAACAGGAGGCAGTTTCCTGTTTTCTGACTCATTAAAGATCCTCAGTTACATGTTTGAGTTTCTGCTGAACCGCAGAACGACGCCACAACCAACTAATTAGAGAAAAGCTGCAGAAAAACAAAGGAACATTTTCCTTCTCTCAATCTTGCATGACAATAACAACAATGACTGAAATAAAACTGAATCCCAACCACCCAGAACCAAACAGCAGGTCCTTAAACACATTCATCACTACTTCAGCTGATCTGTTAAACTGACTGCAGAACATTTCTGCCCTAAAGTGCGATTCTCCACATTCACACACCTTCTATGGAACTCAGTTATTTGTGCTTTTTCTTTGAAGAGTGCATATAAAATATTTGAAAGAAATATTTTGAAATAAATATGCAACTTGGGAAACTAAAATGCCTAGAAGTGATGCTGCTTGACATGCTGTTGCAGTTTATCTCGCGTAGAATCAGTGAATCTGTGATGGATGTCATCGGTCTGCTGTTAACCTGAATCATTTCAGTCCGGATCGACACGGCTGCTCCTCCTGAGCCTGGGTCGGTCTGAAAACAGGATATACTAAGTCTGGCTTTATCTCTCATCCTGGATTTCTGAGTCCGACTTCTGTGAACCAGCCGAATGGTTTTGCATTTCCCTCAGCCTGCCTGCCTGGTCTCCCCTCACAGCTGCTCCTGGTTTCTGATCAGGCCATCAAGCTCCTCACTTCCTAAAACCATTTCAACTCCGTTCAGCTGCTGTTCTCGTGCCCCGGCTCCTGCTCTTGTCATTTTATTAATCTTTCACTCTGGGCTCTTCAGGATTTCCTGCAATGAAAAGACAAATATACGTTTATGGAAGTAAATAAATGGGAATTATCAATTGATGAAAAATCTAAAAACTGAACAAAAACAAAAGGAGAAATAAAATTAAAATGGCTGAAAATTTGAATAGATGAAAATACAAAATTATTGAGGGTAAACAAATAAAAATAATAATCTAAAGTCTGAAGCACCAGGAGCTGCAGTTGCATTCGGACATTTTCTGCGTCTTCCTCTCCTGCATATTTCCTGTTGAATAAAAGCCACAAAAGCTTCAAAAATCTGAGAACAAAATGATTTTAAAACATTATTGTTTACTATAATAAAATATGTTGGACAAAAGAAATGATCTTTCAGTCGTTCCCCGCCATTCATTAAAATAAACCTCAGAGATTTTAAACAGCCGTTTCCAATCACCAAAAGAATTTGACATTAAGTAACTTCAAACTTTTTCAGAATGAATAAAGAAGTTGTTTGAATCATTTCAGCTCCAAAAACATAAAAATGTATTTCTAAATGATCCCTGTAGAAAATAATAACTATGTTTCACACCTTCCTCCTCAGTTATTTCCCAGTTTTTATTTTAAAAAATCTCAATTTTTTAGTGGCCAGCGTTTTTCTGGATTATCTTTGAACTTACAATTTATTCTTCGTGTTTCGGCGACGCTCTGTTCACTTCTGCTGTGCAGCCAAACGAGAACAAATGAAAGATCATTGATTTCATCACATCGTGGAATCGACTGCAGCCACTTCAAGACCAGAGCAGCTAATCCATGAGCGGCCGGCGGATTCGGGCCAGCGCCTGCAATCAGAGCCGGATGGAGATCAGGAGGCAGAAATCAGCTCCTATCAAACTCAAACGGGTTATGAAGTGTCTCAGTATTGATCAGCGACAACAACGACACGTCCCTCGACCTCGTGACACATAACTATCGACAAGAGAATTAGAGCCATAATTGTTCCTCTGTCATCCAGAGACCGAGTGTCTCTGGAGCTGCAGGCACATCAGGATAAAGTCTGAATATGATTGTTATTGCTGAAAAGGACCAGAGACGTAGAAAGTGGAAGAAATGTCTGTCTAATCTCGACCGCTGGCTGCAGGAAACTGATGTGTCAAAACGCTTCAAAGTTAGGATTGTTTATTACTAGACAGAAAATAAGATCTAGAAAACGGCCAAACAAAGAGAAACTGCTGATCTTGGGCAGAACGTGGCTGCAGCGCCACCATCACTGCTGCTCATCTCATGCTGACACATCACTGCAATAAAAACACAACAGGTGCTGAGCAAAATTATTCTAAAAGATTATACAAATTCTTCCATAAATACCAAATAAATCAGTGAAATGATTTAAAGGTAAAAGATTAAAGACAAAACAAGGAATTGGTGCAGAACAGCAATCACTGCTTGGTGACAACATTTTGATTTTATGATGCAATAAAGTTTTCAATTTTAGCAAACTGCTAAATCTGAGTAAGTCAGATTTACCTCCATGTTTTGGAATCACTGGCATAATTTAGTGAACAGGAAAACTGTTTGTTCTGTTGTTGGACAGTTTCTGTGTCTGGAATACAGATTGATTGATTATGTTCATGTAATATAATTAATGTAACTATATATTGATCAAACAAGAATCAGAAATTATTTCTCCAGTTTCTGATGCTCAAAGTCTCTGAAGGCTCCTTCCTTTTCATGTCTCTGTGGACAGAAAGAACTTCCTCCTCCTGGGTGAAAACCGGCCTGGGAAAGCGGGGCTTATTATGGGATGGCGGGTGCAGGAGTGTCTCTGCAGCCCGTGTTGGACCCTCAGCAATCTGTGAAAGCGTCTCGGAGCCGCGGGACAAAGCTGCAGCGGGGCCGTACATCTGTGAGTGCAGAAACAAAGCTTTGTTTGTGAGCCTCCATCACTTGTGCTCATGAAAGCAGACACTTACTTGAAAAACTTTCCTTTTCTTTCAGGGGCGGGGGAAGCGGAGGGGGGGACACTCTAGACCTACATCCTGGTATAAATTTGCAGAACGTAATACAGGCCCGATTGTGTGCAGAGCCGACGCAGGATGCATACAAATAGAATCCCCTCTGAAATGTCCTCTTCCCTGCATGGCTCAGTGGCTGATGTACAATAAATCAACAAAAGGGGCTTTAAGAGCGAACGCTGCAGCTCGGGGACTCTGTTATTTTATCTTTTTACAGTATTTAATTGGACGGTTTCCCTGAAACTCGACACGCCGCCTTCAGACCAACATGGCCAAACCTAAGAGGAGATTGATAAGAGCTCCCCCCTCAGCCTCTTTCCTCTCTCAGAGTTTTTTTACCTTGTAGGAGAAAAGTTTCAGCGGAAGGGAAACTAAAGTTACGAGTTTGAGCTGAAACTGGAGGCTGAGGGACGAACAAGGCTGGGCTGGGAAAAAGGGAAGTTGGCAACGGCGGCGGGTCAACGGCGCGCCTCGGAGCCGCACCCGCTGCACCAGGTGTCCACTTAATTCAAATACCCCCCCCCAAAAAAACCCCCAAATCATTTGCAACTGAATACAGATATAATCCTGGAAATATAAGTCTCCATTAAGGCTAACCCACTTAGCTAACAAGGCGGCCATTGTGTCGCATGGAGGGTAAATCCCAGCGAGACGGGGCAATGTCACCGAGTCACACGGCAACCACGACAACACACGGCAACCACGACAACACACGGCAACCACGACAACACACGGCAACATATTTAATCATCAGTTTTTCTTCTGGCTCCTCTCTGGAAAACAAACTAAAGGTTTAAAACCAAATCAAAAATCAGATTCTTCTCCATCATATAAAATCCTAAATAGAAGCTTTGATTTCAGTTTGACCCTACATTTTTTTTGTTTGTTTAAACACTTTTACTTAAGATTTAAGCAAAACAACAGCAAGACAAAATCTTGCTGTTGTTGTTAAAAGACAAAATCTTTTAAAATCTCTACTAAAATAGAAACAGTTTAGCTTCATCTCTAAAGTCTGGCAGCTTTCAGGTCCAGAGTTGTTCTTTGTCTGTTCTCTTCTGATTCTATTTTTGGTAGTTTTTCTATTTTTCTGATTGCTTTCAGTCTTTAGATGCGTAGAAGAAAAGCAGCTGTAACCCACTGTGCCTCTCAGTGCTGCCCCCTACCAGAGAAGCATAGTACTTTCTTTGTGTTTATGTCCACTCGAAAACATGAAACATGTCCTGAAATATGAGACAGAATGCAACATTAGCATGTGTGACACAGCGCCCCCAGAGGTCAGACACAGCATTGCCTCATCCCAGCTTTCTTCCATTTATTTGAACAGGAAATGCACAAATTCAGCAATTTATGTTTATAGAAAAATCAAGTGGACAAATTGATTTTCTCTGATTGTTGTTGGTCCTATTTGTACCACATGAAGGTGAGTGCTGCTTCAACTAATTGCTCTGTTATATATTTCACATCTACTTTCTAGTTTTTGCTCATGTTTTACTCCAGAAAACATAAAAACATCCAAACTCTTCAACAAACTATTTCAATTCATCTTCCAAAGAAAAGTTTTTACTTTCAGCTGCATTCATAAATATCGCAGCACAGCTGTTTAATACTTGTTTTAGCTACATTTTTGCTATAACATATTTAAATATTTCAGCTGTTTCTTGATTTCAGAATAGTTTTCATCCAATTGAACCGATAAGTCATCATACATCCTGGTCTGGGTGAGTTGATTCCTCCCTCCGTCTTTTCAGTCCCGTCTCAGAGGTTCCCATGACCTGTCGCAATACAGTGATGATCTATTCACGCAGTGATGTATGAAATTCAGCCAAATAAAAACCTTTGTCCTCCCACACTGGCTAATTATTTGACAGATTGGAGGCCCGTTGTGTGTGGATACTGACGAAGCCCCCCATCCCCCACTCAATAAAGAGGCCACTTGCGGAAAAAAGGAAAAAATTCCTCTATAGCCGCCCCTTTTCTGTTCTTTGTTAGAAGATTACATTTTTTCAGCACATTTTGAAGTGACAAAATGGGGGAGAGCTGTGGGTTTTCTTTGGGGGGGCGTGGGGGAGGACGGGGGGTCCGGAGGGGCGCAGGGGGCCGGGACAGCAGTCAGTGGCAGCTTAAAAAGATTTTCTCAAGCAGAAATATTTAATCTTCTCAGGGAAAATAAAGCAGAGAAAAAAAAGAAAAGCGCGGACAAAGAGAAGCTAATCATCCACAGGGCCTAACCCCAACCCAGACCCTCCCATCGCCCCCGTCAGCTATCTGTTAAAAACAAAAAGAACCAGACTGAAAGATTATGTAAGATCGATGGAATAAATCTGCATTTATAATCATCTTGGTTCCCACATTTCTGCTTCTTCTGACTCATTGAAAACAGGAGAGAGAAATATGGGAAGTTTCCCAGGAAGTCTAAAAGTTATTCTGTGAATCTGCAGCAGAGCGACACAAACTTCCCCACATTCTGGCATTTTTATTCTGACTCAGAACCTTTTCTCATCCAGTTTCTGATCTGCAGCGCTGCAGACAGTCCAGCGTTCCAGCACACAAACAACTTCAACCTCAACAAATGATGGATCTATCAGAGCTGATAGCCTGACTAACCAACCAGCTCCTTACATTTTGTTTCTCTTTGAGGATGAAGCAGCAAAAAGCTCAAATCTTAACAATCAACGTTGAACACAGATGAAAAACAAAAATACAGTTAGATTTTTATTACTCTTTTATTCAACATGTTATTTTACCCGGACTCAGAAAAAGTCAGATGAAGAAATATGAAGTCATGTGAATCTCAGGCTCCTATGGAATCTATAAAAAAACAACAAAGACAACAGGAAGTGATGTCATCGCCATCAAGGACGCAAAGTCTCTCCTGTCCGTCTCTCAGCCCCTGGTTGATCCTGAAGCTCCCACATTTGTCCTCTCAGCATCTGTTGAGGGACGGGGACGAAGCCTGTGTCCCCCGTGGAGCCAATGCTGGCAGAGAACCCGGCATCGACGTGGTGAGGAGATTTCTGGGGTATTAACTGCTCAGCTGCCCCAAACCTGAAGGTTAAGCTTTTCACAGCTTCATCTGTCTGAACAGACCCTTCCTCACAAAGTGAGACGTTTCAAAACTGATCAGAGGAGTGTCTCCACTGGTCTATCCGACATGTTGTCCCAATTAGCTCCTTGTCACTGTGGCAGCTGATGCTCGTTTCTGTGAGGCTCTGAGAGAAAACCTGGATGGGGAGAAAACCAGAACAACTTCTGTCTTTCATTATGATGCAAATGTTCAACGGGAGGAAGAGACACGATCAGGTGTCGAATCTAGAGTCAGAGAAAGGAAACAAACTTGTCCGGAAGCAGCGGAGACTAAATGTGAGACTCATTATGTGAAAAGAAACTAAGAAAGAAATGAAACCAAAAATAGATTGACTGAATAAGCAATAAAATAAACAATAAAAAAGAAACATGAAATTGAACAAATGATATAAAACGTAGCTGGATGATAAATTGATATTTTTCACCGATTACCCTTTGACTCTCCTGGCTCTGCAGTCGGACAGATTGAGTCGGATGCGACAGTCGCTGCACAGCACCATGCATGCATTACTGCATTAACACATGAAATGCATGCAGCTATGGAGATTTGTGCAATGAGAGGCAACATCTGCACACGCAGCAGAGAATAATAACTAAGCATATAGTGAATATTTATATTGACATCAGTGTTAACAGAGAGCACCTGACCCTGACAGGGTGGATGATCTCCAGCATCAAGCTGAGATCTGAAAGTGTGTAAAACTTGGACATCGACTCGTTCAGCTCACATCACCAGAGACCACAATCTGCTATTTCATTTCTTTGTTTCTTTTTGCATTTTCTGTTCTATATATTGTCTCATTTTGTAAATTTGCCACATTTTCTTTTTTTCCATAAGTGAAGTTCTGACCTCAAATCTCTGACCTCTGACCCCGGCGCCACAGAGATTCGTTCATCTGCTGAGAGGAAACCAAACCGAACTGGAGAGGAGCTGGAGGCGACCCCGTTGCTAGGCGTGGTTGACCCCGTTGCTAGGCGTGGTGTTCTCTTCTCTGATTGGTTCTTCAGCTGTCTAATGGTGGTTGGCAAAACCCTAACGGAGAATTAGCGCCGCCTGCTGGTGAGGAGGGGAAACTCTTCTCTGGTCTCGTCCAGCTGAGTCTTTGTGAAAAATGTCTCCAGGTCTGTGGGACAAAAGTAAAAAAAGGACATTTTAGTTTCTTTGTCTTCACTGAATATAAAATTGTGAACATTAAGAACTCGGGTTGTTTCCCAGGCTAACAAATATAACTTTAAAAAAAATTACAGAACAACAAACCCCCCCAAAAAATAAATAAAAAATGCATCTTGAACAACAATTTAAGTGAAATAATTGTGTGTTTCTAGAGCACCAGAAGCTACAGATGAGTTCACATAATTATTAATAATCCAGTTTTTGTTTGAAGAGTATTTATGGGAATCATGTAAAAACAGGAACTATTTTGGAATTGATGATGAAAAATGTTCATGCTAAAAACAAACAAAGCCGATCTGAGGAGCTGAGGTCAAAGGGTCAACAGGAAGCAGGAAGTGGCAAAAAGTGATGGGAGAAACTTCTGAGAGCCGATGCGTCTCGGCCGGCCGCCGGACGGTCATGTGGGACGGAAACAGGCGGCGGCGCCGATTCCATCAGAACCCAGGAAGATAGAAATGTTCAGCAGAAACAGGATGAAACGTTTCTCTCTTGTCTTTGAGGAAGGAATGAAAACTTTTACCTGAAAGAGACTTCAGACTGCTGAGCAGCATCCTGGTTCTGGTTCTGGTTCTAGTTCTGCTTGGCCCATACGAGGTTCTGACTCCAGACTCGGTTCATTCCTGGCGAAGCTCACCCAGAGTCCAGGATTGTTCTACTGGACAATGCTGTCACGGCTGCCATTACCCGTCACACTTTTTCCTTTCACCCAACTTTCCGTCAATGTTGTTGGATACAGCAGTTTAACAGCCACATTCTTCAGCTTCTTGTGAATGCTCGGATTGAATCTTCTGAATAAAATAGTTATTGGCCTTTTAACTGAATTACTGAAAGGTTTACTTAAATAAAATTGATAAATTAATGAAAGTTTTACTGGTGAAACTTCTACCCAACAGCAAATATCAATCATTTCTACAGCATTAAAATAACATTTCTAGATTAGATTTTGTCACATTTGTTAATCTCCTCAGATCCTGTTTCAGACGCTTTGCTTCACTTCCTCCATCTTCCTGATTCTGCATGTCGCTGCTTTACTTTGACAAACTGGGATCAGAAACTCATCATTCTGTTGAATTTCTGTTCCTTTCAAATAAATTACATCCCTGCAGTTTGTTGAACTTTTCCTTTAATTTACTTTTCCTTTTAATTGTTTTCCACTTCATATCTACCATCAACAAAGAGGTCAAATAAAAATGATCTCCATTTTCCTGCACAGCTTTCCTTTATTAATTAGGAGAAGTGTTGGCTGATGACGTCACTGAGCTCAAATCAAGCCAAAGCCGAGTCCTGATTGGACGTTTCATCTCCAACACGTAGTAAAACACAAACTCCTGGGCTTTTACAGTCTGTCACGTTGTCACGCAGCCAGAGCTGCCAGCTTTCTCCATCTTTTACTTCTTTATGTTATTGTTGTGTTTGCCAGCTTCTTTTCTTTCTTTTTGACACTTCCTGTATTTTATGTTTTATGAGAATCCAATTTTCCGACAGCCATTTGCATTTCCTATAAAGTGCAGCTCTCGGCTCAGAGCCTGATCTCTCAGGGCTCTGCAGGCAGGTTCTCTGATTTCACACACAATAAGGCTTTTGCCGCTCTGCATATCAAAAACACAACCATCTCATCTCGCATCTGAAGACTCATCCGACTATTACAGTTTCAAAAAGATCTCAGAAATGATGCTAAAAATAATTAATGGGTTTCATGCAGCAGATATGAATTGCTGTTGTGCTTATTGTTGCTGTAAATGTATTCGGCCGTGTTTCAAGCCTGTTCTATTGATATGGGCGCCGTTCTCCCTTTACAACGTTTCTTTTATGTCAGAGCTGCTGCGTTCGTCTGCAGCTCTCATTAACATTCAGGTTGAAGCTTGAAGGAGGCAAAAGGGATAAAGACTTCTAGTCTTCAATAATAATAACTGTTCAATATTCACAGTTTTCTGCTCTGGTGCTTCCTGGCCAGCGTCAGGACGCCAACCTGGAAGGGTCAAAGGTCATTGCCAAACCATCTCAAGTCCATCATCCTCTGGAGGAAATCTCCTCATCAGCTGCCTGATTCAGAGAAATGACCACAATGCCCAGAACTACAGGAGCCAGTTATTATTATGTTAAAGGTCAAAGGTTATGACCCTGAACTAGTATTGCTGCTTGGAAGCTTTGAAGGAGGAAGCATCTGGTTTTCAGCTCCTCGTGCCAGCTGTGAGCACGGTGGTGGAGGGGTGGTGGTGTGTGATTTCATTTCCTTAACCTAAAAAAAACTGAATTAATGATTAAGACATTAAAACTTGTTATTATTCCATAAAATATTCAACAACTATTTGGTCTAATGAGTGTCCACGTTTCAAATCAAAGCGTTTGGTTTTGGGTTAGCAGCTGCTGGTGAATCCTCACTCCTCTGACTCTGAACGGCTGATCAACTGGCTCATTGTTAACTGAGTGTTTTCTGGTGGATACTTGAAAATGCATTAACCTACAAACCTGGGAAAAAGCCGGAGAGGATCCGAGTAAAACCAGTGGAGCCATTAAGAGGCCGGATCAGAGCGCTGGTTTACGAGAGTCTCCACTTCATCCTAATGCAGCTTTTAGACGATGCTAATAGATCACAGGCTGCTGTGATCAGACAAGGTAATGGACCTTTGTCACAGTGTGCAGAGAGTGGCTGCAGGCGTCACACACACACACACACGCGTGTGCACACACGCACACACCAGAACAATGACCTTAATTAATAACGATTAGTCCTCTCTCAGACACACTCACAAAATGTGCAAATGGAACAATAAATATCGCTCTTAAACACGGCTTTTACAAGTGAGCTGAAACAATCTCTGCTAATCATTAGCAAACATCAGACGATTTGTCATTATTTCTCCATGAAGCGTGATAAATCGGGCCGGCTCCGGATCAGAGCTCAAACAGAAAGTCCAGATCCAAACTGGGCTCAGAGTTCATCCACTTTGATTGTTAAAAAACGAACATTTTCTTTGCCCAGATGTTTTCATTGATCAATACAGACATGACCTGGTGAAATGATTTATACCGATTCAGATCTTATTTCGACTTAAATCACCATATATCAGGATTTCTGATCATCCTTGAAATTGCAATTATCAAAAAATATTCTGAATTTTGCATCTAGTTGTTTTTGCATTTATTTCAAAGTAAAAGTCACAAAATGCACAAATACGAAGAAAACAGTTCAAAAATTTTCTTCAAAGAAAGTTGCTTTTCTTGTTCCAGAGAAAAGGAGGAATTATGAAGACAAAATTCAAATTTGAGACAGAAACAATGTAAAATATAAATATATACAACTTTATGAGCTTAATAATCTCAGATGGGAGCAGAAAGTAACAGCTGCTGGAGGAAAACCAGTTCCAGAAAAGTGTCAAAAGATGGAAATAACTCGACTTTTAGACGAGTTTAAAACCAAAAATAAATCTATGAACATTAGTGATTAATATTGTAACATGAAACTGTGACTGTCAAGACTCCGGGTTTTTGGCTTTGTTTATTTCTGTTCCTCTTCAATTTCATCAGTTATGTTCTAGTCCTGTTTTGTTGCTCATTGTAATTTTTCATTTGATATAGCGTATTTTTGTTAGATTTATCTTGTTCTTATTTTCCTTTATCCCAGCCTCTTGTTGTGTTTCTAGTTATGTTCATTTCTTATTGTTGCTGCAGTGTCAGTTATTTCCTCTTCTACTTTATAATGCTTCTTTCGTTGAGGCTTAACAGCAAAAAACAGAAAAAAAATTGTAACGGAGTTTATAAAATGTCTGTTATTATCATTTCCCTGGACAGAGACAAACAAATACAGTTTGACTCCATCATAAAACTTTCACTAGTTTCTGACATTTTGGTCTAATTGCCTCATCAGGGCAATTAGAGCTTTCAGTCAAACACAGAACAGCAACATTGCCTGCATAGATAACTAGCTTGTTGATAATAGTATTTTCTACCTTCATAATGTTCTAATCATAATAGTCCTTGATTGAAGAGCAAAATAAATGATTTGGGGTTTGATTATTGATTCTAGTCTCATTGTAATTATTTAGGATCCTATAGTTTGTTGATTCAATGAGTTCATGGTTTCTGTTTAGTTCACTTGGTTTTAGTTGTTCTAGTTTGTATTTATTCCTGTGTTGGATTCATTCTCCCTTCATGTTGATTGGTCTGTTGGTGGGTTGCTTCTGTATTTAGTTGTTTTTCCATCCCTTGTGTTTTTTGTCTGGGTTTTTTGAAGAGGTGTATTTTATGTATTCTTTAAATGACTTTTAGATTTGACATTTGTCCTCCACATTTGAATTAAAAGGCCCGACCGCCTCACTAGCAGCAGTGCAGCTCTCTCTGCCAAAGCAGAGGCATCTAAAAACTGGACGTTTGAGACCCTGAGGCGTCCAACCTCAGTCCTCCAGGGCCAAAGTCCTGCCTGTTTTATTTCAGTTCCTGGTTCAATCAAATGGTGGCTCTTTAGCAGGAATCTGCAGCTATTTGACAAACTGAGGATGGAGTTTGAATCAGCTGTTTTGGAGCACAAACATGTAGGATATTGTGTGTGTAAACACCCCTGCTGTAAGATAAGTTGGAGTTCATTTGTAAAAGATGTGCTTTTTGGAGACAAGAGTTCAGCAGCGTTTAAAATGCTGAAAACCAAATAATAAAAATATAAGTATTATAAAGGAACAATTTCAACAAAAATAAGGTACAAATGTATTAAATTAATGCAATCTTTTCATGTTTTAAACCGAAATAGTTTAGTGACGTGAGCTTTGTCCTTTAATTCTTTTCTTCCAGTCAGAGTAATCTCTCACAAAAAGCTCATTGCTTCAGCAGACAGACAGAGCAGCAGGCTGATAATAGGGGACATAAAAAAGTAACGATTATCCTGCTATGTAAATGGCAATTAAAGGACACTAAGTGCTGCAGGCGCTGTCCTCACTTGGTTTCGGTAGGAACGGACCCAGCTGCTGGGAGCCGCTGACTCGTATTTGTCAAAATGAGGGAGACAGAGGAAAAAAATCTGCCACTTACCATTCAATCAATTGACTTTAATTCATTTAATGGAAACAGTGATCAAAGTGATTAGAGACCACCTCCATGTTCAAACCTCTGCAGCTTTAAATGGGGATGCGATGAGTGATGAATAGGCAACGCTTATCAATCCATGCTGGATCAATAGCAAACTGAAATGAGCTGCATCAGGTTTACTTTCTCGTCATCATAGATGAGTTTAGAAGAAAACTAACAGCGACGGATGTTTAAATGTTCATTGATCAGTAAAACACAGCAGAGAGAAACTTTAAAGGATTTACATAGACGTGTGCTGCCATCTAGTGACGGTTTCTGTATTAAAAGGAACAAAGTGGGACATCATTTTCTGCTCATGTTATATTATTGTGATTTCTTAAATGATTTTTAATCTGTGCTCTCCAATGCAAATCTTTATAAACAGAAATATTGTACCAAATGAATCCAAACATGTCCTTGAGCTGCACAACACCTTTTATTGTCATCATTATATCTATGATGACAGATAGACTAGTAATAACTAGCAGTATTTAAGATGTGCATTAAAAATCCACTTGTAAAAAAAATAGTGCCAATGAATGAGATTCAGATTTATTTGTATCCCAAATGGACAATTGATGTCACAGCAAATATAAAAACTAAGAGACAAAGTATCAAAGATTCAAAAATATAAAACAACAAAACATACCAAAAGGACATGAAATACAAATCAATACATAATGGGAAGAATACAGCAGTTTAAGTCATTAGTGACTGACAGTTGCTACAAACACTAAGTCAAGAGATATTGCTGTAGGAACAACAACAGACGGATTTATGTCATCTTTCATGGTCAATAATCTGTAGTCTGAGAGAACAGCATGGATATTCCAAAGGGAGAAAATAAATAAAACCCCTAAACTTCCTGAAACTACACTGCTCAAAAAAATAAAGGGAACCTTTAAACAACACAATATAACTCCAAGTAAATCAAACTTGTGTGAAATCAAACTGTCCATCTAGGATGTGTTATTTGAGTGTTCCCTTTATTTTTTTGAGCAGTACAGTTTCTGTCCATTCATGTTTAGATTTTTTCTTTCACTAATCATGTGGAAAGTTCATAAAGTCTCAGAATAATTTATATCTGAATCATAAAACTACATCTGAATTTCTTTTACCTTTGATTGAAACTAAGCTGCAGTCTGATGGAAGTGAACAAGCGTCACTAAGTGGCTAAAGCTGTTTTGGAGTCTTGAATTTATTGCTTTGCGCTCAACAAGATGATACCAGTAATCTCAAAAAGTGAGACTGACAGTTCATTTCACAAATCAATATTTACAATTTACTTCTTTCAAAGTTTATTCTTGTAGAGGGCTCCACATTATCCACCTCCCAAATAAGCTGATCATATCTCCAACATCCCTGGAATGAGTTTCCTCCCCAAAATGTGCCAACCCCCCCACACACACACACACACACACACCCTGGAAATCAATGTATGCGTTTCTGTGCACTTTAATCTGGCCTCTGATGACAGTAAATCTTTATCTGTTTCTGGGCGAGCAACAGCAAGCGCCTGACAACATTTGCCATCAGAACAAAGAAGCGAGGCTGTGTGGACTCTGGGAGATACCCGGAGCTGTAATGTTTCAGCTGCGCCATTAATCACAACGGCTGACAGCCGGACCTTCCCAGCTTCTCTTCATCGCCACAGCTTGGAAGACCAGGAAGATGGAAGTCGTAGTTCCACTATCAACTTGAGATGTTTTGGATGTAAAACCTCAAACAGAAATGTTAAGATAAGCAACACTAGACACTGTCAAAACCTAAAAAATTTAAATAAAACATTTTACAATTAAACTGTTTTAATGTAGAATATAAATGTGCTTTTATCAGGTGGTACAAAAATTATCTAAAAATTGTGTATGACAAAGTACAACATATTTAAGACTAGAAAATTTCTTAACAAATTTCACCAGGGCCTCCCAAAGTGTGCCCATTGGTTGGAACTCAGTGTTCTGATGCTAAAAATTAGCATCATTGCTACGTTTAGCTAAACTGTAGTCAATAGCCTGTGGAGAGTCACAAGCACTAACATGGACTTGCACCATTCAATATGTTAAAATTAGTGTATGAAGTAAAATGAGCCCAAAATGCTAATGCTAGCCTATATACTGCCAGTGGCATGTGGGGTATCATTAGCATGTCATCTTACATTGACTTCTTACATTCTGTGTGCTAAACATGGCGAACAAGTAAGAAAAAGAGCTTAAAAAAATCATATTAGGAAAAAGGCTAATGCTAGGGGGGGGCAGTGCAATGCTAATGTTTGTGCTAATGTTACTGCGCCAGAGCACTAACCTGAGCGAACAAGACAGTAAAGGGTTGCACTAACTTAATAGGAATATTGAGGCTTTTATTTTCAAATTTTCAGTAAGCTTCATTTTAAATTGCCACACTATTCTCATGTGTAAGTGGTTGGGTTAAATCAGTTTTATAATGCCCAAAACAGCTGGCAGTCCTGAATACCAGCTTCGCAAATCAGTGGCTGCCCACTTAGTTTTATGTAGAGAACATTATTATTGCAGAGATTTTCTATGTTATTAATCTCATTTGAATAGGTCATGTCAGTACTCTATAAAGTAAAATTTCCCCTGCAAATCACCAACTATATTTTGGTAATGGAACACAAAGAGGCCTTTCTGTGATCTGGACAGAAATGAGTGAGATCCGGTACACCGTTATGTGTTTTTTCCTGGGCAGTTTTATTTGGTTCCGGTACAGAGGCTGTAGGAAGAGCATTGAAAACCTTTTTCCTCCTGTTTTCGGGTTAAACCAAAATTAACTAAGAAATGTTATGCACAGGGCGTACTGCCATCAGACCCTGAATTCCAAAATTCACCCATCACTCAACAATCCCAGAGGTGATTTAGTCCCAAATCTGGTCATCCAAGTTTGAGCAACCTTCCTTCTGTGACACATGGTCCAGGGAGGGTTGTGATTCAGAACCAGAACTCTTCTGGAGTCCCAACGATACACAATAAAATTTTGATTAAATAAAATGTGTTGTTTCCTCACCTTTTTGTGCAAGACATTTTGTGAATGCAAAGCGAGTCAGGCCAGCAAACTGTTTGCTGTGTCACCCTCAAGCCTTACTTTGCAGATTCGACGCGTTATTAAATAAACACAATTTTGTATTTGTGGACCACCCGTTATAGGGTGCATGCACACAAGTGGTCTTTGATGGTTTTGTTCCTCCTTAAAGCAGCTATGATGTTCCTGTTCATCAGCCTTCCACTAACAGGAACAGGAAGTTCTCTCTGAGACCTGTAATCAAATCAATATTAGCAGGGGTTAAAAGGAAATGCCACGGTCTCATCTGTCGGCTTGGTTTCAGATAACAACATGGCACCCTGTGGTGGAAAAAGCAGCAAACAGCACCTGAACTGTTTCGTAAAAACCTGATTCGTATCTCCAAATTCTCTGAAATTGCAATAATTGTGATTTGACTAATCTAATAAATGTGTACTTTAGATCAAAACTTGATTTCAATAATGTGTGTCCCAGTTTGTTTGAAATAAACTTTGATGTCCAATTGGAGTGTACACCTGAAATTTGGATCTTTAAGTTTTTGGTGTCTAAGAAATCCTCTGAAGTGATGCAGGTGGATGACTTTAATTTGATGAAAGCATTGTGGTCATTGTGGTGTCTTCAGGTATGTAAGGAATGATTAAACTCCTCTGAATACCCAAAAATCCTCCAAATACTTTATAATGCAAAGGGTTATGACAGATCCTCAGTGTACATTTGTCCCAGTCAGTCAAGAAAAGTCCATTTTAATTTGGTTTTTTATCTCCATTTTTTTCATAAGTCACAGCTCAGCTTTTAAGATCTGATCTCTGAGAATCTGTTGGATGAAGGAGTTTCATCCGAATGCTGCTCTGAAGGCTGCAGTTTGGTTTCAAATGTCCGCTCTTTTAACCATGTTTTATTTCATTTGTTTTGTCTTGAAACTCCGTTTTTAAGGCAGAAATCACAGGTCAACTTCTAATCTCATATCTGAGCTTCTGCTAGGAGCCACAAATGTGTGTTAATGCTGTTCTCGACAGAAATGCACTTTAAAATGTCCTTCAGCATTACCCAGAATGCATTGTATGGTGGGACTTCATATATTAACTTCTTGTTTTGCTGTTTTTGCTGCAATCCCTAACAAACCACACACCGTTGTAATTAGCTTGTGCTTCTCTGTCAAACCAGATGGTTTAGAATGAGCTAAATATTGTAGGAAATCGGCACCATGAGTCACAATGAGGTGTTCAGTGTTGAACTGCTGCAGGTTGGATGATGGAAACTTTGGGTAAGTCTCCTCTCTTTGTTAATGTGGTCATGAATCTTTCTTGGACTACATAAATTGAGCTTTCTAGAGGTCTTGCGGTGTATGATGGCACTAGAATGGCTCTTTCCTTTCATTTCAAGTTTGTGGTTTGAATCCCAGCAGGTGTCTGGAGATCTGGAAGGCAGCAGCTTGCTGCAGCTGGTTCAGGTTTTCCTTCCCTGGGAGGATGATTGGGTGGCAACACCTGGCTATTGCTGCTTTAGCTCATCCTTCTGGGGGCACTGGGGCCTGTAACAACCTGGTGGAGATCTACTGGTGTGCAGTTCACTCTGCACTGGGAAGCTAAGGTGAGTCAGTGAACTTGCAGGATTCAAAACAGAGCAGACAGCAGAGAATCAACGGAGAACTCTTCTGCTTCCTGGGCATGCTGGTTCCACCTTGCGGTGTTAACGGACAGCGTGTTTTTGAAACCAGGGGCCCGGTACATCAGCCTTCCCAGGTTCCGCCTACAGGAACAGCACGTGGGAAAGGTGACTCCAGGACTCAGGAGTCTTAAATGCAGCCATCTTCTAGAGGAATAGCCTCACCCACACAGCAACATGCATCCCAACTGGTATTCTGTCTTTAATTCTAAGCCCAACAGCTTCCATGTAAAACCAAAAATGTAATTTCAGTTAAGTTCTGCTAAATAGCTTTAACCTCCTAAGACCTGAGCTCTTGCATAGCATATACTAAATCCTGACTTTCTCAATCATTTGGTCCCAATCAGCCCAAATATAAATTATTTTCACATGATCCAGTTGCTTAGAAAAATTCTGTCCACATATGAGGACATTCATTTTAAATGTCAAAGATAATGTTGACACAATTGATTAATGAAATCTAAAACTTTAGTGTTTGTTCCATTAGGATTATTTCTCAGTTCAAAAACAAATTGAAACACAATAGTTAGTTTGAGCAATGTGGCCCATTTAAAGTGCTAAAAGGAATTTGCCCTTAAATAGTAAAATTCCTCTAAATCAATTGCTGCTGTTCTAAACAGTTAATTTCAGTGTCTTAATATCCCTTGACACTTAACATTTGATCCAGTGCAAATGTACTTTAAATAAGTTTCCCCTTGTAGGATCATGCTTAGTTATGTGTAAATTGCCTTGTAACAATGGCAATCTGCCTGTAAGCACAGCACCTTGCAAATAAAAGCACACCCTGATAATTTCTTATGTGCTTTAACTGCATTGTTGAAGTTGGCTGCCTTTGGCATATCAACATTAGCCCTTCCATGACTTGGTGCTTTTTCCATTGGAGTAAAATGTCAGGGTCCAATTCCCCCTCTGAAAAGTCAGTTATCAAGCTAAGCCAATACATTTTTTTGCTGCTTCCTTGTAAAAAGAACATGATTAGCTAAGGGTTTTTAAGACAAGTTAGTATAGAGATTCATAACCTTTTTCTCAAGGGAATATCTTAAGGTAATTGTTTTCCACAGAATGAATTTTTGGAGTTCAACATGGGTGCATACATTTAAAAAAAAAAAATCTATGAATATAAATCACTGAATTTTAAGGAATAGGAGCACTGGGCAAAACCTAACTTAGGTTAGGGTAAGGGTTAGGGTTAGGATAGGGGATGATAGCCAGAAAATGGAATTGAGCACGCTGAATAAGTGAAAAAGTATAGTGCCAGAGGGCCCATTTGGCACAGAAGGGGCATGAGGGTGCCCACCTACCCTGTATTTGGTGGGTGGCTCGTTCCCTTGACATAGCTGCCATTGACTCCCATTGATTTGAAAAAATTGAGCAGCTCCATAATCAAGAACCATAATGCCATCCTCCCCAAAACTCGGTGTGTATGCTCCCCCCCGGCCCCCCCCAGGTCCCCAGCAAGTTTGGTGGCCCTGGCCCCTCCCCTTCCTATAGCTGCCATAGACCCCCATGTATTTGTAAGGTGGGTAAAGGTTGGATCGAGGTGGGAGTGGGTCCTGCGTGCTCAGGGGGTCCCCCCGAGTCCGTGGAGGTGTCATTTTGGGGGTTGCCCGGTTGGCAAAAGGGCCAAATTGCTCCAAGTGTTGCCGCCGACGGGTCAAGCTACGGGACCCTTCCCAGAGTGTGTTTCGGAGGGTCCTGAGTGGTCTGGAGGTGGTCCTGGGTCAAGTGAAAATTAGGTCCATGTTTGATATTTTGGACCTCTAATGGTTAGGGTAAGTGAAGAGTCTTTGGGAAGGGGACATGTCATTTAAAGCCAGAGTTGAGGGGGACTGGTTAGGGTTTGGGTAGAGTTGAGGGTGACTGGTTGGCTCGAGGGTGACTGGTTAGGGTTTGGGTAGAGTTGAGGGTGACTGGTTAGGGTTTGGGTAGAGTTGAGGGTGACTGGTTAGGGTTTGGGTTAGGGTTAGGGTTAGGGTAGGTTAGGGTTAGGGATATAGGAAAAACCATAAAAGTGATTGGTTCATGTGAAATAGGAGAAAAAGTTAAGAGGTAGGGGGCCCATAGTTGGCACAGAGGGGGCACTGAGGGTGCCCACCTACCCTGTGAGTTTGGTGGGTGTGGCTCGTTCCCTTGACATAGCTGCCATTGACTCCCATTGATTGGAAAAAAACGGTTTCATCCGAATAAGTCCGAAACCCTGGGGTTCATGGGCTGAAAGTCGTGTGCATGGTCCCCCCCGGCCCCCCCAGGTCCCCAGCAAGTTTGGTGGCCCTGGCCCCTCCCCTTCCTGTAGCTGCCATAGACTCCCATTCATTTTCGAAGTTTTGTACGAGTGTCGGATCGAGGTGGGAGTTTTGTACGAGTGTCGGATCGAGGTGGGAGTGGGTCCTGCGTGCTCAGGGGGTCCCCCCGAGTCCGTGGAGGTGTCATTTGTGGGGGTTGCCCGAGTTGGCAAAATGGGCCAAATTGCTCCAAGTGTTGCCGACGGGTCAAGCTACGGGACCCTTCCCAGAGTGGTCTGGAGGTGGTCCTGGGTCAACTGGAGGTGGTCCTGGGGCAAGTGAAAATTAGGTCCATGTTTGATATTTTGGACCTCTAATGGTTAGGGTAAGTGAAGAGTCTTTGGGAAGGGGACATGTCATTTAAAGCCAGAGTTGAGGGGGACTGGTTAGGCTCGAGGGTGACTGGTTAGGGTTTGGGTAGAGTTGAGGGTGACTGGTTAGGGTTTGGGTAGAGTTGAGGGTGACTGGTTAGGCTCGAGGGTGACTGGTTAGGGTTTGGGTAGAGTTGAGGGTGACTGGTTAGGGTTTGGGTAGAGTTGAGGGTGACTGGTTAGGCTCGAGGGTGACTGGTTAGGGTTTGGGTAGGGGTTAGGGTAGGGTTAGGGTTAGGGTTAGGGTTAGGATATAGGATGAAAACCAGAAAAGTCCGAGTTTCAGGTGGATTATCTCCCAAAGTATAAGAGTCATGTGGAGCAAAGCTGGCACAGAGAGTCCCAGGGAGGGTGGGCACGTACCCTGTGAGTTTGGTTGCTGTAGCTCATTGCTAAGACATAGCTGCCATTGACTCCCATTGATTGGAAATGGAGTTTCAGGTGGATTATCTCGGAAGGTGTAAGTGGTAGGCTGCCCAAACTCCGTGTGTATGCTCCCCCCGGGCCCCCCCACCTGCCTACGAAGTTTGGTGGCCCTGGCCCCTCCCCTTCCTGTAGCTGCCATAGACTCCCATTCATTTTCCAAGTTTTGTACGAGTGTCGGATCGAGGTGGGAGTGGGTCCTGCGTGCTCAGGGGTCCCCCCGAGTCCGTGGAGGTGTCATTTGTGGGGGTTGCCCGAGTTGGCAAAATGGGCCAAATTGCTCCAAGTGTTGCCGACGGGTCAAGCTACGGGACCCTTCCCAGAGTGTGTTTCGGAGGGTCCTGAGTGGTCTGGAGGTGGTCCCATGTCAAGTGAAAATTAGGTCCATGTTTGATATTTTGGACCTCTAATGGTTAGGGTAAGTGAAGAGTCTTTGGGAAGGGGACATGTCATTTAAAGCCAGAGTTGAGGGGGACTGGTTAGGCTCGAGGGTGACTGGTTAGGGTTTGGGTAGAGTTGAGGGTGACTGGTTAGGGTTTGGGTAGAGTTGAGGGTGACTGGTTAGGGTTTGGGTAGAGTTGAGGGTGACTGGTTAGGGTTTAGGGTTAGGGTTAGGATATAGGATGAAAACCATAAAAGTGATTGGTTCATGTGAAATAGGAGAAAAAGTATAAGAGGTAGGGGGCCCATAGTTGGCACAGAGAGGGGCACTGAGGGTGCCCACCTACCCTGTGAGTTTGGTGGGTGTGGCTCGTTCCCTTGACATAGCTGCCATTGACTCCCATTGATGTGAAAAAACGGTTCATCCGAAATAAGTCCGAAACCCTTGGGGTTCATGGGCTGAAAGTCGGTGTGCATGGTCCCCCCGGGCCCCCCCACCTGCCTACGAAGTTTGGTGGCCCTGGCCCCTCCCCTTCCTGTAGCTGCCATAGACTCCCATTCATTTTCCAAGTTTTGTACGAGTGTCGGATCGAGGTGGGAGTGGGTCCTGCGTGCTCAGGGGGTCCCCCCGAGTCCGTGGAGGTGTCATTTGTGGGGGTTGCCCGAGTTGCCCAAACGGTGAAAATTGCTCCAAGGGGTAGAGTTGAGGGTGACTGGTTAGGGTTTGGGTAGAGTTGAGGGTGACTGGTTAGGGTTAGGGTTAGGGATATAGGATGAAAACCAGAAAAGTCCGAGTTTCAGGTGGATTATCTCCCAAAGTATAAGAGTCATGTGGAGCAAAGCTGGCACAGAGAGTCCCAGGGAGGGTGGGCACGTACCCTGTGAGTTTGGTTGCTGTAGCTCATTGCTAAGACATAGCTGCCATTGACTCCCATTGATTGGAAATGGAGTTTCAGGTGGATTATCTCGGAAGGTGTAAGTGGTAGGCTGCCCAAACTCCGTGTGTATGCTCCCCCCGGGCCCCCCCACCTGCCTACGAAGTTTGGTGGCCCTGGCCCCTCCCCTTCCTGTAGCTGCCATAGACTCCCATTCATTTTCCAAGTTTTGTACGAGTGTCGGATCGAGGTGGGAGTGGGTCCTGCGTGCTCAGGGGGTCCCCCCGAGTCCGTGGAGGTGTCATTTGTGGGGGTTGCCCGAGTTGGCAAAATGGGCCAAATTGCTCCAAGTGTTGCCGCCGACGGGTCAAGCTACGGGACCCTTCCCAGAGTGGTCTGGAGGTGGTCCTGGGTCAACTGGAGGTGGTCCTGGGGCAAGTGAAAATTAGCTTCATCTTGGATATGTCGGACCTCTAATGAGATGTCGGACCTCTAATGATATGTCGGACCTCTAATGATATTTTGGACCTCTAATGGTTAGGGTAAGTGAAGAGTCTTTGGGAAGGGGACCATGTCATTTAAAGCCAGATTGAGGGGGACTGGTTAGGCTCGAGGGTGACTGGTTAGGGTTTGGGTAGAGTTGAGGGTGACTGGTTAGGGTTTGGGTAGAGTTGAGGGTGACTGGTTAGGCTCGAGGGTGACTGGTTAGGGTTTGGGTAGAGTTGAGGGTGACTGGTTAGGGTTTGGGTAGAGTTGAGGGTGACTGGTTAGGCTCGAGGGTGACTGGTTAGGGAGTGGGTAGAGTTGGGGTGACTGGTTAGGGTTTGGGTAGAGTTGAGGGTGACTGGTTAGGGTTTGGGTAGAGTTGAGGGTGACTGGTTAGGGTTTGGGTAGAGTTGAGGGTGACTGGTTAGGGTTTGGGTAGAGTTGAGGGTGACTGGTTAGGATATAGGATGAAAACCAGAAAAGTCCGAGTTTCAGGTGGATTATCTCCCAAAGTATAAGAGTCATGTGGAGCAAAGCTGGCACAGAGAGTCCCAGGGAGGGTGGGCACGTACCCTGTGAGTTTGGTTGCTGTAGCTCATTGCTAAGACATAGCTGCCATTGACTCCCATTGATTGGAAATGGAGTTTCAGGTGGATTATCTCGGAAGGTGTAAGTGGTAGGCTGCCCAAACTCCGTGTGTATGCTCCCCCCGGGCCCCCCCACCTGCCTACGAATTTGGTGGGCCCTGGCCCCTCCCCTTCCTGTAGCTGCCATAGACTCCCATTCATTTTCCAAGTTTTGTACGAGTGCGGATCGAGGTGGGAGTGGGTCCTGCGTGCTCAGGGGGTCCCCCCGAGTCCGTGGAGGTGTCATTTGTGGGGGTTGCCCGAGTTGGCAAAATGGGCCAAATTGCTCCAAGTGTTGCCGACGGGTCAAGCTACGGGACCCTTCCCAGAGTGTGTTTCGGAGGGTCCTGAGTGGTCTGGAGGTGGTCCCATGTCAAGTGAAAATTAGCTTCATCTTGGATATGTCGGACCTCTAATGATATGTCGGACCTCTAATGGTTAGGGTAAGTGAAGAGTCTTTGGGAAGGGGACATGTCATTTAAAGCCAGAGTTGAGGGGGACTGGTTAGGCTCGAGGGTGACTGGTTAGGGTTTGGGTAGAGTTGAGGGTGACTGGTTAGGCTCGAGGGTGACTGGTTAGGGTTTGGGTAGAGTTGAGGGTGACTGGTTAGGGTTTGGGTAGAGTTGAGGGTGACTGGTTAGGGTTAGGGTTAGGATAAGGGATGATAGCCAGAAAATGAAGTGTCTCAAGCTCAATAAGTGAAAAAGTATAAGAGATAGGGGGCCCATAGTTGGCAGCGAGACTCTGTGGGAGGGGCCCCACATACCCTGTGAGTTTGGTGGGTGTGGCTGCTTCCTATGACATAGCTGCCATTGACTCCCATTGATGTGAAAAAAGGTCTCAAGCTCTATAAGTCCGAAACCCTTGGGGCTCAAGTCCCCAAACTCCGTGTGTATGCTCCCCCCGGGCCCCCCCAGGTCCCCAGCAAGTTTGGTGGCCCTGGCCCCTCCCCTTCCTATAGCTGCCATAGACCCCCATGTATTTTGTAAGTGTGGGTAGGAAGGTCGGATCGAGGTGGGAGTGGGTCCGGTGCTCAGGGGGTCCCCCGAGTCCGTGGAGGTGTCATTGTGGGGGTTGCCCGGTTGGCAAAATGGGCCAAATTGCTCCAAGTGTTGCCGACGGGTCAAGCTACGGGACCCTTCCCAGAGTGTGTTTCGGAGGGTCCTGAGTGGTCTGGAGGTGGTCCCATGTCAAGTGAAAATTAGGATATAGGATGAAAACCAGAAAAGTCCGAGTTTCAGGGGATTATCTCCCAAAATATAAGAGTCGTGGAGCAAAGCTGGACAGAGAGTCCCAGGGAGGGGGGCACGTACCCGTGAGTTTGGTTGCTGTAGTCATTGCTAAGACATAGCGCCATTGACTCCCATTGATTGGAATGGAGTTTCAGGTGGATTATCTCGGAAGGGTAAGGGTAGGCTGCCCAAACTCCGTGTGTATGCTCCCCCCGGGCCCCCCCACCTGCCTACGAAGTTTGGTGGCCCGGGCCCCTCCCCTTCCTGTACTGCCATAGACTCCCATTCTTTTCCAAGTTTTGTACGATGTCGGATCGAGGTGGGAGTGGGTCCTGCGTGCTCAGGGGGTCCCCCCGAGTCCGTGGGGTGTCATTTGTGGGGGTTGCCCGAGTTGGCAAAATGGGCCAAATTGCTCCAAGTGTTGCCGACGGGTCAAGCTACGGGACCCTTCCCAGAGTGTGTTTCGGAGGGTCCGAGTGGTTGGGGTGGTCCCATGTCAAGTGAAAATTAGGGTCCATGTTTGATATTTTGGCCTCTAATGGTTAGGGTAAGTGAAGATTTTGGGAAGGGGACATGTCATTTAAAGCCGAGTTGAGGGGGGACTGGTTAAGGTGAGGGTGATGGTTAGGGTTTGGGTAGGTTGAGGGTGGGTTGGGTTTGGGGTAGAGTTGAGGGTGACTGGTTAGGGTTTGGGTAGGTTGGGGTGCTGGTTAGGGGTTTAGGGTTAGGGTTAGGGATATAGGATGAAAACCATAAAAGTGATTGGTTCAAGTGAAATAGGAGAAAAAGTATAAGAGGTAGGGGCCCATAGTTGGCACGAGAGGGGCACTGAGGGTGCCCACCTACCCTGTGAGTTTGGTGGGTGTGGCTCGTTCCCTTGACATAGCTGCCATTGACTCCCATTGATTGTAAAAAACGGTTCATCCGAAATAAGTCCGAAACCCTTGGGGTTCATGGGCTGAAAGTCGGTGTGCATGGTCCCCCGGGCCCCACCTGCCTACGAAGTTTGGTGGCCGGCCCCTCCCTCCTGTAGCTGCCATAGACTCCCATTCATTTTCCAAGTTTGTACGAGTGTCGGATCGAGGTGGGAGTGGGTCCTGCGTGCTCAGGGGTCCCCCCGAGTCCGTGAGGTGTCATTTGGGGGGGTGCCCGAGTTGCCCAACGGTGAAAATTGCTCCAAGTGTTGCCGACGGGTCAAGCTACGGGACCCTTCCAGAGTGTGTTTCGGAGGGTCCTGAGTGGTCTGGAGGTGGTCCCATGTCAAGTGAAAATTAGGTCCATGTTTGATATTTGGGCCCTAATGGTTAGGGTAAGTGAAGAGTCTTTGGGGAGGGGACATGTCATTTAAAGCCAGAGTTGAGGGGGACTGGTTAGGCTCGAGGGTGACTGGTTAGGGTTGGGTAGAGTTGAGGGTGACTGGTTAGGTTGGGTTAGAGTTGAGGGTGACTGGTTAGGGTTTGGGTAGAGTTGAGGGTGACTGGTTAGGGTTTGGGTAGAGTTGAGGGTGACTGGTTAGGGTTTGGGTAGAGTTGAGGGTGACTGGTTAGGGTTAGGGTTAGGGATATAGGATGAAAACCAGAAAAGTCCGAGTTTCAGGTGGATTATCTCCCAAAGTATAAGAGTCATGTGGAGCAAAGCTGGCACAGAGAGTCCCAGGGAGGGTGGGCACGTACCCTGTGAGTTTGGTTGCTGTAGCTCATTGCTAAGACATAGCTGCCATTGACTCCCATTGATTGGAAATGGAGTTTCAGGTGGATTATCTCGGAAGGTGTAAGTGGTAGGCTGCCCAAACTCCGTGTGTATGCTCCCCCCGGGCCCCCCCACCTGCCTACGAAGTTTGGTGGCCCTGGCCCCTCCCCTTCCTGTAGCTGCCATAGACTCCCATTCATTTTCCAAGTTTTGTACGAGTGTCGGATCGAGGTGGGAGTGGGTCCTGCGTGCTCAGGGGGTCCCCCCGAGTCCGTGGAGGTGTCATTTGTGGGGGTTGCCCGAGTTGCCCAAACGGTGAAAATTGCTCCAAGTGTTGCCGACGGGTCAAGCTACGGGACCCTTCCCAGAGTGTGTTTCGGAGGGTCCTGAGTGGTCTGGAGGTGGTCCCATGTCAAGTGAAAATTAGGTCCATGTTTGATATTTTGGACCTCTAATGGTTAGGGTAAGTGAAGAGTCTTTGGGAAGGGGACATGTAATTAAAGCCAGAGTTGAGGGGGACTGGTTAGGCTCGAGGGTGACTGGTTAGGGTTTGGGTAGAGTTGAGGGTGACTGGTTAGGGTTTGGGTAGAGTTGAGGGTGACTGGTTAGGGTTTGGGTAGAGTTGAGGGTGACTGGTTAGGGTTTGGGTAGAGTTGAGGGTGACTGGTTAGGGTTTGGGTAGAGTTGAGGGTGACTGGTTAGGGTTAGGGTTAGGGATATAGGATGAAAACCAGAAAAGTCCGAGTTTCAGGTGGATTATCTCCCAAAGTATAAGAGTCATGTGGAGCAAAGCTGGCACAGAGAGTCCCAGGGAGGGTGGGCACGTACCCTGTGAGTTTGGTTGCTGTAGCTCATTGCTAAGACATAGCTGCCATTGACTCCCATTGATTGGAAATGGAGTTTCAGGTGGATTATCTCGGAAGGTGTAAGTGGTTAGGGTTAGGGTTAGGGTTAGGGTTAGGGTAAGGGTGGGGTTAGGGTTAGGGTTAGGGTAGGGTTAGGGTAGGGTTAGGGTTAGGGTTAGGATAGGGGATGATAGCCAGAAAATGGAATTGAGCACGCTGAATAAGTGAAAAAGTATAAGTGCCAGAGGGCCCATAGTTGGCACAGAGAGGGGCAGTGAGGGTGCCCACCTACCCTGTGAGTTTGGTGGGTGTGGCTCGTTCCCTTGACATAGCTGCCATTGACTCCCATTGATTTGAAAAAATTGAGCACGCTCCATAAGTCAAGAACCATAAGTGCCATCCTCCCCAAACTCGGTGTGTATGCTCCCCCCGGGCCCCCCCAGGTCCCCAGCAAGTTTGGTGGCCCTGGCCCCTCCCCTTCCTATAGCTGCCATAGACCCCATGTATTTTGTAAGTGTGGGTAGGAAGGTTGGATCGAGGTGGGAGTGGGTCCTGCGTGCTCAGGGGGTCCCCCCGAGTCCGTGGAGGTGTCATTTGTGGGGGTTGCCCGAGTTGGCAAAATGGGCCAAATTGCTCCAAGTGTTGCCGCCGACGGGTCAAGCTACGGGACCCTTCCCAGAGTGTGTTTCGGAGGGTCCTGAGTGGTCTGGAGGTGGTCCTGGGTCAAGTGAAAATTAGGTCCATGTTTGATATTTTGGACCTCTAATGGTTAGGGTAAGTGAAGAGTCTTTGGGAAGGGGACATGTCATTTAAAGCCAGAGTTGAGGGGGACTGGTTAGGGTTTGGGTAGAGTTGAGGGTGACTGGTTAGGCTCGAGGGTGACTGGTTAGGGTTTGGGTAGAGTTGAGGGTGACTGGTTAGGGTTTGGGTAGAGTTGAGGGTGACTGGTTAGGGTTTGGGTTAGGGTTAGGGTTAGGGTAGGGTTAGGGTTAGGGATATAGGATGAAAACCATAAAAGTGATTGGTTCATGTGAAATAGGAGAAAAAGTATAAGAGGTAGGGGGCCCATAGTTGGCACAGAGAGGGGCACTGAGGGTGCCCACCTACCCTGTGAGTTTGGTGGGTGTGGCTCGTTCCCTTGACATAGCTGCCATTGACTCCCATTGATTGGAAAAAACGGTTCATCCGAAATAAGTCCGAAACCCTTGGGGTTCATGGGCTGAAAGTCGGTGTGCATGGTCCCCCCGGGCCCCCCCAGGTCCCCAGCAAGTTTGGTGGCCCTGGCCCCTCCCCTTCCTGTAGCTGCCATAGACTCCCATTCATTTTCGAAGTTTTGTACGAGTGTCGGATCGAGGTGGGAGTGGGTCCTGCGTGCTCAGGGGGTCCCCCCGAGTCCGTGGAGGTGTCATTTGTGGGGGTTGCCCGAGTTGGCAA
Organism: Poeciliopsis retropinna; assembly: GCA_010277075.1. NCBI lineage: Eukaryota > Metazoa > Chordata > Actinopteri > Cyprinodontiformes > Poeciliidae > Poeciliopsis > Poeciliopsis retropinna. The sequence goes on from VMRM01000042.1 coordinate 2,758,615, forward strand.
AATGGGCCAAATTGCTCCAAGTGTTGCCGACGGGTCAAGCTACGGGACCCTTCCCAGAGTGGTCTGGAGGTGGTCCTGGGTCAACTGGAGGTGGTCCTGGGGCAAGTGAAAATTAGGTCCATGTTTGATATTTTGGACCTCTAATGGTTAGGGTAAGTGAAGAGTCTTTGGGAAGGGGACATGTCATTTAAAGCCAGAGTTGAGGGGGACTGGTTAGGCTCGAGGGTGACTGGTTAGGGGGTTTGGGTTTAGAGTTGAGGGTGACTGGTTAGGGTTTGGGTAGAGTTGAGGGTGACGGTTGGTTAGGTGAGGGTGACTGGTTAGGGTTTGGGTAGAGTTGAGGGTGACTGGTTAGGGTTGGGTAGGGTTAGGGTGACCTGGTTTAGGTGGGTTACTGGTTAAGGGTTTGGGAAAGGGGGGTAGGGAGGGTTAGGGTTTGGGTTAGTTTTAAGGAATAGGATTGACCAGAAAATGGAGTTTCAGGTGGATTATCTCCCAAGGTTAAGGTAGGTGGGCCCAAACTCCGGAGTCCCCCGGGGGGCCCCAACCCTGTGAAGTTTGGTTGGCCCTGGCTCCCATTCCTGTAGCTGCCATGACTCCCATTATAAAGGGTTTCAGGTGGATTCCGGAAGGTGGGGTGGGTCCTGGTTGCTCAGGGGGCCCCCGCCTGGAAGGTTTGGTGGGGGTTCCCGAGTTGCCCAAACTAAATTTTCCAAGTTTTGCCGAGGGGTCAAGGTAGGGGCCTTCCCAGGGGTTTCCCCGGAGGGTCCTGGAGGGTCTTTGGGGGGTTCCCATTGGCAAAATGGGAAAATTGGTCCAATGTTGGATAATTTGGGACCTTCCAATGGTTTAGGGTTGAGGGTCTGGGAAGGGGCCCATGTCAATTTAAAAAGGCCAAGGTTTGAATTTTGGCCTCAATGGTTAGGGTTTGGGAAGAGTTTTGGGAAGGGGACTGGTTTTAAAGGGTTGGGGGAGGAGGTGAGGGTGACTGGTTAGGGTTTGGGTAGAGTTGAGGGTGACTGGTTAGGGTTTGGGTAGAGTTGAGGGTGATGGTTAGGGTTTGGGTAGAGTTGAGGGTGACTGGTTAGGGTTAGGGTTAGGGTTAGGATTGGTGAAAACCAAAAAGTGAGGTTCAGGGGAAAAAGTATAAGAGGTAGGGGGCCCAAAGTTGGCACAGAGAGGGGAGGGGGCACCTACCTGTGAGTTTGGTGGGTGTGGCTCTTCTGACATAGCTGCCATTGACTCCCATTGATTGAAAAAAGGTTTCATGGAAATTAATCCGGAAATTGGGGTTAGGCTGAAATCCGGTGTGATGGTCCCCCCGGGCCCCCCCACCTGCCTACGAAGTTTGGTGGCCCTGGCCCTCCCCTTCCTGTAGCTGCCATAGACTCCCATTTCATTTTCCAAGTTTTGTACGAGTGTCGGATCGAGGTGGGAGTGGGTCCTGCGTGCTCAGGGGGTCCCCCGAGTCCGTGGAGGTGTCATTTGTGGGGGTTGCCCGAGTTGCCCAAACGGTGAAAATTGCTCCAAGTGTTGCCGACGGGTCAAGCTACGGGACCCTTCCCAGAGTGTGTTTCGGAGGGTCCTGAGTGGTCTGGAGGTGGTCCCATGTCAAGTGAAAATTAGGTCCATGTTTGATATTTTGGACCTCTAATGGTTAGGGTAAGTGAAGAGTCTTTGGGAAGGGGACATGTCATTTAAAGCCAGAGTTGAGGGGGACTGGTTAGGCTCGAGGGTGACTGGTTAGGGTTTGGGTAGAGTTGAGGGTGACTGGTTAGGGTTTGGGTAGAGTTGAGGGTGACTGGTTAGGGTTTGGGTAGAGTTGAGGGTGACTGGTTAGGGTTGAGGGTGACTGGTTAGGGTTTGGGTAGAGTTGAGGGTGACTGGTTAGGGTTAGGGTTAGGGATATAGGATGAAAACCAGAAAAGTCCGAGTTTCAGGTGGATTATCTCCCAAAGTATAAGAGTCATGTGGAGCAAAGCTGGCACAGAGAGTCCCAGGGAGGGTGGGCACGTACCCTGTGAGTTTGGTTGCTGTAGCTCATTGCTAAGACATAGCTGCCATTGACTCCCATTGATTGGAAATGGAGTTTCAGGTGGATTATCTCGGAAGGTGTAAGTGGTAGGCTGCCCAAACTCCGTGTGTATGCTCCCCCGGGCCCCCCACCTGCCTACGAAGTTTGGTGGCCCTGGCCCCTCCCTTCCTGTAGCTGCCATAGACTCCCATTCATTTTCCAAAGTTTGTACGAGTGTCGGATCGAGGTGGGAGTGGGTCCTGCGTGCTCAGGGGGCCCCCGAGTCCGTGGAGGTGTCATTTGTGGGGGTTGCCCGAGTTGCCCAAACGGTGAAAATTGCTCCAAGTGTTGCCGACGGGTCAAGCTACGGGACCCTTCCCAGAGTGTGTTTCGGAGGGTCCTGAGTGGTCTGGAGGTGGTCCCATGTCAAGTGAAAATTAGGTCCATGTTTGATATTTTGGACCTCTAATGGTTAGGGTAAGTGAAGAGTCTTTGGGAAGGGGACATGTCATTTAAAGCCAGAGTTGAGGGGGACTGGTTAGGCTCGAGGGTGACTGGTTAGGGTTTGGGTAGAGTTGAGGGTGACTGGTTAGGGTTTGGGTAGAGTTGAGGGTGACTGGTTAGGGTTTGGGTAGAGTTGAGGGTGACTGGTTAGGGTTTGGGTAGAGTTGAGGGTGACTGGTTAGGGTTTGGGTAGAGTTGAGGGTGACTGGTTAGGGTTAGGGTTAGGGATATAGGATGAAAACCAGAAAAGTCCGAGTTTCAGGTGGATTATCTCCCAAAGTATAAGAGTCATGTGGAGCAAAGCTGGCACAGAGAGTCCCAGGGAGGGTGGGCACGTACCCTGTGAGTTTGGTTGCTGTAGCTCATTGCTAAGACATAGCTGCCATTGACTCCCATTGATTGGAAATGGAGTTTCAGGTGGATTATCTCGGAAGGTGTAAGTGGTAGGCTGCCCAAACTCCGTGTGTATGCTCCCCCGGGCCCCCACCTGCTACGAAGTTTGGTGGCCTGGCCCTCCCTTCCTGTAGCTGCCATAGACTCCCATTCATTTTCCAAGTTTTGTACGAGTGTCGGATCGAGGTGGGAGTGGGTCCTGCGTGCTCAGGGGGTCCCCCCGAGTCCGTGGAGGTGTCATTTGTGGGGGTTGCCCGAGTTGGCAAAATGGGCCAAATTGCTCCAAGTGTTGCCGCCGACGGGTCAAGCTACGGGACCCTTCCCAGAGTGGTCTGGAGGTGGTCCTGGGTCAACTGGAGGTGGTCCTGGGGCAAGTGAAAATTAGCTTCATCTTGGATATGTCGGACCTCTAATGAGATGTCGGACCTCTAATGATATGTCGGACCTCTAATGATATTTTGGACCTCTAATGGTTAGGGTAAGTGAAGAGTCTTTGGGAAGGGGACATGTCATTTAAAGCCAGAGTTGAGGGGGACTGGTTAGGCTCGAGGGTGACTGGTTAGGGTTTGGGTAGAGTTGAGGGTGACTGGTTAGGGTTTGGGTAGAGTTGAGGGTGACTGGTTAGGCTCGAGGGTGACTGGTTAGGGTTTGGGTAGAGTTGAGGGTGACTGGTTAGGGTTTGGGTAGAGTTGAGGGTGACTGGTTAGGCTCGAGGGTGACTGGTTAGGGTTTGGGTAGAGTTGAGGGTGACTGGTTAGGGTTTGGGTAGAGTTGAGGGTGACTGGTTAGGGTTTGGGTAGAGTTGAGGGTGACTGGTTAGGGTTTGGGTAGAGTTGAGGGTGACTGGTTAGGGTTTGGGTAGAGTTGAGGGTGGACTGGTTAGGATATAGGATGAAAACCAGAAAAGTCCGAGTTTCAGGTGGATTATCTCCCAAAGTATAAGAGTCATGTGGAGCAAAGCTGGCACAGAGAGTCCCAGGGAGGGTGGGCACGTACCCTGTGAGTTTGGTTGCTGTAGCTCATTGCTAAGACATAGCTGCCATTGACTCCCATTGATTGGAAATGGAGTTTCAGGTGGATTATCTCGGAAGGTGTAAGTGGTAGGCTGCCCAAACTCCGTGTGTATGCTCCCCCGGGCCCCCACCTGCCTACGAAGTTTGGTGGCCCTGGCCCCTCCCCTTCCTGTAGCTGCCATAGACTCCCATTCATTTTCCAAGTTTTGTACGAGTGTCGGATCGAGGTGGGAGTGGGTCCTGCGTGCTCAGGGGGTCCCCCCGAGTCCGTGGAGGTGTCATTTGTGGGGGTTGCCCGAGTTGGCAAAATGGGCCAAATTGCTCCAAGTGTTGCCGACGGGTCAAGCTACGGGACCCTTCCCAGAGTGTGTTTCGGAGGGTCCTGAGTGGTCTGGAGGTGGTCCCATGTCAAGTGAAAATTAGCTTCATCTTGGATATGTCGGACCTCTAATGATATGTCGGACCTCTAATGGTTAGGGTAAGTGAAGAGTCTTTGGGAAGGGGACATGTCATTTAAAGCCAGAGTTGAGGGGGACTGGTTAGGCTCGAGGGTGACTGGTTAGGGTTTGGGTAGAGTTGAGGGTGACTGGTTAGGCTCGAGGGTGACTGGTTAGGGTTTGGGTAGAGTTGAGGGGACTGGTTAGGGTTTGGGTAGAGTTGAGGGTGACTGGTTAGGGTTAGGGTTAGGATAAGGGATGATAGCCAGAAATGAAGTGTCTCAAGCTCAATAAGTGAAAAAGTATAAGAGATAGGGGGCCCATAGTTGGCAGCGAGACTCTGTGGGAGGGGCCCCACATACCCGTGAGTTTGGTGGGTGTGGCTGCTTCCTATGACATAGCTGCCATTGACTCCCATTGATGTGAAAAAAGGTCTCAAGCTCTATAAGTCCGAAACCCTTGGGGCTCAAGTCCCCAAACTCCGTGTGTATGCTCCCCCCGGGCCCCCCCAGGTCCCCAGCAAGTTTGGTGGCCCTGGCCCCTCCCCTTCCTATAGCTGCCATAGACCCCCATGTATTTTGTAAGTGTGGGTAGGAAGGTCGGATCGAGGTGGGAGTGGGTCCTGCGTGCTCAGGGGGTCCCCCCGAGTCCGTGGAGGTGTCATTTGTGGGGGTTGCCCGAGTTGGCAAAATGGGCCAAATTGCTCCAAGTGTTGCCGGGTTAGGGTTAGGGTTAGGGTTAGGGTTAGGGTTAGGGTAGGGTTAGGGTAGGGTTAGGGTTAGGGTTAGGGTTAGGGTTAGGATATAGGATGAAAACCATAAAAGTGATTGGTTCATGTGAAATAGGAGAAAAAGTATAAGAGGTAGGGGGCCCATAGTTGGCACAGAGAGGGGCACTGAGGGTGCCCACCTACCCTGTGAGTTTGGTGGGTGTGGCTCGTTCCCTTGACATAGCTGCCATTGACTCCCATTGATTGTAAAAAACGGTTCATCCGAAATAAGTCCGAACCCTTGGGGTTCATGGGCTGAAAGTCGGTGTGCATGGTCCCCCGGGCACCCCCACCTGCATACGAAGTTTGGTGGCCCTGGCCCCTCCCCTTCCTGTAGCTGCCATAGACTCCCATTCATTTTCCAAGTTTGTACGAGTGTCGGATCGAGGTGGGAGTGGGTCCTGCGTGCTCAGGGGGTCCCCCGAGTCCGTGGAGGTGTCATTTGTGGGGGTTGCCGAGTTGCCCAAACGGTGAAAATTGCTCCAAGTGTTGCCGACGGGTCAAGCTACGGGACCCTTCCCAGAGTGTGTTTCGGAGGGTCTGAGTGGTCTGGAGGTGGTCCCATGTCAAGTGAAAATTAGGTCCATGTTTGATATTTTGGACCTCTAATGGTTAGGGTAAGTGAAGAGTCTTGGGAAGGGGACATGTCATTTAAAGCCGAGTTGAGGGGGATGGTTAGGCTCGAGGGTGACTGGTTAGGGTTTGGGTAGAGTTGAGGGTGACTGGTTAGGGTTTGGGTAGAGTTGAGGGTGATGGTTAGGGTTGGGTAGAGTTGAGGGTGACTGGTTAGGGTTTGGGTAGAGTGAGGGGACTGGTTAGGGTTGGGTAGAGTTGAGGGTGATGGTTAGGGTTAGGGTTAGGGATATAGGATGAAAACCAGAAAAGTCCGAGTTTCAGGTGGATTATCTCCCAAAGTATAAGAGTATGTGGAGCAAAGCTGGCAACAGAGAGTCCCAGGGAGGGTGGGCACGTACCCTGTGAGTTTGGTTGCTGTAGCTCATTGCTAAGACATAGCTGCATTGACTCCCATTGATTGGAAATGGAGTTTCGGGGATTATCTCGGAAGGGTAAGTGGTAGGCTGCCCAAACTCCGTGTGTATGCCCCCCCGGGCCCCCCACCTGCCTACGAAGTTTGGTGGCCCTGGCCCCTCCCCTTCCTGTAGCTGCCATAGACTCCCATTCATTTCCAAGTTTTGTACGAGTGTCGGATCGAGGTGGGGTGGGTCCTGCGTGCTCAGGGGGTCCCCCGAGTCCGTGGAGGTGTCATTTGGGGGTGCCCGAGTTGCCCAAACGGTGAAAATTGCTCCAAGTGTTGCCGACGGGTCAAGCTACGGGACCCTTCCAGAGTGTGTTTCGGAGGGTCCTGAGTGGTTGGAGGTGGTCCCATGTCAAGTGAAAATTAGGTCCATGTTGATATTTGGACCTCTAATGGTTAGGGTAAAGGAAGAGTCTTTGGGAAGGGGACATGTCATTTAAGCCAGAGTGAGGGGGACTGGTTAGGCTCGAGGGTGACTGGTTAGGGTTTGGGTAGAGTTGAGGGTGATGGTTAGGGTTTGGGTAGAGTTGAGGGTGAGGTTAGGGTTTGGGTAGAGTTGAGGGTGACTGGTTAGGGTTGGGTAGAGTTGAGGGTGACTGGTTAGGGTTTGGGTAGAGTTGAGGGTGACTGGTTAGGGTTAGGGTTAGGGATATAGGATGAAAACCAGAAAAGTCCGAGTTTCAGGTGGGATTATCTCCCAAAAGTATAAGAGTCATGTGGAGCAAAGCTGGCACAGAGAGTCCCAGGGAGGGGGGCACGTACCTGTGAGTTTGGTTGCTGTAGCTCATTGCTAAGACATAGCTGCCATTGACTCCCATTGATTGGAAATGGAGTTTCAGGTGGATTATTCGGAAGGGTAAGTGGTAGGCTGCCCAAATCCGTGGTATGCTCCCCCGGGCCCCCCACCTGCCTACGAAGTTTGGTGGCCCGGCCCTCCCCTTCCTGTAGCTGCCATAGACTCCCATTCATTTTCCAAGTTTTTGTACGAGGTCGGATCGAGGTGGGGAGTGGGTCCTGCGTGTCAGGGGGTCCCCCCGAGTCCGTGGAGGTGTCATTTGTGGGGGTTGCCCGAGTTGCCCAACCGGTGAAAATTGCTCCAAGTGTTGCCGACGGGTCAAGCTACGGGACCTTCCCAGAGGTGTTTCGGAGGGTCCTGAGTGGTCTGGAGGTGGTCCCATGTCAAGTGAAAATTAGGTCCATGTTTGATATTTTGGACCTCTAATGGTTAGGGTAAGTGAAGAGTCTTTGGGAAGGGGACATGTCATTTAAAGCCAGAGTTGAGGGGGACTGGTTAGGCTCGAGGGTGATGGTTAGGGTTTGGGTAGAGTTGAGGGTGACTGGTTAGGGTTTGGGTAGAGTGAGGGTGACTGGTTAGGGTTTGGGTTAGAGTTTGAGGGTGACTGGTTAGGGTTTGGGTAGAGTTGAGGGTGACTGGTTAGGGTTTGGGTAGAGTTGAGGGTGAATGGTTAGGGTTAGGGTTAGGGATATAGGATGAAAACCAGAAAAGTCCGGTTTCAGGTGGATTATCTCCCAAAGTATAAGAGGTCATGTGGAGCAAAGCGGCAAGAGAGTCCCAGGGAGGGTGGGCACGTACCCTGTGAGTTTGGTGCTGTAGCTCATTGCTAAGACATAGCTGCCATGACTCCCATTGATTGGAAATGGAGTTTCAGGTGGATTATCTCGGAAGGTGTAAGTGGAGGCTGCCCAAAACTCCGTGTGTATGCTCCCCCGGGCCCCCCCACCTGCCTACGAAGTTTGGTGGCCCTGGCCCCTCCCCTTCCTGTAGCTGCCATAGACTCCATTCATTTTCCAAGTTTTGTACGAGTGTCGGATCGAGGTGGGAGGGGTCCTGCGTGCTCAGGGGGTCCCCCGAGTCCGTGGAGGTGTCATTTGTGGGGGTTGCCCGAGTTGGCAAAATGGGCCAAATTGCTCCAAGTGTTGCCGCCGACGGGTCAAGCTACGGGACCCTTCCCAGAGTGGTCTGGAGGTGGTCCTGGGTCAACTGGAGGTGGTCCTGGGGCAAGTGAAAATTAGCTTCATCTTGGATATGTCGGACCTCTAATGATATGTCGGACCTCTAATGATATGTCGGACCTCTAATGATATTTGGACCTCTAATGGTTAGGGTAAGTGAAGAGTCTTGGGAAGGGGAATGTCATTTAAAGCCAGAGTTGAGGGGGACTGGTTAGGCTCGAGGGTGACTGGTTAGGGTTTGGGTAGAGTTGAGGGTGACTGGTTAGGGTTTGGGTAGAGTTGAGGGTGACTGGTTAGGCTCGAGGGTGACTGGTTAGGGTTTGGGTAGAGTTGAGGGTGACTGGTTAGGGGTTGGGTGAGGTTGAGGGTGACTGGTTAGGCTCGAGGGTGACTGGTTAGGGTTTGGGTAGAGTTGAGGGTGACTGGTTAGGGTTTGGGTAGAGTTGAGGGTGACTGTTAGGGTTTGGGTAGAGTTGAGGGTGACTGGTTAGGGTTTGGGTAGAGTTGAGGGTGATGGTTAGGGTTTGGGTAGAGTTGAGGGTGACTGGTTAGGATATAGGATGAAAACCAGAAAAGTCCGAGTTTCAGGTGGATTATCTCCCAAAGTATAAGAGTCATGTGGAGCAAAGCTGGCACAGAGAGTCCCAGGGAGGGTGGGCACGTACCCTGTGAGTTTGGTTGCTGTAGCTCATTGCTAAGACATAGCTGCCATTGACTCCCATTGATTGGAAATGGAGTTTCAGGTGGATTATCTCGGAAGGTGTAAGTGGTAGGCTGCCCAAAACTCGTGTGTATGCTCCCCCCGGGCCCCCCACCTGCCTACGAAGTTTGGTGGCCCTGGCCCCTCCCTTCCTGTAGCTGCCATAGACTCCCATTCATTTTCCAAGTTTTGTACGAGTGTGGATCGAGGGGGAGGGGT